>CM065738.1:59789624-59804624 GCA_033310375.1 Conus canariensis | reverse complement strand
TCGTCATACTGCTGTTTGTTGTCATCAGCACCAGTAATGATCGTCGTCATACTGCTGTTTGTTGTCATCAGCACCAGTAATGATCGTCGTCATACTGCTGTTTGTTGTCAGCAGCACCAATAATGATCGTCATCATACTGCTGTTTGTTGTCATCAGCACCAGTAATGATCGCTCTCATACTGCTGTTTGTTGTCATCAGCACCAATAATGATCGTCATCATACTGCTGTTTGTTGTCATCAGCACCAATAATGATCGCTCTCATACTGCTATTTGTTGTCAGCAGCACTTCTACCACCACTACTACTGCTATTGCTACAGTTGCTATACTGCCGAAGCTGTTACTACTGCGACTTTGACTTTGACTACCACAACTACCACTACTACTACTACTGCTACTACTACTACAACCACCACCACCACCACTACCACCACCACTGCCACAACAACCACCGCCATAACCACCATCACTACCATAATACTAATACTGCAACTGCTACTACTTTTACTACTACTACTACTACTACTGCTGCTGCTGCTGCTACAAATACTGTTTTCTGTTGTTTCTTTTTCTTTGTTCAGTCATCGTTGTTGTTGTCCTCATCCGAATGATTGTTATTATTAGCGCAAATGATGTTATCACCGAGGTGATGATGATGACGGTCATGATGATGATGACGATGATGATGATGATGATGATGATACTGATGTAATGATGATGACGATTGTTGTTGTTGTTGTTGTTGTTGTTGACGATGATCTTAGCCCCTGCCGGAATGTCCGTGGCTTTTTCAATAAACTCACAGTCCATTTTCAGAAAGATCTGTGACAGAAGGTTCCATTTTCTATTATTTATTAACCCCCCCCCCTCCCCCTCCCACTTTTTTCTCATTCTCGTCCACTATTTCTTCTCCCCTTTGACTCATTTACGTTATTTGTTCCAATAGATCTTCAGACCTCTCTCTCTCTCTCTCTCTCAGAGAGAGAGAGAGAGAGAGAGAGAGAGAGAGAGAAGACAGACAGACAGACAGACAGACAGAGAGAGTGATTTTAATGACACGTTTTAGGTTGTATATGTAGCATACACGCTGTGCAGAAAGGACAACAGCTGATCAATAGCTGATCATTCTGCGGTAACTATTTGCCCATTTGGCTTCTTTTGTGTGTGTGTGTGTGTTGTGTGTGTGTGTGTGTGTGTGTGTGTGTGTGTGTGTGTTGTCCCCATTCCTCTGTGTGTGTGGTGTGTGTGTGTGTGTGTGTGTGTGTGTGTGTGTGTGTTTTGTCACCATTCGTCTGTGTGTGAGTGTGTGTGTGTGTGGGGTGTGTGTGTGTGTGTGTGTGTGTGTGTGTGTGTGTGTGTGTGTGTTGTCACCATTCGTCTGTGTGTGTTTATGTATGTGTTTCATCTTAATGCTTTTGACTGACGTCATACTCATACTTTGAACTGTTATCAATAAAATAAAGCAGACTGACCGTGGTTGTCATCACAGACTACTTTCTGTGCCCTTTACAAGTGAATAATTCAGCTGCTGTGCTATAATATATTGTGGTATCAAGAAACGGCAACCACAACAACAACACTTTATTATGAGGGGGCGGGGCAGGGGGCATTGCTGTAGGAGGGGTACAGGGACTTAGAAGCAGTGAGAGATTTGTAACGTAAAAAATTTATCCTTCAGCGTGCATGAAGTTATGGCAAATGAATAGTGTGAATAGCACTTAAAACGGAAAAGAAAGTGATAAAACGAACAAGTACACACACACACACACACACACACACACACACACCACACACAAACACACACACATACGTGTGCGCGCGCGCGCGCACGCACGCACGCTCACACGGACGTGCGCGCCCGGCGCACAGCCCCCCCCCCCCCCACACACACACACACCACACATAGATAGATAGATAGATAGGTAGTAGACAGGTAGATAGGTATGTAGTGACATTCAGACAGCCATCCAGCGGCCACACACACACACACACACACACACACACACACACACACACACACACACACACACACACACACACATCCCCCCCCCCCACACACACACACCACACACCACAACACACACACACACACACACACACACACACACACATCACACACACACTGACGTACACACGCACACACACACACACACACACACTCTCTCTCTCTCTCTCTCTCTCTCTCTCACCTCCACACACACACACACACACACACACACACACACACACACACACAGGCGCCCACGCACACACTCGCATGGGAACTGCCTAAATCAGTTCCCCGCCATTGTTCCTCTATCTTCACCCCATTCTCACTCCCTCCCTCGGCTGGCGAACCTCACTTCCTCTAATGTTGCTCATATGCACAGAAATCCCCGTTCGGTTCTCACACTGTTTTATGATTTGTGTTTCCTTCCTGCTGTCTTTCTTCGTTTCCTTATTCATTCCTTTCTTTATTTCAAGGTATAGGAGGTTGGGAAGGAAGGGAGGTAAACTTGTCAGAGTTTCTGTGTATTGGGCTGATAGTAATCATCGGAAACCTTCATTCTTCTATGTTGAACTTTCCGTCCAGACCTCTGGGATGCTATATATTGGGCTGATAGTAATCATCGGGAAACCTTCATTCTTCTATGTTGAACTTTCCGTCCAGACCTCTGGGATGCTATATATTGGGCTGATAGTAATCATCGGGAAATCTTCATTCTTCTATGTTGAACTTTCCGTCCAGACCTCTGGGATGCTATATATTGGGCTGATAGTAATCATCGGGAAACCTTCATTCTATGTTGAACTTTCCGTCCAGACCTCTGGGATGCTATATTTGGGCTGATAGTAATCATCGGAAACCTTCATTCTATGTTGAACTTTCCGTCCAGACCTCGGGGATGCTATATATTGGCTGATAGTAATCATCGGGAAACCTTCATTCTATGTTGAACTTTCCGTCCAGACCTCTGGGATGCTATATATTGGGCTGATAGTAATCATCGGGAAACCTTCATTCTTCTATGTTGAACTTTCCGTCCAGACCTCTGGGATGCTGTGATTTGGGCTGATAGTAATCATCGGGAAACCTTCATTCCTATAATTATGTTGAACTTTCCGTCCAGAAAATTCATGAGGTAACACTGCCAACGAAAGCTGTAAAAAGAAGACATAAACCATCCATACTAAGAGAGAGAGAGAGAGACAGAGAGAACAGAGACAGAGACAGAGAGAGAGGCAGAAAGAGAGAGAGAACCAGCCAGACAGATAGACACACTGACACACAAAAACCTCACAGACAAACGCACACAGACACGTACACATAACACACACCGCGCGCACACACACACACACACACACACACACACACACACACACATGCGCGCACCACACAAACTCATGGATACACGCGCGCGCGCGCGCCACACACACACACACACACACACACACACACACACACACACACACACACACACACACTCACACACACATGCACTCATACTCAAGCAAGTAAGGAAACGCAGAGAGAGAGAGAGAGAGAGAGAGAGAGTTCATCGTCTGCTTTGCTTGCACGTGCAGCCCGCAAATTGTCGGTGTGCTTGAGCTGTTCCGGCTCCGGTGTCCTGAGAGCCATCAACTCGGACGGATAGAGATCTGGGAAAAAATTGTCAGGGTCCATCAGTACGAACAGGCGCTAATGAGGCCCACGATGAGGCCAGCACAGAGAAAGCAGCAAATAACAGCCAGGCATTTGAACTCTGGCTGTATTGAAACAAAAATAGCCGAGAAGACAGCGCAGCCATAATAATAAAGAAATAGAACTGGTAGCTCTTGCTGTCCATGAAATACAATGAGGCTCGCACTTCCCAACCACTGTAGCTTTTGTGTCATGTCAAAATGATGGTCATAATAATGAAGAAATAGAAAGGGTAGCCCTTGCTGTCCATGAAATACAATGAGGCTCGCACTTCCCAACCACTGTAGCTTTTGTGTCATGTCAAAATGATGGAGACAATGCCAGGGCCATGGTTATGCCTTGCTGTTGATGATGTCTCGCTGATGATTGTAAGTGGTGGTGGTGGTGGTGGTGGTGGTGGTGTAATGTGTTGCTGTTGATGATGTCTCGCTGATGATTGTAAGTGTGGTGGTGGTGGTGGTGGTGGTGGTGTTATGCCTTGCTGTTGATGATGTCTCGCTGATGATTGTAAGTGTGGTGGTGGTGGTGGTGGTTATGTGTTGCTGTTGATGATGTTTCGCTGATGATTGTGAGTGTGGTGGTGGTGGTGGTGGTTGCGGTGGTGGTGGTGTAATGTGTTGCTGTTGATGATGTTTCGCTGATGATTGTGAGTGTGGTGGTGGTGGTGGTGGTGTATGGTTGCTGTTGATGTATGTTTCGCTGATGATTGTGGTGATGGTGTATGTGGTGGTGGTGGTGGTGGTGTAATGTGTTGCTGTTGATATGTTTCGCTGATTGATTGTGAGTGTGTGGTGGTGGTGGTGGTGGTGGTGTACCCGTGCATGCGCATATGCAGGACATTGTCGCTCTTTAGACTGCTCCCTGCCATCCATATGTTTAGGTCAATGTCCATCTTCCTGTTGTCATTTATCCTGCATTCTTTTCGGGGTGGACCAGTGGCTGTGCACACACACACACACACACACACACACACACACACACACACACACACACACACACACACACACACATTATGTATATATGCATGTATACGTACATATATATCCATATCTATCTGTCTCTCTATCCATCAATCTGTCAACACACACACACACACACACACACACACACACACACACACACACACATACACAAATAGAGGTGTGTGTGTGTGTGTGTGTGGTGTGTGTGTCGTGTGTGTGTGTGTGTGCGTGTGTGTTTGCACGCGCGCGCCCGTTGTGTGTGTGTGTGTGTGTGTGTGTGTGTGTGTGTGTGTGTGTGTGTGTGTGTGTGTTTCTGCGCATACGCGTGCCTATGCGAGCAAACGGTAGAATCATCTATCAAGTGCTATACTGAGGCTCTGCAGAGTTCTGGCACTCTGTCCTTAGGAATCCTGTGTTTGAGGAGTTCTGGCACTCTGTCCTTAGGAATCCTGTGTTTGAGGTCTGGCACTCTCTCCTTGGGAATCCTGTGTTTGAGGAGGTCTGGCACTTTGTCCTTAGGAATCCTGTATTTCAGGAGGTCTGGCACTCTGTCCTTAGGAATCCTGTGTTTGAGGAGGTTTGGCACTCTGTCCTTAGGAATCCTGTGTTTGAGGATTACTGGCACCCTGTCCTTAGGAATCCTGTGTTTGAGGAGTTCTGGCACTCTGTCCTTAGGAATCCTGTGTTTGAGGAGGTCTGGCACTCTGTCCTTAGGAATCCTGTGTTTGAGGATTTCTGGCACCCTGTCCTTAGGAATCCTGTTTCAGGAGTTCTGGCACTCTGTCCTTAGGAATCCTGTGTTTGAGGAGGTTTGGCACTCCATCCTTAGGAATCCTGTGTTTGAGGTCTGGCACTCTGTCCTTAGGAATCCTGTGTTTGAGGAGTTCTGGCACTCTGTCCTTAGGAATCCTGTGTTTGAGGAGGTCTGGCACTCTGTCCTTAGGGATCCTATGTTTGAGCTCTGGCACTCTGTCCTTAGGAAACCTGTGTTTGAGGAGGTCTGGCACTCTGTCCTTAGGAATCCTGTGTTTGAGGAGGTCTGGCACTCCGTCCTTAAGAATCCTGTGTTTGAGTTCTGGCAATCTGTCTTTAGGAATCCTGTGCTTGAGGAGGTCTGGCACTCTGTCCTTAGGAATCCTGTGTTTGAGGAGGTCTGGCACTCTGTCCTTAGGAATCCTGGTTTTGAGGAGGTTTGGCACTCTGTCCTTAGGAATCCTGTGTTTGGGGAGGTCTGGCACTCGGTTCTTAGGATTTCTGTGTTTGAGGAGTTCTGGCACTCTGTCCTTAGGAATCCTGTGTTTGAGGAGGTCTGCCACTCTGTCCTTAGGAATCCTGTGTTTGAGGAGTTCTGGCACTCCGTCCTTAGGATTTCTGTGTTTGAGGAGGTGATGGAATGCTCTGTCCTTAGGAATCCTGTGTTTGAGGAGGTCTGGCACTCCGTCCTTAGGAATCCTGTGTTTGAGGAGGTCTGGCACTCTGTCCTTAGGCATCCTGTGTTTGAGGAGTTCTGGCACTCTGTCCTTAAAAATCCTGTGTTTGAGGAGTTCTGGCACTCCGTCCTTAGGAATCCTGTGTTTGAGGAGGTCTGGCACTCTGTCCTTAGGAATCCTGTGTTTGAGGAGTTCTGGCACTCCGTCCTTAAGAATCCTGTGTTTGAGGAGTTCTGGCACTCTATCCTTAGGAATCCTGTGTTTGAGGAGTTCTGGCACTCTGTCCTTAGGAATCCTGTGTTTGAGGAGGTCTGGCACTCTATCCTTAGGAATCCTGTGTTTGAGGAGTTCTGGCACTCTGTCCTTAGGAATCCTGTGTTTTAGGAGTTCTGGCACTCTGTCCTTAGGAATCCTGTGTTTGAGGAGGTCTGCCACTCTGTCCTTAGGAATCCTGTGTTTGAGGAGTTCTGGCACTCTGTCCTTAGGATTTCTGTGTTTGAGGAGGTGATGGAATGCTCTGTCCTTAGGAATCCTGTGTTTGAGGAGGTCTGGCACTCCGTCCTTAGGAATCCTGTGTTTGAGGAGGTCTGGCACTCTGTCCTTAGGCATCCTGTGTTTGAGGAGTTCTGGCACTCTGTCCTTAAAAATCCTGTGTTTGAGGAGTTCTGGCACTCCGTCCTTAGGAATCCTGTGTTTGAGGAGGTCTGGCACTCTGTCCTTAGGAATCCTGTGTTTGAGGAGTTCTGGCACTCCGTCCTTAAGAATCCTGTGTTTGAGGAGTTCTGGCACTCTATCCTTAGGAATCCTGTGTTTGAGGAGTTCTGGCACTCTGTCCTTAGGAATCCTGTGTTTGAGGAGGTCTGGCACTCTATCCGTAGGAATCCTGTGTTTGAGGAGTTCTGGCACTCTGTCCTTAGGAATCCTGTGTTTTAGGAGTTCTGGCACTCTGTCCTTAGGAATCCTGTGTTTGAGGTCTGGCACTCTGTCCTTAGGAATCCTATGTTTGAGGAGGTGATGGAATGCTCTGGCCTTAGGAATCCTATGTTTGAGGAGGCGATGGAATGCTCTGTCCTTGGGAATCCTGTGTTTGAGGAGGTGATGGAATGCTCTGTTCTCTTGGCTTCATCAGTCAGTGTTTCAGGAGGTGCTTATTCACATTCACTGTCGTAGGGGTACACAAAAATGTCTGCTTCGTTCTCCCTTTCCTTATGTCCCAGCCCTCTCTTTTTCCTGTAAATTCTTCCTTTGTTTGGAATGAATGAATCAGAAATCACAACCGAAATGTTTATTAAAAACGGTCATATTAGAACAATCTTAATGCTAGATATTAATCAATATAGAAATTGGTCTTTATAAGCAGTAAGCTAGGCCCATCTCTCTGTCGTGTGTTTGCCCTGTGATTGCTGTTTTTGTGCCGTAGTGTTGCACAACATTAGTTCAAGCAGGTAGCTAATGAAAGTCATCATACACTGGGCTACCATTCCATACTACTTATATTATTATTATTATATTGGGTATTATATAGCGCCTATCCTCGGTCACAGACCAAGCTCTAAGCGCTTTACAATAAACACACTACCTCACTCACTCAACGGGCTGCCTACCCAGGTAGAGCCGGCCGAAGAGCAGCCTATTGGCGCTCATTCAGTCGTTTCCCGTACCATTCAAATATCAGTCACTCATTTTCATTTATCTCATTTATTCCTCCAGTTTCTCGCATAGGATGCATGCGATGTTTATACGTGTCCTCCATTTCCACTGGTACAAGATGGCACACGATAACAGTGACAATTTTTTGACTTGGTAAGAAATACCCCCCCCCCCCCTTTTCGATTTTCAACTGCCGTGGGTTCTTTAACGTGTGCAGGGGGCCAGGAAGGCACACGGGTCCGACTCGCTTATAGTCCCCATCCGATGGACTTGACGTTCAGTTCGATTTGTCATTCAAACTGGGAAAGAAAGGGCGAGAAAGACAGGGCTCGAACCCACGCACTTCTCATACGTTGAATTGGCAGGAGAACGTCTTAACCACTCTGCCACCTTTCTTCTTACTTGTGTTTAAAGTTGGTATATTCTCTGATATGTTACCAAATGGTGAAAGTCATCATACACTGAGTTACCATTCCATACTACTTGTGTTTAAAGTGGCTATATTCTCTGATATGTTACCAAAATGGTTAACAATGAAGCTGTATAAATACGTGTCACAGAAAACAAGCAGAGAGAGAGAGAGAGAGTGCATGCGCACGTGCACACGTGTGTGCGTGTGTGTGTGTGTGTGCGTGTGTGTGTGTGTGTGTGTGCGTGTGTGTGTGTGTGTGTGTGTGTGTGTGTGTGTGTGTGTGTGTGTGTGTGTGTGTGTGTGTGTGTTGCGCGCACGCGCATGCGCGTGTGTGTAAGGTTGTCCAGTGAAGTGGGAGGGCACGAGAGATGCAAAGAAAGACAGACAGGCGTCAGATGGAGACCGGCAGATCTGAACCTGACAGAATTCACTCGTATGTCAGCAGTCAGATGGAGACGGCAGATCTGAACCTTACAGTAATCACTCGTCATGTCATAGGCAGTCAGATGGAGACAGGCAGTCAGAGAGACCGGCAGATCTGAACCTTACAGTAATTCACTCGTCATGTCATAGGCAGTCAGATGAGACAGGCTCAGATGGAACCGCAGATCTGAACCTTACAGTAATTCACTCGTCATGTCATAGCATCAGATGGAACAGCAGTCAGATGGAGACCGGCAGATCTGAACCTGACAGTAATTCACTCGTCATGTCAAGGCATCAGATGGAGACCGGCAGATCTGAACTTACAGTAATTCACTCGTCATGTCATGGGCAGTCAGATGGAGACAGGCAGTCAGATGGAGACCGCAGATCTGAACCTTACAGTAATTCACTCGTCATGTCATAGGCAGTCAGATGGAGACCGGCAGATCTGAACCTTACAGTAATTCACTCGTCATGTCATAGGCAGTCAGATGGAGACAGGCGTCAGATGGAGACCGGCAGATCTGAACCTTACAGTAATTCACTCGTCATGTCATAGGCAGTCAGATGGAGACAGGCAGTCAGATGGAGACCGGCAGATTTGAACCTGACAGTAATTCACTCGTCATGTCATAGGCAGTCAGATGGAGACAGGTCAGAGGGAGACCGCAGATCTGAACCTTACAGTAATTCATGTCAGTCATAGGCAGTCAGATGAGCCGCAGATCTGAACCTTACAGTAATTCACTCGTCATGTCATAGGCAGTCAGATGGAGACAGGCAGTCAGATGGAGACCGGCAGATCTGAACCTTACAGTAATTCACTCGTCATGTCATAGGCAGTCAGATGGAGACAGCGTCAGATGGAGACGCAGATTTGAACTGACAGTAATTCATCGTCATGTCATAGGCAGTCAGATGGAGACAGCAGTCAGATGGAGACCGCAGATCTGAACCTTACAGTAATTCATACGTCATGTCATAGGCAGTCAGATGGAGATGGGCAGATTTGAACCTTACAGTAATTCACACGTCATGTCAGTCTTCCAAACCACAGACGTTACAAAGGTGTCTGTGCTACAAACTACAACCCTACCACAGCTTGCCTGCACGATAGACACCCCCCCCCCCCCCCCCGCTTCCCCTCCCCTGTGCATGGATCACTGCCCTGATGACATGTCACACACCATGCCGGCCCCAAGGACTTGGCGGCTGCACCATCAGCTTCTGAACTCACCTGGCTCCACCACTTTGTTTTTTTCTTTCTTCATGTGTCTCTGTCCTGCTCCTGTGGAGTGTGGGAAAATGAGGAATGAGAATACTTCTGCAGGATCCGATGTCAGTGCTGGAAGAGAGCAAACTGATGAATGAGAATACTTCTGCAGGATCCGATGTCAGTGCTGGAAGAGAGCAAACTGATGAATGAGAATACTTCTGCAGGATCCGATGTCAGTGCTGGAAGAGAGCAAACTGATGAATGAGAATACTTCTGCAGGATCCGATGTCAGTGCTGGAAGAGAGCAAACTGATGAATGAGAATACTTCTGCAGGATCCGATGTCAGTGCTGGAAGAGAGCAAACTTGCACAGAGCCTGCATGCATAATTGTAAAATTATGCATGTGTATGTGTAAGTGGTGTATGTGTGTGTGTGTGAATGTGTGTATGAGTGCCTGAATGTGTGTGTGTGTGTGTGTGTGTGTGTGTGTGTGTGTGTGTGTGTGTGTGTGTGTGTGTGTGTGTGTGAGCGCTCGCCGTAACTGGCAATTATTAGGATCAACAGATGATAGCTGACACAGTGGGAACAATAGAAAACAAAACAAAGTGATTTCTAAAATGTCTCAGTTCGCGTGCGTGGCTGCTTCCGAAATCATCTCTCCTCTCTCTCTCTCTCTCTCTCTCTCTCTCTCTCTCTCTCTCCTCTCTCTCTCTCCATGTATGTGTTCTTTGTGAAGAGAACTGAACATCTTTTATTTCTTGTACAATGACAGAGACCTATTTCACAAATGTAACAAATACATTTGCAACCTTTAAGCTCATAAAGAATGTGTGGTACAAAAGATACATTTCTGATTTATCTTGTACTTTCAAAAAAAAAATCATATGTATGATTTCTAATGTCAGTCTGATAAACTTTTTTTTTTATCAGTTGTGCTGCTTCTTTTGTCATTTTGTATTTAGGATTTGGCCTCACTGACTTAAAAGGATTGATAACTTATTTTGAGATCACTATCGAAAGAACATTCATCAGGTAAATGAAATTCCTCTTCTACTTTGTTGCAATGTTCAAATTTTCTGTTTTTCTTGTCGTGTTTCGCCATCTTCCTTTTTCAATTATTAAATCACGAAAGTACCTGACAAACTTACTAAACATTGGTCGGTCCTCTTATATCTGCACTTTGGCAGACGTTGCTCTAACCAATATTCCTACGGTATAAAGTCACTGAACATTAAGAAGAATCCTGGTTTTGACGATCCAAAATTGTTTTACGTAATTTTTTTCTGTCCCCAATTCAAACAATATTCATGTAATTTATCTAACTTAGTCTGCAAACGCAATTTGTCATTGACAATAATGTCACGTCACAGCATACAATAAAGAATTTTGTCTGCGGCAGTTACATACAGTATATCTTCAAAACGTAAGGCTGTACCATCTACGCAGATATTCGATAGTTTAAGGCATCATGTATTTTCTTGATGTACTCCCTTTTTTATGTCGATGTCATCTGAGTATCTGTTCGTAGTTCTTTTTAAAAAAGGTTTTATTCGTATTCATTTCTTTTCAACAAGATTAAAAGCATTACCTGTTGTTCCAACTTTGCTCAGTTTCAGTAGTAGAACCTCATGTCAAACATTATCAAATGCTTCCTGGAAATCTACAGAGCTGCATTGCAGTCTCATACCGTTAGTACTTAGAGCTTAAAAATGTTTTGTTAGATGTAAACATATGATCTGTTTGTCCACTTTTTCTCCAAACAAATTGTCTTCGGTAAGACTTTTGGTTTCTCCTAATAAGCAGAGATCCTGTTATTAATCTTTTAAACCATACTGCGTATAATTCTTCTATAGTTGGGGTTTTTTTTTTTTTTTTTTTTTTTTTTTTTTTTTTTTTGTTTGTTTGTTTTTTGGGGGGTGGGGGGTGGGGGAGATTAAATGGTGGGCGTCCACTGATGTAGATAGTAACACTGATTTTCATTTGACGTGGGGCACATTCCTGTATGAGTGTGTGCTGGGGGGGGGGGAGGGGAGGAGGCACGTGTGTGTGTGTGTGTGTGTGTGTGTGTGTGTGTGTCTGTCTGTCTGTCTGTCTGTCTGTCTGTCCTGTCTGTCTGTCTCTGTCTTTCAACACAACAAAATACATGCACGCATGTCAGCACACATGCAGACATGCATGCACGCATGCATACACACACACGCGCGCGCGCGCACGCGGTCATTCCCTCCCTCACATGTCTGCTATCCAGAATAACAACACGCTGGGAACTGAAGAGTAGAATGCAGTCGTATTATCACAGACTGAACAGGAGACGTGACAATCGTGCATGGACGCTTGCAAGCAGGCATATACATATCTGTACCTCCTTTGTGCCCCGTCCCCCTCCCCCAGTCCACCCTACACCTCAGTTTACTCTGTGATCCTCCCACTCCCGCGTTCTTCACACACAAGTTCAGCCAGAAGTAATTACACACACAGAGCAATGCGTGAACTAGGATGAACCGGGAGCATTACCGTGTGTGTTAGACCTTCAATGAGATTCCTGTCCTTTCTCACAGCTACTGGATCAATCACAGAGGCTGAAAAAGCGACCAAGATTTTGAAGAAGAGAGAGACAGAGACAGAGAGAGAAGCTGTTAAGTACACTGTACAGGCAGTCTTCTGACAGGCGATGCATCACACAAGCGCTGATATGAACAGCTTTTCCATTTCTGGCAACTCGTGTTCCCCTGTCTGGGATTGTTACTGACTGGGACATACTCATCCATCTCTCTTCCTGCACCCAGCTTCAGCCACAAGTGTAGAGATCAAGGTGCTGGGTCCGGGACATGGCGGAATGGAGAATACGTAGTGAACAAATTGATTGACGCTGTGTGTGTGTGTGTGTGTGTGTGTGTGTGTGTGTGTGTGTGTGTGTGTGTGTGTGTGTTGCATTTCAATGCTTTTGACTGACGTCTTACTGTTCTTTTTACACTGTCAGCAGTGAAATCAGAATGACTGACGTCTTCCTGTTCTTTTTACACTGTCAGCAGTGAAATCAGAATGGCTGACGTCTTACTGTTCTTTTTACACTGTCAGCAGTGAAATCAGAATGGCTGACGTCTTACTGTTCTTTTTACACTGTCAGCAGTGAAATCAGAATGGCTGACGTCTTACTGTTCTTTTTACACTGTCAGTACTGAAATCAGACAGAATGACTGACATTTTACTTTTGTTTTTACACTGTCAGCAGTGAAACCAGAATGGCTGACGTCTTACTGTTCTTTTTACACTGTCAGCAGTGAAATCAGACAGAATGACTGACATTTTACTTTTGTTTTTACACTGTCAGCAGTGACACAAGGCAGAATGACTGACGTTCTAAGTACAGACTACGTCTGATGCCCGTAAGGATGTGAACAATGCGGCTGGGGTGTTGTAGGTATATCATGGAAATAGGTAAAGGTACAACAACAGGACCAAAAGAATAATGGGGAGGGGAGGTGGATTGAAGTAAGGGAGGGGAGGTGGATTGGAATAGGGGAGGGGAGGTGGATTGAAACAGGGGAGCTATATGGGCTGAGGAGGAAGGATTGATGGAAGAAACTATCTATCTTTAAAACAGAAAAGCATGTTAAGGGCCTAATGTGTCGTGATATACACCTTAAACAACAAACAAAGAAACAAACACATACACACGGACATACGCACGCAACCACGCACGCACGCAATCACGCACACACGCATGCACGCACGCTTCCATGCACGCGCGCGTGCTCGCGCACGCACACACACACACACACACACACACACACACACACACACACACACACACACACACACACACACGTACACTGCTTCAATCAGTTCCTCGCCTCTCTCTTCACCCCATTCTCCCTCCCTCCCTCTTCTATTCTCCCTCTCTATATCATTGCTCATATTCACGGGAATTCCCATTGGTTTCCCTCACCTCTCTTATGCTTTGTGTTTCCTTCCTTTTTGCTTTCTTTGTTTCTTTACTTATTCATTTATTTGTTTCAGGTTATAGGGGTTGGGACGGAAGGGACGTAGATTTGCCCACGTGTACATAGCTCCCCGAGGCGCCATGTAGTTGACTGGCAGAAATAATCAATAAGCTTTAGTGTTGGAGGTTGACTGTATTTGACTGGCAGAAATAATCAATAACCTTTAGTGTTGGATGTTGACCCCTCTGTCTAGAACCTTCATGAGGGAATGCTATCCATGAATGCCGTGTAAAAGAAGCATAAACCATCCATGCAGAGAGAGACACACACAGACACAAAGAGACAGACAGACAGGTACACAAGCAGGCACGCACGCACGCACGCACGCACGCACGCACGCACACACACACACACCACACACACACACACACACACACACACACACAGGCACGCATGCACCCACATACACACGCACACACGCACAAATGAACGCACGTATGCACGCGGACACACACACACACACACACACACACACACACACACACACACACACACACACACACACACACACACACAATTACACATAAAGAGATACAAAAAGACACAGAGAGAGAGAGAGAGAGAGAGAGAGAGAGAGAGTTGCAGACATTCACCACACACATGCACGTGCACACACACACACACACACACACACACACACACACACACACACACACACACACACACACGCACGCACGCACGCACGCACGCACGCACGCACACACACACACACACACACTCGCACTCACACACACACACACACACACACACACACACACACACGCATGCATGTACGCGCATACACGCATGCGGTCGCGTGAAAGCAATTCTTAATGCCAGACAGTAATCAATTCAGATATCAGTCCTCACAAGCAGGAATCCCATCTTTCTGTCTTTGTGTTTCCTCTGTGATGCTGCTGTTGAGCTCTAGTGTTGCACACCGTTAGTTCAACCAGACTGGTAGGAACGTCATCACAGCTATAGCGTTGCACACCACTGGTTCAAGCAGACTGTTGGGAACGTCATCACAGCTATAGTGTTGAAAAACCGTTGGTTCGAGCAGACTGTTGGGAACGTCATCACAGCTATAGTGTTGCACACCGTTGGTTCAAGCAGACTGGTAGGAACGTCATAGCTATATTGTGGCACACCGTTGGTTCAAGCAGACTGCTGGGAACGTCATCATAGCTATATTGTTGCTCACCGTTGGTTCAAGCAGACTGGTAGGAACGTCATC
>CM065738.1:59772124-59782124 GCA_033310375.1 Conus canariensis | reverse complement strand
GATCCCATACCGCCAGTAACATCCTTCTCTGGCACCATACCACACTGACACGGGGTGCCGGTGGAGATTCGCCTGTTGCTTTCTCTGCAGCAGTTCACTTCTACCCACAAGAAATAGGTCCACCATCCACACAGGTTCTCTGTCACTGATCAGTAGTACAGGTCCACCATCCACACAGGCTGTCTGTCACTGATCAGTAGTACAGGTCCACCATCCACACAGGCTGTCACTAATCAGTAGTACAGGTCCACCATCAACACAGGTTCTCTGTCACTGATCAGTAGTACAGGTCCACCATCAACACAGGTTCTCTGTCACTGATCAGTAGTACAGGTCCACCATCCACACAGGTTCTCTGTCACTGATCAGTAGTACAGGTCCACCATCCCACACTAGGTCTGTCACTGATCAGTAGTACAGTCCACCATCCACACAGGTCTCTGTCACTGATCAGTAGTACAGGTCCACCATCCACACAGGTCTGTCACTGATCAGTAGTACAGGTCCACCACCACACAGGCTTTTGTCACTGATCAGTAGTACAGGTCCACCATCCACACAGGCTGTCACTGATCAGTAGTACAGGTCCACCATCCACACAGGTTCTCTGTCACTGATCAGTAGTACAGGTCCACCATCCACACAAGGTTCTGTCACTGATCAGTAGTACAGGTCCACCATCCACACAGGTTCTCTGTCACTGATCAGTAGTACAGGTCCACCATCCACCAAGGTTCTGTCACCTGATCAGTAGTACAGAGTCCACCATCCACACAGGCTGTCTGTCATGGATCAGTAGTACAGGTCCACCATCCACAACAGGTTTCGTGTCACTCTGATCATAGTAGTCCACCATCCACACAGGTTCTGTCACTATCAATACAGGCCACATCCACACAGGTTCTGTCACTGACATCAGTACAGCAGTACAGGTCCACCATCCACACAGTTCGTCACTATCAGAGTACAGTCCACCATCCACAGGCTGTCAGTGATCTAGTACAGGTCCACCATCCACACAGGTTCTGTCACTGATCAGTAGTACAGGTCCACCATCCACACAGGCTGTCACTGATCAGTAGTACAGGTCCACCATCCACACACGGCTGTCACTGATCAGTAGTACAGGTCCACCCACCACACAGGTTCTGTCAGTGATCAGTAGTAAGGTCCACCATCCACACAGGCTGTCTGTCACTGATCAGTAGTACAGGTCCACCATCCACACAGGCTGTCACTGATCAGTAGTACAGGTTCACCATCCACACAGGTTCTTTAAGACATCAGTAGTACAGGTCCACCATCCACACCGGCTGTCACTGATCAGTAGTACAGGTCCACCATCCACACCGGTTGTCACTGATCAGTAGTACAGGTCCACCATCCCCACAGGTCTGTCACTGATCAGTATTACAGGTCCACCATCCACACAGCTTCTCTGTCACTGATCAGTAGTACAGGTCAACCACCCACACAGGCTGTCACTGATCAGTAGTACAGGTCCACCATCCACATAGGCTGTCACTGATACGTAGTGCAGTTCCACCATCCACACAGGTTCTCTGTCACTGATCAGTAGTACAGGTCCACCATCCACACAGGCTGTCACTGATACGTAGTACAGTTCCACCATCCACACAGGTTCTCTGTCACTGATCAGTAGTACAGGTCCACCATCCACACAGGTTCTCTGTCACTGATCAGTAGTACAGGTCCACCATCCACACAGGTTCTGTCACTGATCAGTAGTACAGGTCCACCATCCACACAGGTTCTGTCAGTGATCAGTAGTACAGGTCCACCATCCACACAGGTTCTGTCAGTGATCAGAAGTACAAGTCCACCATCCACACAGGTTCTCTGTCACTGATCAGTAGTACAGGTCCACCATCCACACAGGTTCTGTCAGTCATCAGTAGTACAGGTCCACCATCCACACAGGTTCTGTCAGTGATCAGTAGTACAAGTCCACCATCCACACAGGTTCTCTGTCACTGATCAGTAGTACAGGTCCACCATCCACACAGGCTGTCACTGATCAGAAGTACAGGTCCACCATCCACACAGGCTGTCAGTGATCAGTAGTACATGTCCCGCCATCCACACAGGCTGTCAGTGATCAGTAGTACAGGTTCACCATCCACACAGGCTGTCAGTGATCAGTAGTACAAGTCCACCATCCACACAGGTTTTCTGTCACTGATCAGTAGTACAGGTCCACCATCCACACACAGGTTGTCAGTGATCAGTAGTACAGGTCCACCATCCACACAGGTTGTCAGTGATCAGTGTACAGGTCCACCATCCACACAGGTTCTCTGTCACTGATCAGTAGTACAGGTCCACCATCCACACAGGTTCTGTCACTGATCAGTAGTACAGGTCCACCATCCACACAGGCTGTCAGTGATCAGTAGTACAGGTCCACCATCCACACAGGCTGTCAGTGATCAGTAGTACAGGTCCACTATCCACACAGGTTCTGTCAGTGATCAGTAGTACAGGTCCACCATCCACACAGGCTGTCTGTCAGTGATCAGTAGTATAGGTCCACCATCCACACAGGTTCTGTCACTGATCAGTAGTACAGGTCCACCATCCACACGGGCTGTCAGTAATCAGTAGTACAGGTCCACCATCCACACAGGTTCTCTGTCACTGATCAGTAGTACAGGTCCACCATCCACACAGGCTGTCACTGATCAGTAGTAAAGGTCCACCATCCGCACAGGTTCTCTGTCACTGATCAGTAGTACAGGTCCACCATCCGCACAGGCTGTCACTGATCAGTAGTAAAGGTCTACCATCCACACAGGCTGTCACTGATCAGTAGTACAGGTCCACCATCCACACAGGTTCTATCACTGATCAGTAGTACAGGTCCACCATCCACACAGGTTTTGTCACTGATCAGTAGTACAGGTCCACCATCCACACAGGCTGTCAGTGATCAGTAGTACAGGTCCACCATCCACACAGGCTGTCAGTGATCAGTAGGACAGGTCCACCACCCAGACAGGCTGTCTGTCACTGATCAGTAGTACACGTCCACCATCCACACAGGCTGTCTGTCACTGATCAGTAGTACAGGTCCACCATCCACACAGGCTGTCACTGATCAGTAGTACAGGTCCACCATCCACACAGGTTCTGTCAGTGATCAGTAGTACAGGTCCACCATCCACACAGGTTCTCTGTCACTGATCAGTAGTACAGGTCCACCATCCACACAGGCTGTCACTGATCAGTAGGGTGCCAGAACGTTGGGCCTGTACCGGTTGGGTTTATTTCCGGTAGCCATGATGATAGATGAAGAAGCGTAGCTATAGACGTGTTGTATCGGGGGGACTCTCTCTCTCGCTCTCTCTGTCTCTGTCTGTCTGTATATTTGCGGCCTCCCCCCCCCCCCCCAACTCTCTCTCTCTCTCTCTCTCTCTCTCTCTCTCTCTCTCTCTCTCTCTCTCTCTCTCTCTGAACACAACCCGGCAAAAGTGGTGTCTTGCATCAGCTTGAAGACTCTTGAAGAAGAAGAAGAAGAAGAAGAAGAAGAAGAAGAAGAAGAAGAAATAATCATTAATTAGTTTACCGTATTGTAGTCCCATTTTCTACGCATCATACAAATGAATCGGTAACAGTTCCTAATCTTTAATCGTGGAGTCTCTTCATTCGCTATCATTGATTACTAGTGTTGAATGAGGTTATAAACTGTGTGTGCGAAAAAAATACCTCTCGAGCAAATCCATACGCGCGCGGGAAAATTATGAATCCAAATGTTGAATCAGTTAATGAGGCACCGTTAGCCTATCTCATGCCGAGAAAATGGCCAAACTTTAAACAACAAAAAGATCGGCAATTCTTGCTTCCATGAAGAGCCAATCTCACGATCATTACTCCAAAAAGAATGCTGCTTACAAGACGGTAGAACAAAAACAAATACACGTAACCCTTTGAGCATAGGAATAAACGCCGTCACCCATATTAGCGGACCAACGCCCGTAAGTACATGCCGTGGTGTTTGTTTTTGACTGTCATTGTCTTCGTTTTCAGTGGACGGTCCCAACTTCATGATCAACTCGAATGATTCTCCAGAGCCGTCCTATCATTGTCGTTTCTTGCCAAGTCATCTCTTTTACAGCGTCTGTCGATTTCCCTTTCGCACCTCCTCGTTAGGTAAGTAGGTCAGTCGCTGACTGTGTCTGTTCTCTTCCCAACCCATTATCGATTCAGGCGTGAGGGAGACAAATGGAAATCAGATGGATGACCCAAACACACACTGATTGGCTTCCAGCCTATCTCCTTCTAAACTTTCTAATTCTCTTATCTTTACTTCCTTTCTTTTTCTCTTCTCTTCTTTCTGTGGATCTTCCCTCCTCCCAGTTTCCTTCTCACCTTCCTCTCCCATCCCTTTCTACGTCATCTCGTCTTCGTTCTTTCCTTCAGAATCCTCTCTCTTCTTCCTCCTTTTCTTCTTCATCCTCCTCGTCCTTCTCCTCGTTGTCTGCCTCATCCTCATCGTGCTTCCATATCCTCCCCCTCCTCCTTTCTCTTCGTCTTCTTCTTCTTCTTCTTCTTCTTCTTCTTCTTCTTCTTCTACTTCTTCTTCTTTCCCCTTCTTCTGTATTCTTTTTCTTGATTCTCCATTTTCTTCTTCTTTCTCCTCTTCCTCCTCCTCCTCCTCCTTCTTCTTTTTCTCCTCCTCCTTCTCCTCTTCCTTCTCCTCCTCTAACTAATCCTCCTCCTCCTCTTTCTCCTCCTCCTCCTTTTTCTTCTCTCTCTCTCTCTCTCTCTCTCTCTCTCTCTCTCTCTCTCTCCTCTCTCTCTCTCTCTCTCTCTCTCCAATCTGCTTTTGTTTCCAGGACGAGAAGTGGGTGGAGGGCTTTGCGGAGTGTTCAGGCAGGGAAGGTTTCCCCGTTCTCAGGACTTTCCGTTTTAATCGTGGCTTCTCTCTGTTTGCTTGTTTCCCCCTTCCTCACAGCATTAAGTATTGCTGTGTTTGTTTATTTGTTCCCTCACCCTTTTTTCTGACAATTGCTCCTTTGCAAAGTCATGAACGTACAGACACATACAGTTACACACACACACACACACACACACACACACACACACACACACACACACACACACACACACATTCGCAAACGCAAGCACGCAAGTACGCACACACGCACGCACGCACACACATGCACGCATGAATGCACACGTCCATAGACAAAGACAGAGAGAGACCAAACACGCACGCGAGCGCGTGCACGCACGCACACACACATACACACGCGCGCGCGCACTGCAAACCTCCATATCTTGAACCGTGTAATTATGTTTACAAACACATTCAAACACATGTTCATTCTCACTGACACACATACCCCTGTATACTCCTTGCCTCTCTATCTGGTCCTTCGTCTCCCTTCCTGCGTCTCCTCCTCCACCCTATTACCACACCGCCACGTACAGGTGTTTGTGTCCATCGTCAGAGTGACTGACTTAGGCTACAGTGGTGGAGGGATAACGACTCAAGGATCAATGATCTTTATGCTCCCGTATCAAGCCGGTGAGAAAACAGGATCTGCTTTATGCTGGTGCCCAGGACGTGTCCATCTAAGAGATACTACAGCCCGGGGTTCAAAATCTCCTTTTCCATTTTATAGACACGGGAGAACAAAAGAGAAGCATCTCCTATTCCTGTGCAATTGTTTCCCCTTCTTTCGTCTTTTTCTTCTTCTTCTTCTTCTTGTTTTTTTCTTCTTCTTCTTCTTCTCTTCTTCTTCTTCTTCTTCTTCTTCTTCTTCTTCTTCTTGTTTTTTCTTCTTCTTCTTCTTCTTCTTTCTGCACTGATGGGAAATGTGTGGTAGAGCATGGGAAGAGGGGTGATGGGAGTCCCTATGGACAAAAGTGTTCATGTATCATTACAATTTGTCGCTTGGTTTGATTTGTTCGTTTGCAGTGGGGAGACCGGGAGTAGGTACATGGGACAAACAAAGAGGAGCCTGGAGTTTAAGAGAGAGAGAGAGAGAGAGAGAGAGAGAGAGAGAGAGAGGAGAGAGAGAGAGAGAGAGCGCACTCGATAATGAATTTATTGCTGGTCGGTTTCTTATTACATTTCTATGGACGGACAGAAGAAGAGAGGACGGGTAATCGAAGTGAAGCAGTGGGATTTAGCATGGAGGGGAGGAGGGGTGGGGAGGGTGGGGGATAACTCTGGTTTAGATTTTGCTACACAGCCTTGTGATAACATGGGTTTATGGGTCAAAGAGCCGGCGTGTGACAAATGCCAATTGTGACAGGATGCCACACAGATCATTTGGCTTCATCCAGGTGCCCATTGTTTTAACTTCACCAAAGGCATAGGAACCCTATTACAATATTCTGTTTGTGAAGAAAACATGTGTGGGAAAACAGAATAAGACAGAAATTACCGCTATATAAATGGAATATAGCATTTTCTGCCATTGCTATATTTTCATGATATAATGAACGTCCTTGGTCAGGCAAACTCTGAACTGGTTTTCGCTCATACATGTATAGACTGTTGTTCTGACATTCTGTATTACTATCCTAAATTGATCAAACCAAGCGATGCATTGAAGTTATAAAAATGGATGAAAAGTCCTTTCTCAGTTGAACGTTTCACGTTTCTTACCAAATTTATGTGCTGTTAAATGTCCTGAGTGTCATACAATGTCCGTAAATTGATTCGAAATAGATCTTTCTTTTTCTTTTTTTTTTTTTTTTTTTTTTTTTTTGACAACGTTGTAGATTTTGTTGTCGTTTGAAACGGGAAATGGAGGCAATATAGTGAAGAAAGGGATCGATGCTAACTGATCAGGAAGCCGGGGAATCGGCCCAGCGTGCCCCTCTCCAGGTCTAATGTCATTGATGATCTCACGCCCGAAATAGCGCAAACCCCCTCCCCTCACCCCCCACCACCCCCAACTCGCCCGCGTCCCTCCCTCACACTTCTACCCCCCACCCTTCACAGGTCTGGCAGCAGCTGCATCACACGTCATCAAACAAATCCGTTTACCTCCCTTCTCTCGGGGCCAGATCTGATGGGAAAAGGACTGCTGATGTGGGGAAACAGACACTACCCACTTGAACACGCTTCCCAGACAGATTAATATTGATGCACAGTGGTCTGCCACTATCACTGTACATATTGATGACAGATTATCGTGCAACATCATCCCCACACAAGTGATGAAATATAGCTTCATCGTCATTCATACGCAAAAGAAGATATGTTATTGCCTAACGCCTTAGCTCCACAAATGAAAACATATTAGCGCTCAGCACGAATCAAACACACGTGAAAATATTATCAAAAGCCATTGCTGCACAAATGGGGGATAGGTTACTGTCGATCACTGTCCCTATAGAAATAAAAATGTTATTCTCCAACACAGTCCCTGTACAGATGAAGGCATATTAATATCCAACTCACGTCCAACACAAATGAAGATGAAATATTGTCCAAAACCAGTATTGTCCATATGAAATCTGTATTATTGCCCAACACAAATGAAGGTAAGTATTGTCCAAACCATTACTATCCATATGGCATCCGTATTATTGTCCAACACCGTCAATACACAAATGGAGGACATATTATTCACCGGCATTATTTCAACATCAATGAAGATACATTATTGCCCATAATAATCCCAACACAAGTGAAGATATATTTACTGACGTTATTCCTACAAAAATGAAGATGGGTTGTTTTCCGACACTATTCCAACACAAACGAAGACATATTGATGCCCAACATCTTCCGTACACAAATGAAAAATATCATAATCCCCAACGCCTATCCTACACAAATGAAGACATATTACAGACTAGCGTCTTCCCTACACAAATGAAGAGATTTGTCGACTGATATAATTCCTAAGCAAATGAAGATGTGTTATTGATGAGCACCATCCCTACTGAAATGAAAATATCTTATTGACCAACAATACCTCTACACAAATGCAGATATCTCATTGACCCATACAATCCCTACACAAATGAAGACATGTTACTGACAAACACCATCGCTACACAAATGAAGATACCTTATTGACCAACATCATCCCTACACAAATGTTATTAACAAACACCATCATTACACAAATGAAGATACCTTATTGACCAACATCATCCCTACACAAATGTTATTGACAAGGACCATCGGTACACAGATGAACATAGATCATGGTCTAACGACATCCTATACAGAATCAATCAAAACATACTGGTGTTTAACACCACACTCACACAAATGAAAATATGTTGCTATCTAACACCATCTTTACGCATATCAAGATATATTTTTGTCTAAAACTATCATTACACAAACTAGTTATTTTCTAAAAATCATTTCCTACACAAAGATCCATATGTGTCAAAAAGCATTTCTGCAGAAACGAAGACAAACTTTTATCGGTCAGTTTTCCGCTTTAGAATTTTTTTAAGTGTGAATACTTGTAGATACTTTCTGTTCGAAACGATTATTTGAAACAGATGAATGGTCGGTCAGGGACGGGGGTGTTCGTAGGGGTGGGGGAGCATTCTTCGAAAAGTCAGATAGGATGGCCAGCAAAAACAGCGGCATGGCAAGCTTGTGTGCAGGATGACTGAACAGAGACCTCAAGACACGAGCGACACAGCCCGTCATTGTAAAGAAGCCAGTTCCCTCTCAAAAGACAGAAGGGGACGAAGAAACAGAAAGCACCAGCCCAGGCAGAAACACGGTATCATGGACATCAGATGTGCAGTCTGTGGTAAAGGCAGCAACACGGTACCATGAACATCAGATGTGCAGTCTGTGGTAAAGGCAGCAACACAGTACCATGGACATCAGATGTGCAGTCTGTGGTAAAGACATCAACACAGTACCATGGACATCAGATGTGTTGTCTGTGGTAAAGACAACACCACAGTACCATGGACATCAGATGTGTTGTCTGTGGTAAAGGCAGCAACACAGTACCATGGACATCAGATGTGTTGTCTGTGGTAAAGGCAACACCACAGTACCATGGACATTAGATGTGCTGTCTGTGGTAAAGGCATCAACACAGTACCATGGACATCAGATGCGTTGTCTGTGGTAAAGACATCAACACAGTACCATGGACATCAGATGCGTTGTCTGTGGTAAAGGCAGCAACACAGTACCATGGACATCAGATGTGTTCTCTGTGGTAAAGGCAACAACACAGTACCATGGACATCAGATGTGCTGTCTGTGGTAAAGACACCAACAAAGTACCATGGACGTCAGATGTGTTGTCTGTGGTAAAGGCAGCAACACGGTAGCATGGACATCAGCAACACAGTACCATGGACATCAGATGTGTTGTCTGTGGTAAAGGCAGGAACACGGTACCATGGACATCAGCAACACAGTACCATGGACATCAGATGTGCTACTCTCTCTCTCTCTCTCTCTCTCTCTCTCTCTCTCTCTCTCTCTCTCTCTCTCTCTCTCTTCTTTCTCACGCAGGCACACACACACACACACACACACACACACACACACACACACACACACACACGCACGCACGCACACACACACACACACACACGCGCGCGCGCGCGCGCGCGCGCGCGCGTGACCAAACCTCCCCCTGTATTCACCAGTGGATCACACTACTTCAGATGGTACCGGGTGGCTTGCACATGTAGCTGCCTGCAGTAGACCAAGTGCCAAATACCTGGCATAACGACCAGACAGTGAATCGGCGACATACCTGAAGTGTCACTGCACATGTAGACCAAGTGCCAAACGTCTGGCATAACGACCAGACAGTGAATCGGCGACATACCTGAAGTGTCACTGCACATGTAGACCAAGTGCCAAACGTCTGGCATAACGACCAGACAGTGAATCGGCGACATACCTGAAGTGTCACTGCACATGTAGACCAAGTGCCAAATGCATGGCTTAACGACCAGACAGTGAATCTGCGACATACCTGAAGTGTCACAGAGACTGGAGTCAGGCACGCGAAGT
>CM065738.1:59754624-59759624 GCA_033310375.1 Conus canariensis | reverse complement strand
TTATTTTCTTTCTGTAATGTATGCTGTCATTTTTGTTGTTGTTGCAGTTCTTTGTTTGTACTCTTTTTTTTAGCCATCTCAAGCTATTTTTAACAGTTTGTTTCCATATCCAACTTTTATAGTTCAGTCAAACTCTTTCTTTCATTTTTCTCACATTTCTCACAAGCAGGCAGCAGCACTGTACAAGACATGTATCGACATTTTCCATAGGTATTATTATCCATATCAAGAAGTTTCCGTTAGGCGGTGCAAACATTACCTCCTTTTGAATAATGCGCCCGTTTCCCGTTTGTGATAGGAATATCAAACAAGAAAGACAAGCCTAGCAAAAATTCGCCAAAACGTAAATACAAGTGAATTCTTAAAAAACAACATACCGATTTATATTTGTTTGTCTGTTTGTTTTCTTTTTCTTTTTCTGTTTTTCATCTATTTTTAAGTAGCATCATTTACGGTATAATATTACAATCACTACAACTATCACCAGCATCCCCAAAGTGATCTACACACACACACACACACACACACACACACACACACACACACACACACACACACACACACACACAGAGAGAGAGAGGAGAGAGAGAGAGAGAGAGAGAGAGAGGGGGGGGGGGAGAAAATAATCATGTGGTTTTCCTGTTGAGGTGTCCCATATTATCACAATTTACACTTACCTGCTTAACAATTTCACGCAATTTTCTCACCATTAGCAATAATCCATCAAAATGTCGGTCCGTCCTTCTCTGGAAAACGAAGTTTTACACTGTCGTAAAACACCAGAAAAATCCAATCGCGAGCGATGAATGTTTTTGTAAAGCAAACATCATCCAAAGTACTCACATGATTGATGATCGAAATAAACTACATTTACTCAACAAAGTCTTGACGTTGTAATTGCGAAATTGTAATTTTTGTCGCCGGATTGATTGACCTATCCATTTTTGAGTTATTTTTTGATGGGGTGGGGTGGAGGTGGTGACGATGGTGTGTGTGTGTGTGTGTGTGTGTGTGTGTGTGTGTGTGTGTGTGTGTGTGTGTGTGTGATGTTTGCCTGTGGACTTTGCGTTTTGTTTCAGGTGTTCTTTTGGCTACAATAAAACCACTATCTAACTGATTATCTTAATATCTAACTGATTATCTTAATATCTAACTGGTTATCTTAATACCCTTTTTCATCATATTACAGTGTCAAAGTGAGTGTCAACTGATCGGGAAGGAAAAAAATGGCTCGTACAACAACAACAACAAAAAATTATAATGACTACGAATCGGCAGTAAACAGGATAGCTCTCTTTAAAAGAAAAAAAAATAGCGATGAGAAATATGATCACTTAAAGTGGAGCGATCTTAACAAACTTTAGCACGGCATTGTACGTGGGAAAAAAACCCGCAGCGGAAGTTTGAGCAGTCCATTTAGAAATACCTTTGTGTTCGAAGTGATGTGCCGTGATTCCATCTTCAACGGGTTTATTTTTTTTCGTTCCTGCGTCCTGTTCATCATCCCCACACGACAGCAGGCAGCTGACGGATGCTAGAATCTTGGAGAGAAATATTCACTGTCTCCGTACGTTTCCTGCAGAATCTTGGAGAGAAATATTCACTGTCTCCGTACGTTTCCTGCAGAATCTTGAAGAGAAATATTCACTGTCTCCGTGCGTTTCCTGCAGAATCTTGGAGAGAAATATTCACTGTCTCCGTGCATTTCCTGCAGAATCTTGGAGAGAAATATTCACTGTCTCCGTGCGTTTCCTGCAGAATCTTGGAGAGAAATATTCACTGTCTCCGTGCGTTTCCTGCCAACTTTCCATTCCATCATCTTGTTTTGACTTCTGTTGAATGAAATATTTCAGTGTGAAGATGGACTCTGCCACACCCCACCCTCCTCTCTCTCTCTCTCTCTCTCTCTCTCTCTCTCCTCTCTCTCTCTCTCTCTCTCTCTCTGATTTTTCACTTCATTTTTTTGTCTCTTTGTGCTTCTTTTCCCCCGTCTTTGCCTCTTTTTTTGTTGTTTCTTTTCCGTTTTGTTTGTTTGTTTGTTTTATGTTTCGTGTTCTCTTGTTGCGTCCTTGAAACACTCCATCTTTCCTCACGTTCTGTCCTTGTTATTTTCAAGTTGATATTTGAGCTTCCTTTTATCTTTTTTCCATCTTTCTTTTCCTTTGTTTCCTGTAGTTTTTATTCCTTTTTCTGTATTACTTTGATTTTCTCTGTCAGTTCTACTTTCTCAGACCACAGAAAACAGACCATATAAACATACCACAGAAAACAGACCATATAAACAGACCACAGAAAACAGACCACAGAAAACAGACCATATAAACAGACCACAGAAAACAGACCACAGAAAACAGACCATATAAACAGACCACAGAAAACAGACCACAGAAAACAGACCATATAAACAGACCACAGAAAACAGACCACGGAAAACAGACCGTGAAAAGAGGTCAAGTGGGTTCAGACCTTTTAATGTCCAGTGGCTCCATGCTCTTTGAGTGGCATATCTTTTTCTTTAAACTGCTGCAGACATGACACTTCAAGGCGAAAGGATGAGAGAGTGTTCCGCCTTTGAAGATGCAGACAGGAGATGGAGGTGACGCTCACTTCTTCCTGAGGAGCAAAACCATTGAATGCCGTGTTTCACAGCCAGTGAATGGGGACAGATGACGAGGGATGGACAGCTCCGGGGGCGGGGGGTAGGGGGAGGGGGGTACAGGAGGTAAGTACGATTTGAAATAAAGGAGCAGGAAACAATGACGGCTGGAGGTAGGGGGAGGATAGTTGCAAGAGGGCTGGGATTTCAGAGAGCAATGCAAACCCTCACATTCACAATCAGCTCTAGTCTGTTACCACAGTCTTAGGAATCATTACAGTGTATCTTTACTGTCAGCCTTTCTTTACTCCACTCACAACACACACACACACACACACACACACACACACACACACACACGCACGCACGCACGCACGCACGCACGCACGCACGCACGCACAAAAAACACACACACACACACACACACACACACACACACACACACACACACACACAACATATACATATTCTTATCTTATGTTCCCATTTTCTTCCTCTTCAGCGCCCCCCCCCCCCCCCCTTTTTTTTTTTTTTAAGTTGAAAATTTTTAATTTTGCCAAGTCATTACTGTAATGACGGAAGAACTGTTTTCCCCCACTACTTAATTGTTCGGCGCTATATATATATATATATATATATATATATATATATATATATATATACAATAAACTGATAAATTCCAAGTATAAGTACCGAGCACCATTCCAGCAACTTACAGAGCAGCTTGGTGTTGCAATGACTGCAAAAAATATTCAATTATTAACAAAGCTTGCTCTTATGTCTAAGATTGAAGAAATAGGGGGAGATAAGCATTTGTAGTGGTAGATAATTCTGCCTAACTAACAGTATGTGCTTGAGTGGGTGAATGGGGAATAAACAATAAATGCTTCTGAAAATGAGCCTTCAGCAAGCTTATAGTCTCCAAGGGGGAGACAATCTCCAATGGGGAGGAAACTCACTAACATATAACTCCTGGTCAGATACCAGTATTTCGAAACCTGCTTGTTTATCCTCAGTGACCGTGGAAAGTGGTAACTTCACTCCTCTGCCTTTTCGGTTTAAGAAAAATGCTAAGAAATAAGAGCAAGCTTTGTTAATAATTGAATATATATATATATGTGTGTGTGTGTGTGTGTGTGTGTGTGTGTGTGTGTGTGTGTGTGTGTGTGTGTGTGTTGTTGTCTGTCTGTCTGTCTGTCTGTCTGTGTGAGTAAACATATTTAATCACATGATTAAAATTACATGGCGGAGCCGTTATAATCCCACAGTTATAGAGTCATTATAGGGCGCATACCTTTAAGAAACCTTTATTCCAAAAGTTTACTGTGTGTTAAATTCGTCCAAGTGGGAAACGATCATCCACTTGTCTTTAACTGTCTGCGTGTCTGTCTGTCTGTCTGACTCTCTCTCTCTCTCTCTCTCTCTCTCTCTCTTTTTCACTTCATTTTGTCTCTCTTGATTTTTTCAACTTCTTTTTGCTCTTTGCGTATCTGTCTGTCTGTCTTACTCTCTCTCTCTCTCTCTCTCTCTCTCTCCTTACACTCACACATACACACACAGATGCACGCACGCACGCATGCAAGCACGCACGCAAGCATACACGCACACATGCACACACACCACACACACACACACACACACACACACACCACACACACACACACACACAAACACAAACACACATATTCACACACTATGCCACATTTGCATACGCTTATCCCAGACTTCAGCACCATTACAACCATTACCATAAGCATGGACGTATGCAAGCAATGTAGAAAACGTTTATTTTTGAATGAGCGATTAGTTAAAAAAAAATATACACAACTCATTTGAACAGACATGGGAAGTGTCAGGAGAATGCTTTCTATGGAAAAAAAAAAAGTCTGCATGTTAAAAACTGGTGCACAATGAAACAAAATGAGGTCTGCTGCAAATGACATGCAAAAGAAAGCAAACAACGTATCATTTTAATTGAATTGTTTATTTTTAGACCTCGTGGTAAATAACACAAGAGAATATTTGCTGAGGCGGAAATGGACCGAGACAGAGCATGAATTGGAAGTGTCCTAGAGAGGTAGAAGGGAGCAGAGTTCGAAGCCATATTCTGGTTTGTTTTGCCTGTGTTTTTTTCCCAGTAGATATAACAGATTTTTCTACTGTTAGGTGTCGTTGTGTTTTTGTCACGCCCTCAATCAAGCTTCCATGGTGTTACCTCTATGCCGTTCATCCCAGACAATCCACACAGCCCAACCAGATGTTCATCCCAGACACCCCGCACAGCCCAACCAGATGTTCATCCCAGACACCCCGCACAGCCCAACCAGATGTTCATCCCAGACACCCCGCACAGCCCAACCAGATGTCCATCCCAGACACCCGCACAGCCCAACCAGACGTTCAT
>CM065738.1:59742124-59749624 GCA_033310375.1 Conus canariensis | reverse complement strand
CATCAGTGACAGACATTGTGGAGTTACAGCCGTCCCTGAGATCATCACCCATCATGTGGTCAGTTGGGCGCCATCAGTGACAGACATTGTGGAGTTACAGCCATCCCTGAGATCATCACCCATCATGTGGTCAGTTGGGCGCCATCAGTGACAGACATTGTGGAGTTACAGCCATCCCTGAGATCATCACCCATCATGTGGTCAGTTGGGCGCCATCAACGATAGACATTGTGGAGTTACAGCCATCCCTGAGATCATCACGCATAATCGCAGCTCGTAAGCACCAGGCTTGTTCCCCCTCAAACTGTCATACAAAAGCACACAACCTCTGTTAAGCTATCGCGTTGTGTCATTTATTCTTTTAGCTGGTGAAGGAAGGCTTTTTTGTTTGTTTAGTGGAGACAGCGGTAATTTATGCTTAAATGCCAGAACAGTACGAGGCTTATGCAATTTAACTGCCTTCTTCGTTTGTTGTGTTTGTATCTGAAGTTAGAAAAGTTACTGCCGATAATTTCTAACAGCGTGGTTCGTTACAGGTTTCCCACGATTCCATCATTACTCACCCCTTCACCACCATCCCCCTCCCACCCTCATCCTCACCTACATGTTACCGGAAGAAACGAACAAAACAAAAGAATGAACCACAAAAGAAAAAACAACTTGCAAATGAAGTGTAACCGCAAAGCTTTCATGGTGTAGTCGCCTAAGAGACGTCCTTGTCCCAGAGGACATGGTGCTAGAGAGGCCAGTGCTCCCCATGAAGTCATGGTGATGCATACAGAAATGCAGACACCCAATTCCCTGCCGACAGTTTATGGGATTGGCAGGAGGCAGAAGCTCTTGTAGCAAAGCAAGATATTCCTTATCCGTCCGCGTTTTGCAAGTCATTATGATGTTATGAAACGTCTTAGTCCTGCGGTTTGATGATATTTTGTTGTTTGTTTACTGCTGAATAAAAAACGAACAACCATTTGTGAAACCACATTCAGTGTTACTTTCTTTTTCTTTTAAATTTGTGATTTTAAAAAAAAGTGGGCATTTGCTGAGGACATGGAACCAGATGCAATGTACAATGTAGATTAGAAACGTCATGGAACCAGATACAATGTACAATGTAGATTAGAAACGTCATGGAACCAGATACAATGTACAATGTAGATTAGAAACGTCATGGAACCAGATACAATGTACAATGTAGATTTAAAACGTCATGGAACCAGATACAATGTACAATGTAGATTAGAAACGTCATGGAACCAGATACAATGTACAATGTAGATTAGAAACGTCGTGGAACCAGATACAATGTACAATGTAGATTAGAAACGTCATAGGTTGCAGGGACTTGTTGTCCTGCAAACTGTCATACGAAAGTACACAACCTCTTGTAAGCTATCGCCATATGTAATTTATTATTCTAACTGTTCAGTTACGGCCTTTTTGTTTGTGTAGTGTATAGACAGGCGGCAGTTTGTGCTCAAACGCTGGAATAGTTAGAGCCTTATACCTATAAACTATCTTTTTCTGTTAGAGAGAGAGAGAGAGAGAGAGAGAGAGAGAGAGAGAGAAGAGACTGAGACGGTCATTCTCTCTCTCTCTCATTAGCTGGCTGGCTGGCTAGCTGGCTGAGTGGCTGTTTCTCGCTCCCCCCCTCTCTCTCTCTCTCTCTCTCTTACACACACACACACACACACACACACACACACACACACACACACACACACACACGCACGCACGCACGCACGCACGCACGCACACACATACACACACACGCACTTGTTAGACCTTCAGAGCGGCTTACCTTAGCAAATATGTTTACAAAAGCTTCTGCTTTCTCATCAGCACTAGGAAGACTGTTGTTATCTATTGTTATAGGGTACTGTGTCGATGTTAATCCATTTTTCACAGCTTTCAGTTCCTCCCACCTTTACCAATATCTTTATGATTTTTAACTTCAGAGTTACAAAATTCATTCCAATGCTGCAGCTTTGCGTCATCTATGACATCTTCACTTTCTTTATCTGCCTTTTTCATTTCTTTATGACTACTTGCTGATCTCTTTTTACAATAAATCTTGAATCTTTCTTTTTTCTTTTTATTGGCAGTTTCACATTTTGTGTTCCACCATACATTTCCATTATGTTTTTTTGACTTTGTGTTTTTTATCTTCGGGATCGACTTGTCAGCTGCTGCTAAAATATATTTACAAAATGCAGTGTGTTGGTCATCTACGTTTTCATTAGCTGAGAACACTATGTCTATGTTGTTAAGATTGGTTTGAAAAAAAGACCAATCTGCTTTTTTGTAAATATATTTTGGAATAATATCTTCTGAGATTTCCTGTTCTAATATGTCATTCAACGATATTATTATTGGAATATGATCTGATCCCAGTGGATTATCTCCTGTTTCCCACATTGAGTTTACTACAAGTGATGGAGATGTAAAGGTTAAATCAATGGCTGAGGGGTTATGGGTGGCTATATCTGGAATGCGAGTAACATTTCCATAATTTAGCAAATATAGATTAGAATCAGCTATGTTATCTAATAATCTATTACTTGTAACATAAGAGCAGCCATGGTCCCAAAAAGGAGCATGTGCGTTAAAATCTCCTCCAATAACCCATTTGTCTCTTTGGTCTTGGAACCCTTTTAGCCATTCTGTATTCGTATCATCAGGTCCTTTTGGAAGGTAAACTGAGGCAATGTTCAATATCAAAGAAGAAGTAAATTTGACCATTGCTGCACAGCATGAAGCGGAAGGGATGTTACTGGATACTGGTGGAGTTCTTTCGCAAAAATCCAGGCCTTCACGCACATAGATAGCTGTTTGTATTCGGTCCGCACATTGTTCATAAACTGGGGGGTGATAGAATCCAGGTAAATGTGGTAGATTATCGCTGCTGACATTTAGTGATTGTAATAATAAAACATGAAACTTATTTATTCCTAGATATTGATTCAAGTATGATATATTTTTTTGTTATGGAGCGACAATTCCATTGGAGAAGCTTAATAGTTGGTCTCTTTTTTGTTGTCATGATAAAGATGCATATAATAAGTGAAGTGACTGAGAAATTCCCTTCTAACGTATATAAACAGGTAAGGACATGCACGATACCCGTAAGACGTAAAACAAGAATTACGAAACAGAAATGCAAAGTAATAAACTTAACTAGTCTTCAGTAATAAAATTCAAATTGTCACGTTAACAAGTGAGGTGGAGGTATATAACTGGGCTCCACTACATGACTAGATTTCAGTCAATATAGTCTTGAGGGAGATGCTCCCGAACATTTAGAGCATTTCATAGCGGTTCCACCAAGGTCCCCTCTCGTCCTGATACAGCATCTGAGGGCCCCAACGCCCTGGATGGGGAGGTAGGCGGCGAGATGGCTTCTTGGGCTTTTCCCAAAGGAGGTCTCGTAGATGCCGGCCAAGGTTAGCTGCCAGGATCGATGATCCCCTGGTGGTTGGATGCATCCCGTCTCTCCCGTAGTCATAGAAGTTATTGTGTGGTACGAAAGAAATAATTTTGTCAGCCAGCAGTTATGTTCTTACAAGGGCATTGAATAATTCACGTTTAGCATCCAATTCAGCATCTTCTACTGCAGTTGCCTGACTCACGACAATGTGTGATGATGGGTGTTTCACTTTGATTTGTTTGACTGCTTTTGTGAAATTTTTGCTGACTGTTTCTGCGTCTTGCGTTTTCAAATAATTGATACCACAGTGAATTACTATAGCGTCTGGTATTTCTGAGTCGTTCGTTGAATCAAGTAGTTGAAGACACAGTTTTTGTGTGGCATATGTTTTCTGTCGTTTGGAAGAAAACCCATAGGAACGGCCTAGTCTTTTCATTTGTACATCTTTCAGTATGGAATCAGACAGTACGGTAACAGAAGGAAAGTCATTGTTCTTTTTCGGCTTGGAGTCTTTGGATGACGTTTTGCTTTTCGCGTCATTTGCCTTTATGACGTCAGATTTTCTTTTCGTGTCTTCCAGCGTTCCTTTTTTATTTGTTTGCCTCTTCACACCCGTTTTGCTCCCGATTACACTGGATGGCGATGGAGATGGGGATGTAGGAGTGGATCATGCTGCTGCTACATACGATTACACTGGATGGCGATGGAGATGGGGATGTAGGAGTGGATCATGCTGCTGCTACATACGATTACACTGGATGGCGATGGAGATGGGGATGTAGGAGTGGATCTGCTGCTGCTACATACGATTACACTGGATGGCGATGGAGATGGGGATGTAGGAGTGGATCATGCTGCTGCTACATACGATTACACTGGATGGCGATGGAGATGGGGATGTAGGAGTGGATCATGCTGCTGCTACATACGATTACACTGGATGGCGATGGAGATGGGGATGTAGGAGTGGATCATGCTGCTGCTACATACGATTACACTGGATGGCGATGAAGATGGGGATGTAGGAGTGGATCTATGCTGCTGCTACATACGATTACATTGGATGGCGATGGAGATGGGGATGTAGGAGTGGATCTTGCTGCTGCTACATACGATGACATTGGATGGCGATGGAGATGGGGATGTAGGAGTGGATCTTGCTGCTGCTACATACGATTACATTGGATGGCGATGGAGATGGGGATGTAGGAGTGGATCTTGCTGCTGCTACATACGATTACATGGATGGCGATGGAGATGGGGATGTAGGAGTGGATCTTGCTGCTGCTACATACGATGACATTGGATGGCGATGGAGATGGGGATGTAGGAGTGGATCTTGCTGCTGCTACATACGATACATTGGATGGCGATGGAGATGGGGATGTAGGAGTGGATCTTGCTGCTGCTACATACGATTACATTGGATGGAGATGGGATGTAGGAGTGGATCTTGCTGTGCTACTACGATTACATGTGGATGAGCGTGGAGTGGGATGTGGAGTGGATCTTGCCTGATGCTACTTAGATTTGAGACCAGTATATTTGTTCGTTTGATGTTATAGCCGTGCAGGGATTTACTGTCTATCCTGGATGCTGAGTTTTTCTATTCTTGCTTTTTAGATCATAACGTCTCTAGGAAGAATCTATCACAGTTTCAATATCGTGTTTAAGTCACTAACGGCTGGTGATCACTGTGCGTGTGATGTCGCTGAGCATGATGTGTTTGGTCTCACGGTGTCGGAATGATCAGAAGCGGCAGTTGAGGTGGAAGTGGCGGCATCGCTTGCACCGTCACCTTCTTTTCCACTGATATCCCCTGTTCCTGAGCCACTTTTTGTCTCGTCGCAGTTGTCATCGCGTTCAAAGACTCGTCCACGTCTTTTCCCTGGGGTCTTTCTAGTCATTGTAGCGGATGCGCAATAAAAACGTTCACGTAGTGAAAAAGTTGTTTGATCTCTCCGCCATCTTGGTCACGTGTCAAGATATACAGAGAGAAAGAAGAAGGTAGTAAAGCACATGATGAATCTACAGCAGACAATAGTAACAATATTAATGCTCCTATAACTATCCAAGAAGTAAAAGAAGCCATTAGATCCATACCATTAAGAAAATCATCTATTGGTTTAGATGCAATATCTAATCAAATGTTAAGAAATTTGCCTGAACATTTTGTAGAGTTTCTTCATAAATTATTTAGTACGTGTTGGAGCAATGGTGTTATGCCAAAAATATGGAAACAGTCTATTATTGTTCCAATTCATAAGCAAGGAAAATCTACAAAGGATCCTAAGAATTATAGACCCATTGCATTAACTTCACATGTATGTAAACTTTCAGAAAGAATTGTTTTGAATAGACTTGTACATTACTGCGAAAAATATAACATCATACCAATCAGTCAAGCTGGTTTCCAGAAAGGTCGATCCACTACAGAAATTTTAGTGGAATTATCAACAAATATAAAGAAACAGTTTGCTAGACGAAAATGTGTTCTTGCTACCTTTTTCGATATAAATAAGGCTTACGACCAAGTGTGGCATTTTCAGCTATTGAATAAACTTAAAAACATTGGCTTAACAGGAAATATATACAACTATGTCAGATGTTTTCTAAAGGATAGGGTAATAAGAACAAGAATAGGAAAAACATATTCCACAAGTAGAACACTTTCAATGGGAATCCCTCAAGGGTCAGTATTAGCGCCACTTCTCTTCTCGTTATTAATGCATGATCTGCCAAACAAATTATAAAAAAAAAAAAAAGTTGTTCTTGTCCAATATGCAGATGATATATGCATGTGGATGGATGTAACGTTAAAAAAGAAAACTTCACAGCGAGATATAAAATTCGTCAAGAAGATCTATCAAGGAGAACTAAATAAGATGGTGGATTATATGAAGCTAAATGGATTAAGTCTGTCAACCGAAAAAACAAATATGATTCTTTTTAACAATGGATCTAACCCAGAAAGTATGCCTGTTTTCACATTGGATAATACTCCTCTTAAGTACATTACAGAGATCAAATTTCTAGGAGTTTATTTTACATCTAAATTATCATGGAACTTTCATATCGAATATTTATTAACAAAGGCGAGAAAAACATTACACTTTCTGAAAATTATTTCTAAAGAAAAGTGGGGGCAAGATCCAGCTACACTGATTACTCTGTGTAAATCTTTAATGAGATCAAAAATAACTTATGCCCAAGAAATATTCTTTAACGCGCCTAAATATCTATTACAAAAACTGCAAAGTATTGAATGTAAGGAGTTGAAATTAGCCCTTGGACTTTCTGTGCACGCATCATCGTCACGTACATATCATGAAGCTCGGGTACTTCCTCTAGATGATTATAGAGATTTAACATGTTGTAAATTTGTCATTAAAAGTACAGCTGGAAAAACACACATTAAATCAGAAATCAAAATAAGATCAGATTTTGATTTTCCGAAAAGAGCAAAGTCTATAACTTCTCAAATAACTATAGCAACTTATACATCAAAAATAATTTCAGATTCTGGGGTTTCTTTAGAAAAAGAAAATTTCTCTCCCAGACCATCTTTTTGTCCTATTCCACCCTGGGAACTTAAAAAAGCCAATTTTGATATTGATCACACCAACATCAAAAAAAATGAAAATATAAATATGCTAGCAAGTTATACTAAGTGTCATATGGACGAGAAATACACTAACCAGTTAAAAATATACACAGATGGTTCATGTATTGGTAAGCAAACAGGTTGTGCATTCTTAATCCCTGACTTGAGGGTGGAGAAATCTTTTTACATTGGATGTAACATATCCATATTTACAGCTGAATTAACAGCAATACTCATGGCTTTGAATTACCTTTTAAATTTCCCCAAAACAATATTTCAAGCTCTGTTTTGTGTAGATTCAAAATCAGTCCTTCAGGCGATAAAAGATTTTCATTTGCATACTAGGCCTGAAATGATTATTGAGGTAAGCTGTTTGATCCATATGCTTATTGAAGGAGGCACCCAGTTATCCTTTTGTTGGATTCCTTCACACTGCTCCTTTTATTACAATGATAAAGTAGATAGGGCA
>CM065738.1:59732124-59739624 GCA_033310375.1 Conus canariensis | reverse complement strand
AACCTGATGGTCCCTCCACCCCACCCTCTGTCAGTCCTTCCCCACCCTGAACCTAATGGTCCCTCCACCCCCACCCTCTGTCAGTCCTTCCCCACCCAGAACCTGATGGTCCCTCCACCCCACCCTCTGTCAGTCCTTCCCCACCCTGAACCTGATGGTCCCTCCACCCCACCCTCTGTCAGTCCTTCCCCCACCCTGAACCTAATGGTCCCTCCACCCCACCCTCTGTCAGTCCTTCCCCACCCAGAACCTGATGGTCCCTCCACCCCCACCCTCTGTCAGTCCTTCCCCACCCTGAACCTTATGGTCCCTCCACCCCCACCCTCTGTCAGTCCTTCCCCACCCTGAACCTGATGGTCCCTCCACCCCCACCCTCTGTCAGTCCTTCCCCACCCTGAACCTGATGGTCCCTCCACCCCCACCCTCTGTCAGTCCTTCCCCACCCTGAACCTGATGGTCCCTCCACCCCCACTCTCTGTCAGTCCTTCCCCACCCAGAACCTGATGGTCCCTCCACCCCCACCCTCTGTCAGTCCTTCCCCACCCTGAACCTGATGGTCCCTCCACCCCACCCTCTGTCAGTCCTTCCCCCACCCTGAACCTAATGGTCCCTCCACCCCACCCTCTGTCAGTCCTTCCCCACCCAGAACCTGATGGTCCCTCCACCCCCACCCTCTGTCAGTCCTTCCCCACCCTGAACCTGATGGTCCCTCCACCCCCACCCTCTGTCAGTCCTTCCCCACCCTGAACCTGATGGTCCCTCCACCCCCACCCTCTGTCAGTCCTTCCCCACCCTGAACCTGATGGTCCCTCCACCCCCACCCTCTGTCAGTCCTTCCCCACCCTGAACCTGATGGTCCTCCACCCCACCCTCTGTCAGTCCTTCCCACCTACTGATGGTCCCTCCACCCCACCTCTGTCAGTCTTCCCCACCCTGAACTGTGGTCCCCACCCCCCTCTGTCAGTCCTTCCCCACCCTGAACCTAATGGTCCCTCACCCACCCTCTGTCAGTCCTTCCCACCCAGACCTGATGGTCCCTCCACCACCTCTGTCAGTCCTTCCCCACCCTGAACTTATGGCCTCCCGCTTTCCCACGTGTAGCCCACCCTGTCTGCAACAGAGAGCTTGTCAGTCTTCCCCACCCTGAACCTAATGGTCCTCCACCCCACCTCTGTCAGTCCTTCCCCACCCTGAACATATGCTCCCCACCCACCTCTGTCAGTCTTCCCACCAGAACCTGATGGTCCCTCCACCCACCCTCTGTCAGTCCTTCCCACCTGAACCTTATGGTCCTCACCACCTCTGTCAGTCCTTCCCACCTGAACCTTATGGCCCTCACCCCACCCTTGTCAGTCTTCCCACCCTGAACCTAAGTCCTCCACCACCTCTGTCAGTCCTTCCCACCCAGACCTGATGTCCCTCACCCCACCTCTGTCAGTCTTCCCACCTGAACTGATGGTCCCTCCACCCACCCTCTGTCTCCTTCCCACCTGAACTATGGTCCCTCCACCACCTCTGTCAGTCCTCCCACCAGAACCTGATGGTCCCTCACCCCACCCTCTGTCAGTCTTCCCACCCTGAACCTGATGGTCCTCCACCCACCCTCTGTCAGTCTTCCCCACCTGAACCTAATGGTCTCCACCCACCTCTGTCAGTCCTTCCACCAGAACCTGTGGTCCCTCCCCACCTTGTCAGTCCTTCCCACCTGAACCTTATGGTCCTCACCCCACCTCTGTCATCTTCCCACCTGAACTGATGGTCCTCCACCCCACCCTCTGTCAGTCCTTCCCACCCTGAACTGATGGTCCCTCCCCCACCCTCTGTCAGTCCTTCCACCTGAACTGATGGTCCTCCCCCCACTCTCTGTCAGTCCTTCCCACCCTGAACCTGATGGTCCCTCCACCCCACCCTCTGTCAGTCCTTCCCCACCGAACCTGATGGTCCTCACCCACCCTCTGTCAGTCTTCCCCACCTGAACTATGGTCCTCCACCCCACCCTCTGTCAGTCCTTCCCACCAGAACCTGATGGTCCTCACCCCACCCTTGTCAGTCCTTCCCACCCTGAACCTTATGGTCCTCCACCCCCACTCTCTGTAGTCCTTCCCACCAAACTGATGTCCTCCACCCACCCTCTGTCAGTCCTTCCCACCCTGAACCTGATGGTCCCTCCACCCCCACCTCTGTCAGTCCTTCCCACCTGAACTGATGGTCCCTCACCCCCACCCTCTGTCAGTCCTTCCCCACCCTGAACCTGATGGTCCTCACCCCACCCTCTGTCAGTCTTCCCACCTGAACTGATGTCCCTCACCCCACCCTCTGTCAGTCCTTCCCACCTGACCTGATGGTCCCTCACCCCCACTCTCTGTCAGTCCTTCCCACCCTGAACTGATGGTCCTCCACCCCACCCTCTGTCAGTCCTTCCCCACCTGAACCTGATGGTCCTCCACCCCACCTCTGTCAGTCCTTCCCACCCTGAACCTGATGTCCCTCGACCTCACCTCTGTCAGTCCTTCCACCCTGAACCTGATGGTCCTCCACCCCACTCTGTCAGTCCTTCCCACCCTGACCTGATGTCCCTCGACCCCATCTCTGTCAGTCTTCCCACCTGAACCTGATGGTCCCTCGCCCCCACCTCTGTCAGTTCTGCCCACCTGAACCTCATCGTCAGTCGACCCTCTCTGTCAGTCCTTCCCACCCTGAACTGATGGTCCCGACCCTCACCCTCTGTCAGTCCTTCCCCCACCTGAACCTATGGTCCCTCCACCCCACTCTCTGTCAGTCCTTCCCACCCTGAACCTGATGGTCCCTCCACCCCACCTCTGTCAGTCCTTCCCACCCTGACCTGATGTCCTCCCACCCCACCCTCTGTCAGTCCTTCCCCACCTGAACCTGATGGTCCCTCACCCCCACCTCTGTCAGTCCTTCCCCACCCTGAACCTGATGGTCCCTCCACCCCACTCTCTGTCAGTCCTTCCCCACTCGGAACCTGATGGTCCCTCCACCCCCACTCTCTGTCAGTCCTTCCCCACCCTGAACCTGATGGTCCCTCGACCCTCACTCTCTCACCACCTCTCTTGGCTTTCGCTGGGAGAGAATCACAGCACTCTCTGAAATCCTCACGCCATGGCAATTCTGTTTCGATCGCTATACCCTCCCTGCGAAAAAAAAGAAAGAAAAAAAATGAGAGAGAAAAAAAAGAAAAAGAAAAAAAGGCGGTATACAGTTGCCACGGCTGTCAGCCAACAGTGGTGCGAGGCGGGGATGATTGCACCTCATTACTGAAAGCAGTGTAGTTAAATATAGAGAAAATGAGGGCGTAAGTTGAGTTACACGAATGTGTTTCTGCATCGTGTAAATTCGTTAACCGTTTTTCTGGGTGTTCTAACTTTTTTTTCACGTCGCTTCTACGAAAGGGGAATAACAATATGAATAAATACAAGCAAACAAGAATCTAGTTTTCAATTCGTGAAATTTAAGAACGATGCGGGTTATGAAATAGCCTATTGGTAAAAGAAGAAGAACAGGAAGAATGATGATGATGACGATAATGAAAATTATAGCAATAAAATCAACAACAAGAACAACAACAGTAAGGTAATAATTCTAATAATAATACCAACACTACTACTGCTCCTATTACTACTACTACTACTACTACTACTACTACTACTACTACTACTACACATAACAGACTGTTGTGAAGTGCTGCTGGTGAAAGGCCATCAGGCTGTCACAAAGAACCACAAAATAAACACACGGTAATAACTAACGCTCTGGACTTGACTGAATAAAAGTCAAGATCGAAGAGAGAGAGAGAGAGAGAGAGAGAGAGAGAGAGAGAGAGAGAGAGAGAGAGAGAGAGAGACAGAGAGAGAGAGAGAGGGAGAGAAAACACCATAATCCTCATATCTATCACATCCAGTTTTTAACATAAATTATAATGAAGTGTTAGTTACGTCTAATGCATTAAACCAGCATCATATATACATTCCATTCAATGCATTAAAACAGCATCATATCTATATTCCATTCAATGCATTAAAACAGCATCATATCATTATTCCATTCAAACATAAATCATAATGAAGTGTAAGTTACGTCTCGTGCATTAAAACAGCATCATATCTATATTCCATTCAATGCATTAAAACAGCATCATATTCAAACATAAATCATAATGAAGTGTAAGTTACGTCTCATGCATTAAAACAGCATCATATCTATATTCCATTCAATGCATTAAAACAGCATCATATCATTATTCCATTCAAACATAAATCATAATGAAGTGTAAGTTACGTCTCATGCATTAAAACAGCATCATATCTATATTCCATTCAATGCATTAAAACAGCATCATATCTATATTCCATTCAATGCATTAAAACAGCATCATATCTATATTCCATTCAATGCATTAAAACAGCATCATATCTATATTCCATTCAATGCATTAAAACAGCATCATATCTATATTCCATTCAAAGCTTGATAAGAAAAGGAACAGGTTTAAAGTGAAAACTAAAGATAAATCTGTGTAAGAACATGATCATTGTATTTATTTTCTGTTCATCCGGAACACGATTAATCTCTCTCTCTCTCTCTCTCTCTCTCTCTCTCTCTCTCTCTCTCTCTCTCTCTCTCTCTCTCTCCTTTTTGTTTCACTGTTTTTGTCACGTATTTCTATTTGCCTTATATTCCTTGCTTCTGTAATAAGCAACAGAAATCTAGCAACGGATTTAATAATAATTCTGAGTGTGCGCGCACGCAGAGAGAGAGAGAGAGAGAGAGAGAGAGAGAGAGAGAGAGAGAGAGGAGAAAAAGAGAGAGAGAGAAAGAGAGAGACACACACTCTCTCGATCTCTGTCACACACACACACACACACACACACACACACACACACACACACACACACACACACACACACAGAGAGAAAGAGAGAGAGAGTCGGAGACAAAGTGATGTCCAACAGAACACTATGATATCAACGCCCACAGTCCACGATGATGAGAGAGTTACGTCCGGTGTTTCGTAGCAGTGCAGTATCTCTTTCCTGAGCATCTGTGTCGGTTTTGGGTTTTTTCCTTTTTAATCATTTACTATAGCGTCTGTTGAAACTGATTTTAAGATTAGAATGAAATGAAAACAAAACTTGAGAAGATGCAGGATCAAAAGATACAGCTAAGGAGGAGAGTAAGGGGGGAGGGGGACGGAGAGAGAGAGAGAGGGGGGGGGGGGAGACAGAGAGAGTCGAAGTGCCAATTTAGAAAACCTTTCAGCTCTTCATACTGCGCGCACACCAAACCCTTTGCTGGAGTTACGGGGGTTTTGTGCTTGTGTCAGTAAGTGCGCGCGCGTATGTGTGTGTGTGTGTATGTGTGTGTGTGAGAGAGAGAGAGAAGAGAGAGAGAGAGAGAGAGAGAGAGAGTGTGTGTGTGTGTATGTGTGTGTGTGTGTGTGTGTGTGTGTGTGTGATGGTGTGTGTGTGTGTGTGCGCGCGCGCGCGCGTGCTGTCGCTTTTCGTGTTGTTTGGTGTGTCTGCAGGGTCAGTCTTTACCTGTTGTTCAATGGTGAGAGCTCTACTGTTAAGAATCGAAGAAACACACACTGAACACTCTTCGTAATACGGTGTTTGAAAGTGGGACACAAATGTGTTTGTGCAGGGCGGTATAGACGCACAAGGTTTGTTTCTTCTCAGACACTTCTTTTTAATTCTAAATTTTCAAAAAGAATAACATCCCAGTTATTTCTATTCCACACACTAAAGGTTCTTCCACCCCCTTCCTCCCCACCCCTTCGATTGGATGAAGCCTTTCTTATATGAAAGCTTCCACCTTCTAACACTTGGAGTCTTCATTCATGTTTTTAGATTCGTGATCCAACACACGAGAGAGTTAGGACATGGATGAGGACAAGCCATACCTGTCCACTCTATAAGGATGATGTCGCAGCACACAAGCAGGCTTCCTGTCTTCAACGCGGAATGATGGCAGACAGCATCACAACAGCAGGCTGTTCTTTGTCTTCAACACAGAATGATGGCAGACAGCATCACAACAGCAGGCTGTTCCCTACCTTCAACACGGAATGATGTCAGACAACATCACAACAGCAGGCTGTTCCCTACCTTCAACACAGAATGATGTCAGACAGCATCACAACAGCAGGCTGTTCCCTACCTTCAACACGGAATGATGGCAGACAGCATCACAACAGCAGGCTGTTCCCTACCTTCAACACAGAATGATGTCAGACAACATCACAACAGCAGGCTGTTCCCTACCTTCAACACAGAATGATGTCAGACAGCATCATTACAGCAGGCTGTCCCCAACCTTCAACACAGAATGATGGCAGACAGCATCACAACAGCAGGCTGTTCCCTACCTTCAACACGGAATGATGTCAGACAGCATCACAACAGCAGGCTGTTCCCTACCTTCAACACGGAATGATGTCCGACACAGATCCTGCAGGACACGGTTCAGAGTGCCTTCCCTGGGCGATTCGAGTTCTGTCATTGATGCCCTGGGGCAGTCTGTCCACATGACCTACAGACATCTTCAGACACTTTTCAAAAAGCCTTGCTGCTGGCAGTCGAGCAAAGGAGAGCTACTAAGGGGAGGTGGGGGGGGGGGGGGGGGGGAGACAGAAAGAGAGACACAGTGACAGAGGCAGAGAGACAGAGAGAGAGAGAGAGACAGAAAGAGAGAGAGACAGAGAGAGAGACAGAGATTCATATTTCAATACAATAGTCCGGATGCCATTTTTTGACAGGGGAAACCGTCATTTGATGTTTGTGTGTGTGTTGTTGTTGTTGTTATTGCTGCTGATTTTGTTGTTATAGGCTCTCTTTGCGATAATTTTTTTTTTTTTTTTTTTTTTTTTTTTTTTTGCTGTCCCAACCTCTGCGCCACCCCAGAGGCAGTGCACCCACGCCGCTCATTCCGACACCCCGTCCACAGCCACAGCCCGGTCGGCCCCGCCGCAGCCCCAGCATCGGCAATCCACAGGGAGCAGTCAATGTCAAGTCGTCAAGAGGCAACCCACCGGAGGAGACACTGCACTGCTGCCGAGTTACTTCGGTGGTGTTCAGTGGCGCCTGTTCTGATCTAACATACGCAGGACACCACCTACTAAGCCCCCTACTGACGACAATAATTGCTTAGTCGCGGAGCCGGCGTGAGCGAGCTCTCCCTCCGGAGGGCGCCACCACGTCCGTCCAACGACAGCCCCATAGTCTCGCCGATACTGGTGACCCCGACGGAACCAAACTAAAGCCATAGACGTGGAGAGAACATCGAAACTGAGGTCACCATGAGAGCAGGGCATGAGGGGCCACAGAATTTGAGAGATTTTTTTTTTAATGCTGATCGATGAGAATGAGGATGATTAAGATGATGCTACGGATTTCCATTTCGGTCTGAGACTACATGACAGGGCTGTTCTCTACGCTTCCCTTCATAATATATCCCGGCGTCAACCAGGCTCGAGAGATA
>CM065738.1:59709624-59727124 GCA_033310375.1 Conus canariensis | reverse complement strand
GAATCAAGGCCAGTAACTGTGATGGGAAGAACCGGCTGTCAGTGAACTGTAAAGGAAGAACAGGCTGTCAGTGAACTGTGAAGGGAAGAACTGGTTGTCAGTGAACTGTAAAGGAAGAACTGGCTGTCAGTGAACTGTAAAGGAAGAACCGGCTGTCAGTGAACTGTGAGGGGAAGAACTGGCTGTAAGTGAACTGTGAGGGGAAGAACCGGCTGTCAGTGAACAGTAAAGGAAGAACCGGCTGTCAGTGAACCGTAAAGGAAGAACCGGCTGACAGTGAACCGTAAAGGAAGAACCGGCTGTCAGTGAACCGTAAAGGAAGAACCGGCTGTCAGTGAACCGTAAAGGAAGAACCGGCTGACAGTGAACTGTAAAGGAAGAACCGGCTGTCAGTGAACTGTGAGGGGAAGAACCGGCTGTCAGTGAACTGCATTCGTCTGCTGCCCTCCGCTGCACATTACTGCCTATTGTCATCACAATGTGTGTGTGTGTGTGTGTGTGTGTGTGTGTGCGTGTGTGTGTGTGTGTGTGCGTGCGTGCGTGCGTGCGTGAGCTTGTGTGTGTGAGTGTGTGTGTGCGTATGTGTGCGTGCGTGTGTGTGTGTGTGCGCGCGCGCGCGCGCGCTTCCGTGGTTTTGTGTGTGTATGTGCGTGTGCGTGTTTGTGTGCAGGATCCATTAGAGGTAGAGTCAAGCACGAAAGTGCTGTTATTCGATCAATAGCCGAGCTGACCTCGGCACGTGCGCAGGAAAAAAATAAAGCCAGACCCGTCAACCTTCTCAACCTTCTCAACCTTATCAGCCTTATCAACCTGACCGGCTTGTTACGCAGACAGCAGAGGCATTAGTGATGTTTGGTTGAGCTGTGAGAGCAGGGGGACCCTTGGATACAATGTGATGAACGACTGGCATAAATAATGTCTGGCCTTTAGAGGAGCTGAAGTCTTGTTGATATGACGACAGACAACTTGGTCTGTGGCTTTTAGAGGAACAACTTGGTCTCTGGCCTTTAGAGGAGCTGAAGTCTTGTCGATATAACAATAGACAACTTGGTCTCTGGCCTTTAGTGGAGCAACTTGGTCTCTGGCCTTTAGAGGAACAACTTCGTCTCTGGCCTTTAGAGGAGCAACTTGGTCTCTGGCCTTTAGAGGAGCAACTTGGTCTCTGGCCTTTAGAGGAGCTGAAGTCTTGTCGATATGACAATAGACAACTTGGTCTCTGGCCTTGAGGAACAACTTGGTCTCTTGCCTTTAGAGGAACAACTTGGTCTCTGGCCTTTTGAGGAACAACTTGGTCTCTGGCCTTTAGAGGAGCTGCAGTCTTGTGGATATGACAATAGACAACTTGGTCTCTGGCCTTTAGAGGAACAACTTGGTCTCTGGCCTTTAGAGGAACAACTTGGTCTCTGGCCTTTAGAGGAGCTGCAGTCTTGTCGATATGACAATAGACAACTTGGTCTCTGGCCTTTAGAGGAACAACTTGGTCTCTGGCCTTTAGAGGAACAACTTGGTCTCTGGCCTTTAGAGGAGCTGAAGTCTTGTCGATATGACAATAGACAACTTGGTCTCTGGCCTTTAGAGGAACAACTTGGTCTTTGGCCTTTAGAGTTAGTTAGTTAGTTGGTGTTTATAGGGTCCAGCGGACTACTAGGAGCCAAATCAGGACCTCAGCTATCATATCTAAGTCTCTAAATACAAATACCCACACTAGTATTAACACATAGCTTAAAATTTATGAGGACAAAAGCACAATTATCTGTTCAACTCCGACGACACCTGTATACATAATTAAAACACTATATTTTATAAAATAAGTTTACCTCTTTCAAAAAAGAAAAAATAAGATCTACTGAAATCTCACGAAAAAGAACTGATAAATCACTGGTGGAAAAGAACTTCTCTCTGATACACATCAAATCAGCACATTCTGTCAAAAAATGATTAACACTGAACAAGCTGTCACACGCAACACACAATGGGGGGTCTTCCCCTCTGAGTATCCAACTGTGCGTTATATAGCTGTGCCCAATATGTAACCGTGACAAAACCGATTCCTCTTTACGGTTACATACCACCGATGGGAAAGGAATAGTTAAATCTGGGCAAATTTTAAACAATTTATTATGAATTTGATTACACCATTCACTCTGCCACAGTTCACGACAATACAAACTAGATTTATGACGTAGATCAGAGTGAGGAACAAACTGCATAGGCCTCCTGGAAAGACTTGCACCGAGAGCTTGTTTGGCTGCTTTGTCCACCACTGAGTTACCATAGATTCCCATGTGGCTGGGGACCCACAAGAAAACTATATGCTTTCCCGAAGAGACAAGCCGAGTATGAAGATCATGAATATCAGCCAAAACTGGATGTGAAACTTCTCTTGTCGATAGAGCCGACAATGCCGACAATGAATCCGATAAAATAAGGAAATCATTCTGATCTGACCTGGACACCGCACTGAGGGCCAGATTTAAAGCCTTTAGTTCAGCAGTATAAACAGACGACCAATCCCGCAATCTTAACAAAGTAGGCTCCTGAAAATTGTTATCACACACAATGGCAGCTGCAGCCCTCTCACCTTTTTTAGAACCATCTGTAAAAATCTTGATAAAATCTTGATAAAGTTCACATTGCCCAAGATAAAGTTGTTTATATGCAGCACTCGAGGTGACCTCCTTTCGAAATTGAGTTAAATATAAATTAATCTCTGGATTGGCGACTTTCCAGGGAGGTACATCAGTCTGTAATGGACCGTCATCAGCAGCATCAAGGTCAATGCCAGCTGCCCCGAAGTGGGGCAAAATACGAATACCCAGTGGAGGAATCTCATTTGGCTTTAGATCATATTTGGCTCTAAAAGGCGGGTTCATGACAATATCATAGGCAGGGTTTTCTGGATTAGCCCTCAGTTTCAGATAGTAATTCATGGAAAGACACAACCTCCTTAGCTCCAGAGGGGGTTCACCAGATTCAGCATACAAACTCTCTTTTGGAGATGTGCGAAATGCTCCCAGAGCAATCCGCAGTCCTTGATGATGAATTGGATCAAGAGCTTTGAGGTAAGATTTTCTTGCAGAACCATATACCACACACCCATAATCTAGCTTTGGTCTCACCAAAGCCCGATACAATCGCAACAAAGTTCGCTTGTCTGCACCCCAATCAGTGTGACTAATAACCTTCAAAACATTCAAACCTGACTGGCAAGATTGTTTAATGTACTTAATGTGAGGCAAAAAAGAAAGCTTATTATCAAAAATAACCCCCAAAAATTTCACTTGTTTGGAAACTTTAATTACTTGACCATTGAGACTGATAGCTGGTTCTAAGACCTGAGATCTTTTCCTATGGAAATGAACACACTCTGTCTTAGTAGCTGAAAACTTAAATCCATTTTCAGTAACCCACTGCTGAACACGATTAACACACAACTGAAGTTGACGCTCAGCTGCAGCCAAAGTTTTCCCCTTGGCAGAGATGGAGAAGTCATCAACAAATAATGACTTATCAATTCCAGAATTTACTGACTGGACAATGTTATTAAATCTTGAGATTGAACAGAAGTGGAGAAAGGATGCTACCCTGAGGGACACCCATCTCCTGCTCAAAAGGATCCGAAAAGGTCGAATGAAGCCTAACACTGAAATGCCTGTTAGACAAAAAATTAGCAATAAACATTGGTAAATTACCTTTGAAATCAAGTGCCTTCAAATCCTGGAGAATTCCATGCCTCCATGTTGTGTCATAAGCTTTTTCTAAATCAAAAAGAATAGAAACTACATGTTCTCCATTAATCAAAGCATTCCTGATAAAAGACTCATATCGAACCAGGTGATCAGTAGTACTGCGGTTGTTCCGAAATCCACACTGGGAAACATCTAAGGCCCCCAGACATTCTAACTGCCATAACAATCGAGAATATACCATTCTCTCCATAGTTTTACATAAGCAACTAGTGAGAGCTATAGGACGATAGTTGTTAGGGTCCGAATGATCTTTCCCTGGTTTAGGAATAGGGATAACAACCGCCTCTCTCCAAGAAGGTGGAAAATACCCTGAACACCAAACATGATTAAACAGAGACAACAACACCTTTAAACCCTCAGCTGGCAAATGTTGAATAAATTGATAATGAATGTCATCTGGTCCAGGAGCTGAGTTGTTGGCTTTCAAAATGGCGTCCTTTAACTCATCCATGCTGAAAACGCAGTTGTAATCCTAAGAACTATCTGGCACGAAGGAACAAGATTTTGACTCTGCTGATCTTTTGATACGCTGGAATTCCTTGCAATAATGATCAGCTGACGAATTTTGATGGATAGTAACAGCTAACAAGTTAGCAACCTCCTTTTTATTAGTAATAATCGATCCATTTACTTGCAAACATTTTATAACTGATGTAACCGACTTTCCCTTAATCTTACGGATTAGTTTCCAGACTTTCCTTGAATTGACCTTAAAGGACAGATTTGAACAAAAATTTTTCCAAGATTCTTTCTTCTTAGTTTTAAAAGTATACCGACACTTAGCCCTACACGCCTGATGTTTAACTTTGTTCCCCACCATAGGAAACCTGGCAAAAAGTCTTTGAGCACCTTTTCTCTTACCCTTCAAAGTTTTGCACTCTTTATCATACCAAGGGGTCTTAACATCATTTGGTTTATCACGGGACTTGGGAATAGCTTCCTTAGCACTCTCTACAATCACTTTAGTGAACTGCAAAACAGGATCATCATAACTCCGCAACAGATTCATAGGCAGTCTACTTAAAATCTGTTGCTGATAAAGACTCCAATCTGCAAAGCGAAACTTCCATGTTTCCCGAGGGGACTCCTGCATTTGCTTTGTAAAATAAATAAAAATCGGAAAGTGATCACTCCCGCTTAGGTCCGAATGAACCTGCCACTCTAAGTCCAAAAATAAGGAAGGGTCGGAAATGGACAAATCCAAGTGAGTCAAAGAACCAGAAGGAGAACAAAAGGTCGGTGAGCCTGAATTCAGAAGACAGAGATCATGATCCGATATAAAATCCTCAAGAACTTTCCCTTGAGAATTGGTGCAGTTACTTCCCCACTGTGGAGAATGGCCATTCAAGTCACCCAATAAAAGAAATGGGCGAGGGAGCTGAGAAATTAAACCATCCAACTGACTCTTCGAAATCACAGAAGATGGAGACAGATACAAACAACATATCGTAACGACCTTGTTTAACGAGATACGAGCTGCCACTGCCTCCAGATCCGTCTGAAGTGGAATTTCTGTATGTAGTACCGAATTATGAATATAAAGAGAAACGCCTCTCCTTGAAAAGTCTGCAGAAGCTGGCTTGAGTAAGCAGGAGAAACCAGGAATCTCATGCTTCTTACTTGCAGTTAAAAGGGTTTCCTGAAGAGCAATTACCGAAGATCTATACTCTGTCAATAATAGCTCAAGGTCCCGACAATTTGCTTTAACTCCCCTTATGTTCCACTGGAGTATGTCCATGTTAGGTTGTTAAAAGAATATCTATCAGCCCTCTTCTCCAGAAACTTCACTGTCCACCAAAGAACTAAAACGGTTCTTCAAGACAAGGTCAGAAGCCGATGCTCCTGATAAATTTCTAAGTTGTTTGTTGCCATGCTTGGAATTTGCTCTTACTGGACTGAAACCTGCTGCACCAAGTATCTGACTTCGAGATTTTCCCCTAGGAGGGTCTGGAGTCCGAAAAGGACGCTCCTCACTGCGTGCCTGTCTCGTACTGCTGTTATTGGCCTGTGAGCGAGGGGACATCTCTTTCCTCCGATCCTTCACCCCTGACCTCTGATCCACAGCACTTTGTGCAACTGAAACACTTCTTCCCTCACCAGCAGGGACTGAAGCCTGTTGTACACTGCTGGACGGAACACTATTGCATTTCTGAGACAAAACCTCAACTGATTGTTCAAGTATAGTAAGCCGATCCAAAACCGATGACAACAATTCTGTCAATTTCTTCTCCAGAGCAGTGAATGGAGCTGCTCCCAGATCATCACCCGATGACCGGTTCGCAGAATCGTTAACCACCTTCTGTGCATAAGTCGCAGCCGAAGGAGTCCTGGCCTCCACTAGCCTTCTAGCCTCAAGAAAGGAACATTTCCTCTCAATCTTTACTTTCTGAATCTCGCATTCCTTTTTCCACACTGGACAACTTTTTGAATTTGCTGGATGATCACCCTTACAATTGACACAGTATACAGCATTTATACAAGATTCATCATGCTTCTTCTGTCCACAGTCACGACAGATCTCCTGACCCCGACAAGCTCGGCTGGAATGCCCAAAGCGTTGGCACTTGAAACACCGCAAAGGAGATGGTACAAAAGGCGTAACTTTCACTCGGACATAACCCACTTTGACAAACTCTGGGGGAGATGGCATAGCAAAAGTCAAGAATAGTGTGTTGGTTTCGATTAAGTCACTTCCTTTAGAGATTTTAACTCTATGGACCTGCAGAACACCCTGACTTTCCATCTCAGTCCGAATTTCTGATTCAGCAACTCCAGCCAAGTCAACACATCTGATTACCCCTTTCGAGTAGTTGAGAAAGGGGTGAATGGAAACCTTAACTGTGATCTGCATGAGTTGAGAACCATCCCTTTTCAGCAGCAACCGAGACGCCGCTTCCGTAGCACAGTTAACAAGGTAACTACCAGATCGGAGTCTTTTGATCATTTTAAATCCTGTGGACGAAACTCCCTCGAACCACTTGCAAACAGCGAACGGAGAAATCCGAGCAATGGATTCTTTCGGATCTTTTGCTTCCACTAAAAGGAAGCTTGGCCATGTGTTTTGGATACCCTTTCTCTTTGCCACTTCTCTTATCTCATTATCTGAATCTGAATCTCTATTCATAGTCTCGTCCATAAGCGTGCCATGTCCATCATCATTTCTTCTCTTTTTGTTAGGGGGTAATTGTTTAGATGTCATAATGAAAGGAAAAAACTTCACCTCCCCTACTCCCCACCCGCCATCGAGTGCCCACAAGGGCGATGCCCCTAAGCGGTCCTCCAGCAAAGGGAAACACCAGGGTTATAGTGCAGGTATACACCGCGTGGCATGCGCTCCACCCCATCCACCAGGCTCATGACCAACTGCCGGGAACGGACAGGAGGCCACTCACCTGGCTTCCAGGACAAGCAACGTGGCACACGGTTTGACCCATGCCATGCCCACACTGTGAAGGCGACCGGTTGACAGCATTGGGCCCCATGCTGCCCCCCGTCTAGGGGAAGTCCGGGCCAAAGTGGCGTGTTGAGGGGCACGGATCCTACTCCGAGTCCCTCTCAACCACCAGGACACCATTCTCCCCCGACACGGGCCGCACCGCACGGTCAACACGGTGGACCAAGAGGCCACAGAGAAAATAGAAAGTGCTACAGAAGACTTGTGAAAAAAGGAAAAGAATAGGGTAAAGATCCGTAAAGGCAGAAGATAGACAAAACAGAAAACTGCAGATTAATAAGGAGAATGCTGAAAGAGAAATGCAGGTGAAAGAACCATGGGTAGGCAGAAAAAACACAAAAAACAGAGAAAAAGAAAGCCCACTTAAAACAAAGTCCCACCCTCAAGGGGCACAAGAGGGTGACCCTGAGAACTAAAAATAAGACACCCCACCCAGGTCCCCCAGGGCAGACCCCGGTGGGGGTTTGGCCTTTAGAGGAGCAACTTGGTCTCTGGCCTTTAGAGGAACAACTTGGTGTCTGGCCTTTTGAGGAACAACTTGGTCTCTGGCCTTTTGAGGAACAACTTGGTCTCTGGCCTTTTGAGGAACAACTTGGTCTCTGGCCTTTAGAGGAACACCTTGGTCTCTGGCCTTTAGAGGAACAATGTTACGGATGGAAGTGCGTGTGTGGATATCTGTCTTGACTCTCACTCAGAAATTATGGATGCGTGCACGACTTTTTTTTTCTTAATTCACATACACACACCCACTCATCCGAACATGGACAGCCAGGCAACAAAATAACACTTTTCTTTTTATGCTGCCCGAGCCGTCAACAAACATATACAAATAAACACATTAAGCATAGGATGGTACACCCACCATCAGGTGTACACAAATAACCCACTAATACAATTCTAACTGACAACTGCCGGGTCCAGCGATGATGATGACGACGGCAGCGACGGGCAAGTCTGACACAGTCTCTTCAAAGCTGTGGCTCACAAAAAAAAACAACTCATTCGTGGCGTCTCTGCCAGCACTCGGCGACAGTCTCTCTCACTAGATGTAGCTCAAACACTTTTGAGCTGTGGCTCAAACACTAACACAAAGCTGTGGCACACACGCCACACACACAGCGACGTCCTCGAACGCAGGTCGCTGGCACAGAAGCAGGAGCGATGTCTCCTCTTCACTGGCCCAACACTGACCGGTCACGGGCGCAGTGGCAGGTAGGGCGATTGTCGGCGCTCAGGCCGGCCTCTCCACACCCGCAGCAACAGGTGGAGAACGGGGCGTCAACCAGCTACGGCCCCGGCCCTAGCCTCAGTAGCAGTCAGTCCCCGTCAAGCCAGGGAACACTATCAACCTGGGGAAACTGATTAACTACCTTGATTATCATGGCCACATTCATTAGAATCACAACTATCTTCATATTCATTAGCCACATCATATCTCACTAGAATTTGAGCCACATATCAGCATATTCGTTCATGTTCATTAGCCACATCATATTTCACTGGAGCTTGAGCCATACATCAGCATATTTGTTCATCATTACAATATTCTTTTTTTTCCGGAATCATAACATTGCACAGGAAAGGATTTCCATATAAACCTTTCAGACTCTAGTTTTCCAAATTGAGGAAAAGGATTTCCATCTGGATCCTCTTCAATAAACCATGAATACAATTCATTACACACAATGATTATTGATGATTATTTTTTTCAAACTATAAATGTCTTTCGTTAATTCACACAATGTTCATTTGCTTTCTTGTAATCAAGAACGTTCAATTCATTTCATATAATCACCATGTCTTTTGTCAATTCAGGAAATGTTCATTTCTTTTGTTGTAACACAAGAACGCTCACTTCACTTCAGTTCAACAGCTTCAATATATGCAAGGGAAAAATTTCCACCACACTTTTGTTTAACAACACATATATTGATACCCATGTAAACACATCACACATCAGAATGAAAAACAAAAGTCTATGTCGCTCACTCTGGGAGCTTATTATCCACAGCATCAAAACTCTCCATCTTCTTGCAAACCATATTAGAATAGACACTTTTTCTTCATCATGAAGTTCATAGCCAGTTAAGTCACAAAATAAACAAAATATTTTTTCTTTTTTTCTGAAGACCACTTCTTATAACACTCACTTCATCTATTCACGTTTTCCGAAACAATTTCGTTTTGTTACCCTATCAAGTCATAGGACAACAGAACAACACTTTTTTTTTTTAATAAAACCTTCACAAGAGCGCTGAGGAAGTTTCAGTCGCTCCTAAACGGGAATACAGTTTTAGTTTGTTAATAAATAAACATTCAATGATAAATACCTGACTGCTACCAGCAAATGGCTGAGTCCCTCTTCGGCCTTCTGTGACTTGTATTGCTGGAATCACTGCAGAGACTGCCTAACCGGTGCAACTCACCCGGCTTATAGCAATGCGCCGGTGAGTAGCAGTCAGCTAAATTTTGCAACCGGCTTCCGGACAACTACCTTCCGGTAAGCACGGTCGCATGTGAAAATTTGTGACCGGATGAAAAACGGTCCGTCACAATACTCCCCCTCCTCAAAAAAAAAACAATGTCCGAATTGTTTTTACTAAGAGGAAGTAAACAACTCCAGGGCACAAAATTCCAGAAAACGTACATGAAAAATCATCAAAACTGGGATGTACTCAAACCAATGTTAAGGGACAGACTGGTTCTCACAAGAACGTGAAAGAAGATCAGCGAAAATGTTCGATGATCCTGGAAGTGGTTCCACTTCGAACGAGAATTCCTGCAGAGACAACGCCCAACGCATAATCCGGGAATTCTTGAAATTTGACGTGCGCAGGTACGTCAAAGGTCGATGGTCTGTTTGGAGGATAAAGCTAACTCCCCAAAGGTACCGAACGAACTTTTGAACAGCCCAGACAATGGCTAAACACTCTCGTTCGATGGTACTGTAGGATTTCTCACGATCCAACAACTTGCGACTCCCAAATACAACTGGGTGAAGTACATCATCATCCTCTTGCAGTAGTACAGCACCTAGCCCAACAGAACTAGCATCAGTTCGCAGAACAAAGGGCTTACCTAACTGAGGTAACAGCAAGACAGGTGCTGATGACAAAATACTCTGAATCTTCTGTAACGCTACTGCACATTCAGGGGTCCAAGATAAAAATCTTCCAGCTCGACCAACATCCTTGATTAAATCAGAGAGTGGAGCACTCAAGGTGGAAAAACTGGGAACATATCTTCTGTAAAAGCTAAGCAAACCTAGCAAAGATCTGACTTGCTTTTTGGTAGTAGGGGTGGGAATTCTCAGAATCTTATCTATCCTTTTCTGTTCCGGACGCATAGTACCACCTCCAACGATATGTCCAAGAAATTCCAGAGAAAGGAAACCTGCCTCTATTTTCGAAGGACGAGCTGTGAGGTTGAAAGACCTCAGACGTGAAAGAACACCTTTCACATGACGAACATGTGCATCCCATGAAACACTATGAACCAGAATATCAAAGAAACTGACAGCTGAAAACTGATCCAAAGCTAACATGCGCATCATGCGTGCGAAAACAGCAGGTGCTGACACAAGACCGAAAGGCATTCTGACAAACTGGAAAAGACCCATATGCGTTATAAAAGCTGTCTTTGGACGATCCTCGGGCTTAACAACTATCTGCCAATATCCCTTTGCAAGGTCTATCTTGGTAAAGAACTTTGCAACAGACAATCTTGCAAACAAACTTTCCACATCAGGAATGGGCTCAGCATCGAAGACAGTAATCTTATTTAGAGAACGGAAATCAATGCAAAAGCGACAGGTACCATCTTTTTTCCTGACGAGAACAACTGGGGAGGCATAGGGACTATTGGAGGGTTCAATAATACCGAGTTCCAACATGATGCCAACTTCTCTCTCAACAACCTCTCTAGCAGAGAAGGGGATGTCATAACACCTTTTCCTAACTGGAACATCAGTAGTTAGAGGAATCTCCAATAGTACGTTGCCCGAGAAGGAGCCTGGTTTCGGAGTAAGAATATCCTGAAAATCCTCAAAGACTTTTCTTAACTCCGTAGCATTGCTGTTTGACAAAGCACCATCAAAGTGTACGGAATCAATATCTTCATCTGGCATAGAGAATGCCATGGGCACAGGGAGAGTGTGTAGTGGTAACGCGTCATCACAGTCCTGAACAATACCGACTGTGTACGCGACCACAGAATCACGAGAATTAGAAGCAGCGTTCAAAGAAGGCGAACTTCTTGGAGAATTTCTAACAGAAACAATCTTCTTGCCAGAACTGAGCGGCGCTATTTCTGACCATGGTACTGAATTTCCCTGTGAAGTAAGTGTTGGGATACTGTGAGACACACATACTGGAGAATGGCGAATGTACCTTTTCAACATGTTAGCATGAAAAATCTTTTTCTTTCCTTTGACTAACACTTTATAGTCAGGATGTAGGACCTTAATAACTGGAAACGGTCCTGACCAACTAGCCAGCAACTTGTTCGACTCCGTAGGGAGGAGAACAAGGACTTCATCGTCAACCTGGAAACGACGTTCTCTCGCCTTACGGTCAAAATACTTTTTCCCCTTAACAGAGGAATCGACAGCATGATCCAAAGCTAACTTGCATGAGTCAGCAATGACATTTTTGAGTTCGAACAAGTAAGCATAAAGGGGTTTCGCTTCAGCATCCTGACTATCAGACTGAGTCCAAGATTCCTGCAACAGAGCGATAGGACCACGAACTTGTCTGCCAAACAACAGCTGAAATGGTGAGAACCCTGTACTTTCAGAGGGCAACTCTCTGCATGCAAATAATAGTGCAGGTAAATATCGATGCCACGCCTTTGGATAAAGACGTACAGTTTTCTTCAGCATCGCTTTGAGAGTGCCATGGAAACGCTCAACATGACCATTTGCCTGAGGATGGTATGGCGATGTGCGTATGCCCTTAGTACCACATAGCACATGGAACTGCTTCATGAGGTCAGAATTGAACTGGGTGCCTTGATCCGACAGTATCTCTTTTGGGAAACCTAACCGTGAAAAGATACCCAATAGTGCTTCAGCTACACTAATAGAAGAGATATCCTTCAAGGGAATGGTTTCTGGATACCGGGGGGCTATGTCAATCATGGTAAGAATATATCTATGACCTTGCTCCGAAGGAGGAGACAGCGGACCCACAAGGTCAACAGCCACACGGTCAAATGGGGCACCAATGAACGGGACAGTAGAAAGGGGTACTGGACAAACTCTTCCCTTAGGTACTGTTTTCTGACAAACGTCACATGAAGCTACGTACTTTGCCACATCGACAGTAACACCGGGCCAAAAGAATCTGTTGAGAACTCTTGCAAGAGTTCGACGAGAACCACAATGACCCGACAAGATAAGATCATGCGCTACAGAAAGCACTGCAGGTCGGAGGTCAGAGGGAACAACAACCTGATCAAACGGGATATCGTCTTTCTCAAAATGCCTGCACAGAACACCGTCTGACAAATAATAGTAGAAAGTAGCTGCACCTGACTTCTTTACTTCACCAGAAGACGCTAGCTGAAAACATGTCTTCGACGACTCATCTGCCTTTTGCTTCAAAATCAGGTCGGACCGAGAGATATTTAAATCATCAGGGATCTTACACAGAGGTTTCTTCTCGACCACGTGTTTAGCTCTAGCCCTGGTAACGGCAGCTAAAGAGAGGGGTTCACTCACATCAGTGGAAGCACTGTCTTCACAGACACCAGGAACATTACCTATGATGAGATCTGCGACAGGACTGTCTAGGACACAGCAGGTTAGATCACCTTCAAAGTAGGGACAACTGACATGAACTGTAGCTAGTGGGAATTCATCCACACGTCCTCCAAAAGAAACACAGCTCACTGTAGTACCTAGCATCTGGCTATCGGAAACTAGTCTCTTGCGAACACCACAAATGGTAGCACCAGTGTCACGCAATACAGAACTTTGAGTGCCATTAACAGAACCAGATTCTAAGTGTAACTTTCCTGTAAATTCACCTGCAGCTAAACAAGCGAATGGGGAGCGAACGATCGAACAAGCAGCAGTAGATTGTTTGTCAGCTGACTTGTCGACAACAGTTGAACTGCCAGTGACAAAAGGGCATCTATTGGGATGGCTAAGAGTGCAAATCTTGCATGGGTTTTTACCCGACTTCCAAGTACATTTGGAAGCTACATGCCCTGTCTTTTTGCACAGAAAACAGACAACAGTAGGAGACGGGGGAAAAGTATTTCCTGATGAACCTCTATTGCCTGAATACTGATGAGCACCACGACCACGGGAACGGTTACCACCGCCTCGATTAGCTGGGGTGCTGGGATTCTTAACAGGCTGAGAGGCAAAATACCTGCGACCTCTATCTGACTGACCACGGAAGGGGAGTCTATCTGACTGTCCAGAAGTATGGGAAACAGAGGCAAAAATATTGACATCAGCCTTTCTGGAAAGAAGCTTAGTGGGGTGGGCACGCCTGTACATTCGGCAGACTTAATCATAGCATCAAATGTTTTTTCATCTTTTTCACATAGAAAAGTAGCCAAATACTTCGAAACACACTCTAAAAACTGTTCTCTCAAAATAAGATCAACAAGACCCTGAAAAGTTTTCTCAATTTTGGACAACGAAATCCAACGATCCAGAAGGCGTTTAAGTTCAACAGAAAAAGTTTCAAAGGGTTCATCTGCCCTGGGCTTTGATTCCCGAAAACGCTTTCTAAAACCATCTGGAGTACACTGAAACTTTTTAGCAAGCTTTCTTTCAACAGCTCATACGAAACAGCATTGTTTTCTGCCAAACTATGATAAAGCGTAAGAGCTGAACCTTCAAGTAACGCAGAGAGATATGTAACCCATAGATTTTCTGACCACCCTAAAGAACGAGCATGGGTTTCGAACCTGAACAGATAACTGTCAATGTCATCACTCTTTTCCTTAAAGGTAGGTAATTTGGGAAAGGTAGGACGAGGGGTGCTAGACCTGGGTGCACTAGCACTTTGACTGTCCTCGCCTGAAACTACTCCCTGACGAGAAAGTTCTAACTGTATCCTTTTAGTTTCTTCAATCTCTCTTGCTCTTTTGGTTTCCTCTTCTGCCTGCTGTTGTGCTCGTTTAGTTTCCTCTTCTACCTGCTGTTGTGCTCGTTTAGTTTCCTCTTCTGCCTGCTGTTGTGCTCGTTTAGTTTCCTTTTCTGCCTGCTGTTGTGCTCGTTTAGTTTCCTGCTCTTCCTGCATTTGTCTCACTCTGATTCTCTCTTCTCTTTCCGAATCTTGTCTAATACATTTATCAACATAGTCCAGTAAAAGCTGACCTTCCAGACCAAATGCCTTACCACGTTGCAAGTATTTAGTGAAAACTCTATCTTCATCCTCAGAGGCCATAATGAAACACTAAGTCAGTGGACCAAAGACAATCAAAAGAACGTTTAGATACTACGGACACTGAAATATATCCCAAAGAGGGCTCTTACGATTTTTTCCTTCCTTTTTTCACACAAACATATATATCTATCACACTTTAAAAAACTACGACTAATTTTAAAGGGAACGCAACGATAGCAATAAATAGAAGCTTACGGGCTTGGGGAATGGGGAACGACAGCAACAACAGAAGCCTACGGGTTTGGGAAATGCACTCAATAATCAATGGCAGGCAAACAACAAATGCATGAATCAATAACAGCACCAACGAGGAAACAAATGCACAAATCAATCAACAATGAATAAACAGAACTCAATCACGAATGAATATGCATAAATCAATCAATAATCAAACATACATATGCATAAATCAATAATCAATTCATATACAAATGAAGACAATCTTGTTGGGGTTTTTTTCTTTGGGGGAAAGAGGGGGTATCCTTTTAAAAATGGCCCAGGCAGCCAATCATCCAGATGGAAATCCTTTTCCTCAATTGCCTTTAGAGGAACAACTTGGTCCCTGGCCTTTAGAGGAACAACTTGGTCTCTGGCCTTTTGAGGAACAACTTGGTCTCTGGCCTTTAGAGGAGCTGCAGTCTTGTTGATATGACAATAGACAACTTGGTCTCTGGCCATATGACAATAGACAACTTGGTCTCTGGCCATATGACGATAGACAACTTGGTCTCTGGCCTTTAGAGAAACTGCAGTCTTGTTGATATGACAATAGACAACTTGGTCTCTGGCCTTTAGAGGAGCTGCAGTCTTGTTGATATGACAATAGACAACTTGGTCTCTGGCCATATGACAATAGACAACTTGATCTCTGGCCATATGACGATAGACAACTTGGTCTCTGGCCTTTAGAGGAGCTGCAGTCTTGTGGATATGACGATAGACAACTTGATCTCTGGCCTTTAGAGAAGCTGCAGTCTTGTCGATATGACGATAGACAACTTGGTCTCTGGCCTTTAGAGAAGCTGCAGTCTTGTTGATGTGACGATAGACAACTTGATCTCTGGCCTTTAGAGAAGCTGCAGTCTTGTCGATATGACGATAGACAACTTGGTCTCTGGCCTTTAGAGAAGCTGCAGTCTTGTTGATATGACGATAGACAACTTGGTCTCTGGCCTTTAGAGGAGCTGAAGTCTTGTTAATATGACAATAGACAACTTGGTCTCTGGCCTTTAGAGGAACAACTTGGTCTCTGGCCTTTAGAGGAGCTGCAGTCTTGTCGATATGACGATAGACAACTTGGTCTCTGGTCTTTAGAGGAACAACTTGGTCTCTGGCCTTTAGAGGAACAACTTGGTCTCTGGCCTTTAGGGGAGCTGAAGTCTTGTCAATATGACAATAGACAACTTGGTCTCTGGCCTTTAGAGGAGCTGAAGTCTTGTCAATGTGACAATAGACAGCTTGGTCTCTGGCGTCCAGATCTTCACCTGGCCATGTAGCTTACGTCATAGAAAATGAATGCTCATCCCTTTGTTCTTTACGGTTGCACAGTGCATGGACTGGTCTCACGCTCAGAAACTGCCTCAGAGCGTCTGAGAACCGGGAGGAGTGGAGGAAGCTGGTTGCGAAGTCTTGAGTAGCGCCCCAACGGTCTAAAGACTTTGGGATAGGTGATAGGTGAAAGGTTACACCGAAAAAGTGAGAATGTTATCTTTTCCCACTCTCATACGCGGTCTTTTTCATATATCTAATCAAACAGCGTGGAATCGTGATTTGTGTTACGGTAAAACACAAAAAGTAGGATACTGTACGGAGCGTCACTGTCTCAGTGGTTTAGGTCGCCAAAGGAAGCTGGTACCATGTGGACTTCAATGGCAGTTTGACAGTCGTGTGTTCTTCACTGTATATTGAGTTCATGGGCACATTTCTAATTGTTTGTCACCATCCTGAGGTCATGGGTTCTTTAAACATTGTGTGGTCTTCATACATTGATGCTAATTTGAAAAAAAAATTATTGTATTCACGATTTTCTTAGTTTATGGGCACCTTAATTATTGTGTAGTGTTTTACAAAATGGAGTAAGTAGACATTTTGATGATGGTATGGTATTGATTTGCCTTAGGAACGGGGTGCATGTGTTCACAAAATGGAGTAAGTAGACATTTTGATAATGGTATGGTATTGATTTGCCTTAGGAACGGGGTGCATGTGTTCACAAAAATGGAGTAAGCAGACATTTTGATATTGGTACGGTATTGATTTGCCTTAGGAATGGGGTGCATGTGCTGTTTATTTTGCACTCTTCAACATAATGGAGTTTACAGACACTGTGAGAGATAAAGTCTTTATCACTTGGAGCCTATGGGCCATTGAGAGGGCTGATTAATTCTGTGTTTTTGACCACGTGGAATTCATGGGCACGTTGATAATGAAATGGTCTACAACAGATAGGGCTCTAAAAGGATCATCAAGTAACAACCTCTATCGTCACTCTCAGCACGAGGTTTGAAATACCTCGGATGCGATTCGACAGTAATGCTCTCTCTCTCTCTCTCTCTCTCTCTCTCTCTCTCTCTCTCTCTCTCTCTCTCTCTCTCTCTCTCTCTCCGTGTGTGTGTATGTGTGTGTGTGCGTGCGCGCGCGCGTATGTGTGTATGTTTAACTAGCAGTGATACAAGTAAGAATATTTTCTCCATTCAGTTTCAGTCAGTCGGTCTGTTTGTCTGCTCCAAAGTGTGCATACATGCTTACGAGAGTGTGTGCGCGTGGCTCCTTGTGATTTGTTTTTTCTTTTTTTTTCCTTTCAACATTAGGGCCAAAGATTGCTCACCCAGGTCCAGATCTCGCTTTCAGTCTGATTTCCCCAAGCGATGACCAGTGGGTCAACAACACAC
>CM065738.1:59692124-59704624 GCA_033310375.1 Conus canariensis | reverse complement strand
TTATAAGCGGTTTGGAAAACTGGGAGTAGGTTTATATGCTTCGCATCTTGTTTTTCTTTAGTATCGATGTACATTAGTATTTTACTGAGTGTACGTATATTTTCTTATCTCTCTTCGTGTCTGTCTGTTTTCTGATCTGCCTTAGTGTCATCTGCTTTGTATGAGTATCCGTTATCTTCTGAACAGCCTGTGTATCTTCTGAACAGCCTGTGTATCATCTGAACAGCCTGTGTATCTTCTGATCTGGCCGAGTGTCTGTGTATCATGTGAGATGTTTGAGTACCTGTGTATCGTCTGGTCTGTGTGCTCCCGTTCTGATGTGTGTCTTTATGTTTCTTTTGATCTGTGTTTATATCTTCTGATGTTTGTGTGTCCCCTTGTGTGTGTGTCGTGAAAATCCAACTTAATTAGGGAACCAAACAAACAAACAGGGAGAGAACACTACAATTATAGATGCTAACCGAACGAAACCCGACAAAATGTCTTTTAGTTGGCACAATTCAGTTTTTAAAAGACTCCACCTCACTCCCCTAACTTCTGCACATTCGCCATGCCAGTTTTTCGCGTCGCGACATCTCAACCAAAGTATGTGGAATCAAACAAGCTCCCAAACATTGTGTAATCCATCACTGATAACAAACAGTAATGTTCTTTCGTTTGATGTGTGTGTGTGTGTGTGTGTGTGTGTGTGTGTGTGTGTGTGTGTGTGTGTGTGTGTGTGTGTGTGTGCGTGTGTGTTTGTGTGCGTGTGTGTGTTTGTGTGTGTGTGTGCGTGTGTAAGTGTGTGTGTGTGTGTGTGTGTGTGTGTGTGTGTGTGTGTGTGTGTGTGTGTGTGTGTGTGTGTGTGCATTTACGTCCGTCTATATGTTTATGGATGTGTGTGTGTGTGTGTGTGTGTGTGTGTGTGTTGTGTGTGTGTGTGTGTGTGTGTGTGTGTGTGCGTGCGTGCGCGTGTTTGCTTCTGTGTCTGTGCGTGTCTGTCTGTGTCTGTGTGTGTTCCCACGACGATTCTCCAGAGACTGTAAATGCCATCTATTTAATTAGCACATCAGTGAGCTTGAAAGCGCAAGGATAATTGATGTTTCCGCCTGGTTGGAGGCGTGGAAATGGAGCAAGGTCGTAGAATGTCACCTCCCCCCCCCCTCTCTCTCTCTGTCTGTCTGTCTGTCTGTCTCTCTCTCTCTCTCTCTCTCTCTCTCTCTCTCTCTCTCTCTCTCTCTCTATCTCCGCGTGCCTCTGTCTCTCTTTTTCTTTCTCTCTCTGTCTCTCAGCATCGGTCTCTGTCTTTGTCTCTGTCTATCTGTCTGTCTGTCTCTCCCTCTCTCTCCCTCCCTCTCTCTCTCTCTCTCTCTCTCTCTCTCTCTCTCTCTCTGTCTCTATCTCTCCCCTAACGTGTATGTGTGTGTGTGTGTGTGTGTGTGTGTGTGTGTGTGTGTGTGTGTGTGTGTGTGTGTGTGTTGTGTGTGTGCGTGCATGCGTGCGTGCGTGAATGGGTGGACTAATTAAATTAGTACATTAGCGGGTGTGGTTTTCCGAGTGACGGTGGGTGAGAGGCTGGCGATGGTGAAGTTTTACCGCTCACTCTTTCTTTTTCTCGTGTGTCTTTCGCTTTAGAAACGCCCAACATGTCTTTCAAATGGTTTCCCGAGTGACGCCTGGGTCGCTCTTTGCAACAAGTATAATGTCTCGTTCATTGTTTCGACTTTTATTGGTTTTCCAGGTCTTGTGCTTGTCTCCCCCTCTCCTCCCCCCCCCCCCCCCCCCCCCCCCCATGGCCCCCCTCTTCCGCCCATTCTTCTATAGAAAGTCTTCAGATATCTCATTTATTTATCTAATTATGTATTTATTTATTCATTCATTTTATGATCCTGTTTTTGTATTATGAATTAATCATTTGTTTTTTGTTTATTCATTCGTTATCCATCTGTCTACTTATTCATTTATTCATCTATTTATTTATATGCTCAATTGTTTGTTTATTATTTTACCATTTCAACACAGTGTAAAGCATGACAGCTTAATCGCTCACTTGCTATAGTCTGGCGACCTGATAGCGACACTCTACTCATTACCCAGCATGAACTCTACCTGTCTAGTCTGCCATGGACTCTACCTTGTCTAGTCTGTCATGGACTCTACCTGTCTAGTTTGTCATGGCCTCTACCTGTCATGGACTCTACATGTCTAGTCTGTCATGGACTCTACCTGTCATTGACTCTACCTCTCTGGTCTGTCATGGACTCTACCTGTCTAGTCTGTCATGGACTCTACCTGTCTAGTCTGTCATGGACTCTACCTGTCTAGTCTGTCATGGACTCTACCTGTCATGGACTCTACCTGTCTAGTCTGTCATGGACTCTACCTGTCTAGTCTGTCATGGACTCTACCTGTCTAGTCTGTCATGGACTCTACCTGTCATTGATCTACCTGTCTAGTCTGTCATGGACTCTACCTGTCTAGTTGTCATGGACTCTACCTGTCATGGACTCTACCTGTCTAGTCTGTCATGGACTCTACCTGTCTACTTCTGGTCTGTCATGGACTCTACCTGTCTAGTCTGTCATGGACTCTACCTGTCATGGACTCTACCTGTCTAGTTTGTCATGGACTCTACCTGTCTAGTCTGTCATGGACTCTACCTGTCTAGTCTGTCATGGACTCTACCTGTCTAGTCTGCCATGGACTCTACCTGTCTAGTCTGTCATGGACTCTACCTGTCCAGTCTGTCATGGACTCTACCTGTCATGGACTCTACCTGTCTAGTCTGTCATGGACTCTACCTGTCATAGACTCTACATGTCTAGTCTGTCGTGGACTCTACCTGTCTAGTCTGTCATGGACTCTACCTGTCATGGACTCTACCTGTCTAGTCTGTCTGGACTACTTACTTCCATTGGAACTCTACCTGTCTAGTCTGTCATGGACTCTACCTGTCTAGTCTGTCATGGACTCTACCTGTCTAGTCTGTCATGGACTCTACCTGTCTTGTCTGTCATGGACTCTACCTGTCATAGACTCTACCTGTCTAGTCTGTCATGGACTCTACCTGTCTAGTTTGTCATGGAGTCTACCTGTCCTGTCTGTCATGGACTCTACCTGTCTTGTCTGTCATGAACTCTACCTGTCTAGTTTGTCATGGACTCTACCTGTCTAGTCTGTCATGGACTCTACCTGTCTTATCTGTCACGGACTCTACCTGTCTAGTCTGTCATGGACTCTGCCTGTCTAGTCTGACAATGGACTCTACCTGTCTAGTCTGTCATGGACTCTATCTGTTAGTCTGCCCATGGACTCTACTTGTCTAGTCTGTCACGATCATTTGCCCGTGTGCCCCTACGTCTTTCGTGGTCAAACCACCATGGGGTTTATTCCGCTCCATTTGCTAAACTGCTTAGCTAGCTGTTAAGCTATCTCTCCACCTGTTTGACTGCTTGACTTCTCGTTTTCTCAGTATTGATTCGCAAAGCTTTTTTCTACTTTCTTTACTGTCCAAAGAACTTTAGATTGTTTGGTGACATCCGTTTGTTTGTTTGTTTGTTTTGTTTGTTTGAAGTAAAACTGAAAATACAGACAAAAAGAAAAAAGAGCGACAGGTATCACGAAGATTTTTTTTTTTTTAACTATTTTGATATATTGATGGGCGGACGTTAGTGTGACCACTCTTGTGTGACCCAAATTACTATGATTATACCATTGCTCCGTGAGACAAGAAGATTGGGAACAGCGGCGGACCTGCATGGTCATCTCCTGTGGACCTGCATGGTCATCTCCTGTGGACCTGCATGGTCATCATCTGTGGACCTGCATGGTCATCTCCTGTGGGTCATTGGGAATAGCAGTGGACCTGCATGGTCATCTCCTGTGGGCCTCCATGGTCATCTCCTGTGGACCTGCATGGTCATCTCCTGTGGACCTGCATGGTCATCTCCTGTGGACCTGCATGGGCATCATCTGTGGACCTGCATGGTCATCTCCTGTGGACCTGCATGGTCATCTCCTGTGGACCTGCATGGTCATCTCCTGTGGACCTGCATGGGCATCATCTGTGGACCTGCATGGTCATCTCCTGTGGGTCATTGGGAATAGCAGTGGACCTGCATGGTCATCTCCTGTGGGCCTCCATGGTCATCTCCTGTGGACCTGCATGGTCATCTCCTGTGGACCTGCATGGGCATCATCTGTGGACCTGCATGGTCATCTCCTGTGGGTCATTGGGAATAGCAGTGGACCTGCATGGTCATCTCCTGTGGGCCTCCATGGTCATCTCCTGTGGACCTGCATGGTCATCTCCTGTGGACCTGCATGGGCATCATCTGCGGACCTGCATGGCCATCTCCTGTGGGTCATTGGGAATAGCAGTGGACCTGCATGGTCATCGCCTGTGGGTCATTGGGAATAGCGGCAGACCTGCATGGTCATCTCTTGTGGACCTGCATGGTCATCTCCTGTGGGTCATTGGGAATAGCGGCGGACCTGCATGGGCATCATCTGCGGACCTGCATGGTCATCTCCTGTGGGTCATTGGGAATAGCGGCAGACCTGCATGGTCATCTCCTGTGGGTCATTGGGAATAGTGGCAGACCTGCATGGTCATCTCCTGTGGACCTGCATGGTCATCTCCTTTGGGTCATTGGGAATAGCGGCAGACCTGCATGGTCATCTCCTGTGGACCTGCATGGTTATCTCCTGTGGACCTGCATGGTCATCTCCTGTGGGTCATCGGGAATAGCGGTGGACCTGCATGGTCATCTCCTGTGGGTCATTGGGAATAGCGGCAGACCTGCATGGTCATCTCCTGTGGACCTGCATGGTCATCTTCTGTGGGTCATTGGGAATAGCGGTGGACCTGCATGGTCATCTCCTGTGGGTCATTGGGAATAGCGGCGGACCTGCATGGTCATCTCCTGTGGGTCATTGGGAATAGCGGCGGACCTGCATGGTCATCTCCTGTGGGTCAGATGCAGGTCCTGTACCCCGTCATTGTCTGCCCTTCCGCTGATCGTCCTCTGTTGTTTGCCTGGCCCAGTTCATCGCACTACACTACTCCTCCTTTCTTTCTTTGTGTCTCTCTTCTTTCTCTCTTTCTTTCTTTCAATCCGTCTGTCTTTCTTTTTTTTTCTTTCTTTTCTTTTCTTTTTTTTAAATTTCTATCCGTGTGCCTTTTCTTTTTATTTTTTTCTCTTTTTTTCTTTTTTTTTTTCTTTCTTTCAGTCCGCCTGTCTTTCTTTTTCGTTCTCTCATTCTGTGTTTTATTTTTTCTTTCTTTTTTTTCCTTTCTTTATTTTTTCTGTCCGCCTGTCTTTCTTTCTTTCTTTTATCTTTTTTTCTTTCTATCCGCCCATCTTTTATTTCTTTATGTCCACCTGTCTTTCTCTCTTTCTTTTCTCTTCTTTCTTTCTATCCACATATCTTTTATTTATATGTGTCCGCCTGTCTTTCTTTCTTCCTTTCTTTTCTTTTCTTTTATTTCCTTTTTTCAGTCTGTCTGTCTTTCTTTCTTTTCTTCTCTTTTCTTTCCTTTCTTTCTTTTTTTTTTCCTTTCTGTCCTCCTGTCTTCCTTTCTTTGTATTTTTTTTTCTCTCTCAGTGTTTCCCCTTGACATCTTTCTTTTCTGACCCTAGTTGTTCGTTTGTTACTGTTGTTGTCGCGTGTTAGTTTTGTTCACCACTACAATACTGGCTTCTCTTGAAGAGAGAGAGGAGGGGGGGAGGGGGGGGGGAAGTAGAGCTCGGCAACAAATTAGATCAAAGCCCCAGTCAAATTTGGTTCGGGTGGAAATCTGCGCTCACGCTTAAACTTATCTGTGAGCAAACGCTGAAATCAGATGAAATCAGATGAAATCAGACTACGCCCTGTGACTGCCCGGTGGACTGCCCAGCTATGTGGCTTTTTGACTGCCTGGTGAACTGTAAGCTATGTGGCTTTTTGACTGCCTGGTGGACTGTAAGCTATGTTGCTTTTTGACTGCCTGGTGGACTGTAAGCTATGTGGCTTTTTGACTGCCCGGTGGACTGTAAGCTATGTGGCTTTTTGACTGCCCGGTGGACTGTAAGCTATGTGGCTTTTTGACTGTCCGGTGGACTGTAAGCTATGTTGCTTTTTGACTGCCCGGTGGACTGCCCAGGTATGTGGCTTTTTGACTGCCCGGTGGACTGTAAGCTATGTTGCTTTTTGACTGCCCGGTGGACTGTAAGCTATGTGGCTTTTTGACTGCCCAGTGGACTGTAAGCTATGTGGCTTTTTGACTGCCCGGTGGACTGTAAGCTATGTGGCTTTTTGACTGCCTGGTGGACTGTAAGCTATGTGGCTTTTTGACTGCCCGGTGGACTGTCCAGCTATGTGGCTTTTTGATTGCCCAGTGGACTGTCCAGCTATGTGGCTTTTTGACTGCCCGGTGGACTGTCCAGCTATGTGGCTTTTTGACTGCCCGGTGGACTGCCCAGCTATGTGGCTTTTTGACTGCCCGGTGGACTGTCCAGCTATGTGGCTTTTTGACTGCCCGGTGGACTAGTAAGCTATGTGGCTTTTTGACAGCTCGGTTGACTAGTAAGCTATCTGGCTTTTTGACTGCCCGGTGGACTGCCCAGGTATGTGGCTTTTTGACTGCCCGGTGGACTGTAAGCTATGTTGCTTTTTGACTGCCCGGTGGACTGTAAGCTATGTGGCTTTTTGACTGCCCAGTGCACTGTAAGCTATGTGGCTTTTTGACTGCCCGGTGGACTGTAAGCTATGTGGGTTTTTGACTACCCGGTGGACTGTAAGCTATGTGGCTTTTTGACTGCCCGGTGGACTGTAAGCTATGTGGCTTTTTGACTGCCCGGTGGACTGTAAGCTATGTGGCTTTTTGACTGCCCGGTGGACTGTAAGCTATGTGGCTTTTTGACTGTCCGGTGGACTGTCCACCTATGTGGCTTTTTGACTGCCCGGTGGACTGTAAGCTATGTGGCTTTTGACTGCCTGGTGGACTGCCCAGCTATGTGGCTTTTTGATTGGCCGGTGGACTGCCCAGCTATGTGGCTTTTTGACTGCCCGGTGGACTAGTAAGCTATGTGGCTTTTTTGACAGCTCGGTTGACTAGTAAGCTATGTGGCTTTTTGACTGCTCGGTTGACTAGTAAGCTATGTGGCTTTTTGACTGCTCGGTTGATTAGTAAGCTATGTGGCTTTTTGACTGCTCGGTTGACTAGTAAGCTATGTAGCTTTTTGACTGCTGGATTGACTAGTAAGCTATGTGGCTTTTTGACTGCTCGATTGACTAGTAAGCTCTGTGGCTTTTTGACTGCTCGTTTTGACTAGTAAGTTATGTGGCTTTTTGACTGCTCGGTTGACTAGTAAGCTATGTGGCTTTTTAACTGCTCTGTTGACTAGTAAACTATGTGGCTTTTTGACTGCTCGATTGACTAGTAAGCTATGTGGCTTTTTGACAGCCTGGTGGACTGTAAGCTATGTGGCTTTTTGACTGCTCGGTTGACTAGTAAGCTATGTGGCTTTTAGATTGCCCAGTGGACTGGTAGGCTATGTGGCTTTTGGACTGCCCGGTGGACTGTAAGCTATGTGGCTTTTTCAGACATGTTCCGACGCACTGTGACTCCGGTCTGTTGGGCACAGCTCTATCATGACGTCACTCATAGGACAGCTAATGAAATACCAGACATTCAGGCTGGTAGAGATCGAGTCAAAGAAGTCACCCGTGCTCTTGCCTTCAGCCTATAAGGCACCCTACACTGGTGCCGTTCTATGTGGGCTTGCCTTCAGCCTATATACGGCACCCTACACTGGTGCCGTTCTATGTGGGCTTGCCTTCAGCCTATACGGCACCCTACACTGGTGCCGTTCTATGTGGGCTTGCCTTCAGCCTATAAGGCATCCTACACTGGTGCCGTTCTATGTGCTCTTGCCTTCAGCCTATAAGGCACCGTACACTGGTGCCGTTCTATGTGCTCCTGCCTTCAGCCTATAAGGCACCGTACACTGGTGCCGTTCTATGTGCTCTTGCCTTCAGGTTATAAGGCATCCTACACTGGTGCCGTTCTATGTGCTCTTGCCTTCAGCCTATAATGCACCCTACACTGGTGCCGTTCTATGTGGGCTTGCCTTCAGCCTATAATGCACCGTACACTGGTGCCGTTCTATGTGGGCTTGCCTTCAGTCTATAATGCACCCTACACTGGTGTCGTTCTATGTGGGCTTGCCTTCAGCCTATAAGGCACTGTACACTGGTGCCGTTCTATGTGGGCTTGCCTTCAGCCTATAAGGCACCCTACACTGGTGCCGTTCTATGTGCTCTTGCCTTCAGGCTATAGGGCACCGTACACTGGTGCCGTTCTATGTGGGCTTGGACCTCAAGAACGGAATGGAGGTGTCTGACAACAGGCCACATTGCATCAGTACTCTGTGGCGCTTCATGCAATGGAGGTTCTGACAACAGGACACATCGTACCAGTACTCTGTGGCGCTTCATGCCATCTGCTGTTAGAAATGCACACCATGCGTGTGTCTCTATAGAAGTGGCAGAAGGTCAGTTCTGTTCAGTTTATTTGGCTTATAGCCCTGCTATAGAAGTGGCAGAAGGTCAGTTCTGTTCAGTTTATTTGGCTTATAGCCCTGCTATAGAAGTGGCAGAAGGTCAGTTCTGTTCAGTTTATTTGGCTTATAGCCCTGCTATAGAAGTGGCAGAAGGTCAGTTCTGTTCAGTTTATTTGGCTTATAGCCCTGCTGACTGTAAAGGACCACATCAGGGCAATAACTTCGTTGACGACAACTGTCTAAATATATTTGTCACACACACACACACACACACACACACACACACACACACACACACACACACACACACACACACACACACACACACACGCGAGAGAGAGAGAGAGAGGGAGAGAGAGAGAGAGATGCAGGGAAGGAGCGAGTGAGAGAGACATAGACAGACAGACAGACAGACAGACAGACAGAGAGACAGAGACAAAAAACAGACAGACTAACAGAGACACAGAAGAGAAGCGAGTGTGTGTGTGTGTGTGTGTGTGTGTGTGTGTGTGTGTGTGTGTGTGTGTGTGTGTGGCGCGCGCGCGCGCGCGCGCGCACGCATGCGTGTGTTCACAAATGATACCCCCCCCAGTGCAATATGCTTGAATCAAGTAAAAAATCAAACTCGACTTCACCAGCATGCATAAACTCCCACACACCACACGTAATGCAGATGTTCATTCTACCCACACACCACACAATGCAGATGTTCATTCTACCCACACACCACACATAATGCAGATGTTCATGCCATAAACTCCACCCACACACCACACATAATGCAGATGTTCATTCCATAAACTCCACCCACACACCACACATAATGCAGATGTTCATTCTACCCACACACCACACAATGCAGATGTTCATTCTACCCACACACCACACATAATGCAGATGTTCATTCCATAAACTCCACCCACACACATAATGCAGATGTTCATTCCATAAACTTCATCCACACACCACACATAATGCAGATGTTCATTCTACCCACACACCACACATAATGCAGATGTTCATTCTACCCCACACCACACATAATGCAGATGTTCATTCCATAAACTCCACCCACACACATAATGCAGATGTTCATTCATTAAACTCCACCCACACACCACACATAATGCAGATGTTCATTCTATAAACTCCACCCACACACCACACATAATGCAAATGTTCATTCCATAAACTCCACCCACACACCACACATAATGCAGATGTTCATTCCATAAACTCCACCCACACACATAATGCAGATGTTCATTCATTAAACTCCACCCACACACCACACATAATGCAGATGTTCATTCCATAAAAACCCACCCACACACCACACAATAATGCAGATGTTCATTCCATAAACTCCACCCACACACCACACATAATGCAGATGTTCATTCCATAAACTCCACCCACACACCACACATAATGCAGATGTTCATTCCATAAACTCCACCCACACACCACACATAATGCAGATGTTCATTCCATAAACTCCACCCATACACCACACATAATGCAGATGTTCATTCTATGCCAGCCGCAGTGGAGGCGGAACAAAAGCAAGGGAGATAACTGCTTTTCGACTTGATAAAACAGCGGTGTGATTTGCTGTGTCGATGGAATGTGACGTTTCCTTGTTGCGGAATCTCCATAGCTTTCCTGCCACTGAAGATTCCATCTTGGAGTAACAGCCATTGCGAATACGTGCCAAGGCTGGCGGGGGTTGTGGGACTTGTGGATTAAGTTGATAAACACTGATGGTGTCAGGGCGTTGTGGAATCTATAGAGTTAGCGGATCAATACTGATAGTGTCAGGACGTTGTGAAATCTATAGAGTTAGTGGATAAATACTGATAGTGTCAGGACAATGTGGAATCTATAGAGTTAGTGGATAAATACGGATGGTGTCAGGACAATGTGAAATCTATAGAGTTAGTGGATAAATACGGATGGTGTCAGGACAATGTGGAATCTATAGAGTTAGTGGATAATGACACGGTCCGGATCTTGTGGGATCTGTAGATTTAGTGAATAAGTACCGATACGGTTAGGATACTGCGGGATCTACAGATGTAGTGGATGAATATTGATAGTGACAGGACATTGTGGGATCTATAGATGTAGTGGATGAACACTGATAGTGACAGGACATTATGGGATCTACAAATGTAGTGGATGAACATTGATAGTGACAGGATATTGTGGGATCTATAGATGTAGTAGATGAATATGACAGTGACAGGACATTGTGGGATCTATAGATGTAGTGGATGAATACTGACAGCGACAGCATATTGTGGGATCTATAGATGTAGTGGATGAACACTGATAGTGACAGGACATTATGGGATCTACAGATGTAGTGGATGAACATTGAAAGTGACAGGACATTGTGGGATCTACAGATGTAGTGGATGAACATTGATAGTGAACAGGAGTTGTGGGATCTACAGATGTAGTGGATGAATATGATAGTGACAGGACATTGTGGGATCTATAGATGTAGTGGATGAATACTGATAGTGACAGGACATTGTAGGATCTATAGATGTAGTGGATGGATACTGATAGTGACAGGATATTGTGGGATCTATAGATGTAGTGGATGAATATTTTAAGTGACAGGACATTGTGGGATCTAAGATGTAGTGGATGAACATTTTAAGTGACAGGACATTGTGGGATCTATAGATGTAGTGGATGAATATGATAGTAACAAGACTGTGGGATCTATAGATGTAGTGGATGAATACTGATAGTGACAGGACATTGTGGGATCTATAGATGTAGTGGATGAATACTGATAGTGACAGGACATTGTGGGATCTATAGATGTAGTAGATGAATATGATAGTGACAGGATATTGTGGGATCTATAGATGTAGTGGATGAATACTGATAGTGACAGGATATTGTGGGATATACAGATGTAGTGGATGTATATTGATAGTGACGGGACATATTTCATACATGAGTCAATTGACTAATCATAGAACCCGTAAACTTTCACAAGATGGTCTATTGATCTGAATATGGGATGACCCGTTATCACCAATAACCTGTGTTCAGCGTGTTACTTGTCTCCATCTGGTGTTTCTAAAAACACAGTTTTCTTGTCTTGAATCAGAAAAGAATCTTGAGAAGGCGGGAAATGATTTGTCTCTATTGGAGCCGTGCTATGCAAGATTGATGACAGATTGAATTCCCTTTTTGAAGCTTCCTTGGCTTTGTTCAGGTGAAACAAGATGAATTCAGATAAAGTTAGACACCTCTCTCTCTCTCTCTCTCACTCTCTCTCTCTCTCTCTCTCTCTCTCTCTCTCTCTCTCTCTCTCTCTCTCTCTCCCTCTCACTCTCTCGCTCTCTCTCTCTGTGAAAGACAGGCAGTGAGTGAGAGAGAGTGGGAGAGAGAGGAAGACAGAAGCAGAGAGAGAGACAGAGACACAGAGAGAGAGCCATGGGCAGAGAGACAGATAGAGAGAGAAGCATAGACAGAGAGAGCGTGCATGTGTGCGTGTGCGTTGGCGTGTGTGCGTGTGTGTGACAGAGAGAAAGAGAGAGACAGAGACAGAGAGATAGAAGCAAAGACAGACAGAGAGATAGAGTGAATGCGTGCGTGTGTGTATGAAAGAGAGGGAGAGAGAGATTTGCATAAATCCTTAAACTGATAACATAAGAGTCCATACAGACTTTCTTCGACTGGTAGTTGCTATACAAACAGCTTGCCTGACCAGAGACAGACAGACAGAGAGAGAGAGGGGGGGGGGAGAGAGAGAGGGGGGAGAGAGAGAGGGAGGGAGAGAGACAGACAGACAGACAGAGAGGGAGAGACAGTGGGAGAGAGAGAGGGGGGGCGAGAGAGATTTGCATAAATCCTTAAATTGATAACGTAAGAGTCCAGACAGGCTTTCCCCCATTGGTAGTTGCTATATAAACAGCTTGACTGACCAGAGAGAGAGAGGGGGGGGAG
>CM065738.1:59679624-59682124 GCA_033310375.1 Conus canariensis | reverse complement strand
GGGAAAAAGTTGTAGCAGTGAACAGTACACAATATAATCAGATGCAGGAGAAAAAGTTGTAGCAGTGAACAGTACACAATATAATCAGATGCAGGAGAAAAAGTTGTAGCAGTGAACAATACACAATATAATCAGATGTAGGAGAAAAAATTGTAGCAGTGAACAATACACAATATAATCAGATGTAGGAGAAAAAGTTGTAGCAGTGAACAATACACAATATAATCAGATGTAGGAGAAAAAATTGTAGCAGTGAACAATACACAATATGATCAGATGTAGGAGAAAAAGTTGTAGCAGTGAACAGTACACAATATAATCAGATGTAGGAGAAAAAGTTGTAGCAGTGAACAGTACACAATATGATCAGATGTAGGAGAAAAAGTTGTAGCAATGAACAGTACACAATATAATCAGATGCAGGAGAAAAAGTTGTAGCAGTGAACAGTACACAATATAATCAGATGTAGGAGAAAAAGTTGTGCAGTGAACAGTACACAATATAATCAGATGCAGGAGAAAAAGTTGTGCAGTGAACAATACACAATATAATCAGATGCAGGAGAAAAAGTTGTAGCAGTGAACAGTACACAATATGATCAGATGTAGGAGAAAAAGTTGTAGCAGTGAACAGTGCACAATATAATCAGATGCAGGAGAAAAAGTTGTAGCAGTGAACAGTTCACAATATAATCAGATGCAGGAGAAAAAGTTGTAGCAGTGAACAGTACACAATATAATCAGATGCAGGAGAAAAAGTTGTAGCAGTGAACAGTACACAATATAATCAGATGCAGGAGAAAAAGTTGTAGCAGTGAACAGTACACAATATAATCAGATGCAGGAGAAAAAGTTGTGCTGTGAACAGTACACAATATAATCAGATGCAGGAGAAGAAGTTGTGCTGTGAACAGTACACAATATAATCAGATGCAGGAGAAAAAGTTGTGCTGTGAACAGTTCCTCAAGGGAAATGTACCAGTAAAAGTTTGCGCCGATAATAGATGCAGTAAAATATCCCAGAAAGGGGTTGTGCCAGTGAATGATATATGTCATAAAATGTGCTCCGCTTGTACAGAACACATCAGTAAAATCTACAAGAAAAAAATTGTTGTGCCAATAAACAACATATATGGTCAAATATACCATAAAAAAAGGTTGCGCTGATGAAGAATGCATATAGTCAAATGTACCATAAAAAGGTCTTGCAATGAACAATACACATATTCAAATGTACCATAAAAAGGTTTGGCAATGAACAATACACATATTCAAATGTACTATAAAAAGATTTGGCAATGAACAGTACACATATTCAAGTGTACCATAAAAAGATTTGGCAATGAACAATACATATGAGAAAAATTCAGTAGAAAAATGTGCCGGTGAAGCAATACACATGGTAAATCGATGAAGAAAAAAGGCAGTGTCAGTGAAGAGTTCATGAGCAAGATATGACAACAGCAACAATCAACTGTGCCAGTGAGTAATAATGATAATGAAAAGCAATGCCAACAGCAACAACCAACTGTGCCAGTGAGTAATAATGATAATGAAAAGCAAAACGTCCTTCGTCCTCAGGGTGGAGTTTCTCTACACACACGGGGCATGCTTTATTGTCCGATGTTTCCAACCATTTTTTGTTTGCATTGAGGTCCTGTGTTTTTGTCCGAAATCTTGTTACGTTATATTCATGCTGTTTATACGTAATAATCTAGAAATGTTTTTCCGTGTCCAAATTACTTTTGAACGAGAGAAACCATTCGTATTTGTCGTTTCCATCCAGGCTGGAACGCCACTTTTGTCTGTAAGAATAGATCCTTGAATTCTGGAATAAACTGTGCATTACTGCCTGTAAGAATAGATCTTTGAATTCTGAAATGAATTGTGCAGTATTACCTCCTCTCTGACAAAGCCAAACAATACCAAAACCATTTTCTGTCAGCGTTTTATTTACACAAGAAACCCAGTGGACATTTTCTAGCATAGTTTTGTAGCAAGAGCATTTTATACGCTTTGACTGTAGAGTCTGGTCGTAGGTAAATGGTAACACAGAGAGAGAGAGAGAGAGAGAGGGGGGGGGAGGGGGGGTGGGGCTGGTCGTAGGTGAATGATCATTACACAGAGAGAGACAGAGTGGGGGGGAAGGGGGGAGACAGAAGCAAGAGAGAAGTATTGGTTGAATTATTGTTAAATGTAAATAAAGAGACTAGTCCCTCATAAGTAACACATATAGAGAAAACACTGTGGTGCAAACTGAACACTGCACGTAGTAGAAAAGCAGTTGGATGGAAAGCTGAGGGAATGGTGCCAGTTGAATAATACATAGACTAAAATGAAGGGGGACAAAGGTGTCCTCTGAACATTACATACAGCAGAAAGTCAGGATACTAGTACCAGTACACAGTACAAATTTTACGGTAGTGCCAGCCCCACAACACATGTAATAAAAAGCACGACAGAGTAGTATTAGTTACGCTTACAGTGAAAAGAACTGAAA
>CM065738.1:59624624-59674624 GCA_033310375.1 Conus canariensis | reverse complement strand
ACTCGGCAGGCTGAGACAATAGCCTGGGACAGTCTGTCCTGTGTCCTGAATGACGACTTAGTCTACAATACTAGCAGCCACTGACAACAAGAGCGAGCGAGCGAGAGAGAGAGAGAGAGAGAGAGAGAGAGAGAGAGGAGAGAGAGGAGAGAGCAGAGCAGTTTCTGTGTGAAGCGTACAGCTGAAGAATTGATACAGAATAATTAGCCACATACCATAAATTGATCATACGTGTTGCGAAGCCGACAGAAGAAATAAAGGTGCTAGTCCATAGTGTCAGACAAAACAGAAGACAGCCCCTGTAAAAATTCTGGCAAGCGTGAAAAACTGGACATTTCGTTGGAGCACTGATCGTAATAGATAATGAACACATATTGTCCTACAGTGACTGTACACGGATTATCTGTCTTTAGTGCATTTGGCTTTCCAAGATGTGATTTCCACAGTGTAAAGAATACGTATTGTTTGTTTAACGCTTGTGTCGCACTGATCATAATGTTCTTTCTCGACCTCAACCAATCCTGTCCCGTTGTGAATGGGTTGATTGTCCAACAAATTTTATATTCGTCTTCTCTCTCTCTCTCTCTCTCTCTCTCTCTCTCTCTCTCTCTCTCTCTCTCTCTCTCTCTCTCTCTCTTCTCTCTCTCTCTCTGTCTCTCTCTGTCTGTCTGTCTCTCTCTCTTCTCTGTCTCTCTCTGTCTGTCTGTCTCTCTCTCTGTCTGTCTGTCTCTCTCTCTGTCTCTGTCTGTCTGTCTGTCTGTCTGTCTGTCTGTCTGTCTGTCTGTCTGTCTCTCTCTCTCTCTCTCTCTCTCTCTCTCTGTATATGTATGTATGTAGGCAAGTAGGTAGGTAAGTAAGTATGTGTGTATATATATATTATATATATATATATGTATGTATCCATACATGTGTGTGTGAGTGTGTGGGGTGTGTGTGTGTGTGTGTGTGTGTGTGTGTGTGTGTGTGTGAATATATGCATAATGTTTGGTTTGTATGTGCCTGTTCTTGTGTGTATGCATCTTGTGTATGTATGTATGCATGCATGTATGTATGTATGTATGTATGTATGTATGTATGTATGTATGTATGTATGTATGTATGTATGATGATGAATGAATATATATATATACATATGTATGTATGTCTATGTTATAAATGTATGTATGCGTGTATGTATGTGTGCATGTACGTATGCATGTATGTATGTAGATAGACAGACATATACACAGACAGACGGAAGGGGAGAGAGAGAGAGAGGTGTCCATGTGCGTGTGAGTGTTCTGACATTTTTACAACAGAATACACCAACTAACATAAAAGTTTGTGTGTGTGTGTGTGTGTGTGTGTGTGTGTGTGTGTGTGTGTGTGTGTGTGTGTGTGTGTGTGTGTGCGCGTGTGTGTGTGCGTATGCGTGTGTACATGTGTGTACATGAATGTGCGTGTGTGCTTGTGTGTGTGTGTGCGTGCGTGCGTGCGCGCATGCGCGCGTGCGCGCGCGCGCGTGTGTGTGTGTGTGTTTTCAGAGCCAAACAGAAAGCCGACAGAGGAGCGGGGAGGGGGAGGACTGGCAAAGAGATGACGGACAGACAGACCAGCAAGACCAGGGGAAACAACTCCAGGGGAGAGGACAGGCCAGGGAGAACCGGAAGTCAGCACTAAACCGGCGGCTTCTCTTACAGCTTCTGGAAACAGCCCCCAAACAGCGTTTTACAGCAGCCCTAGAACAGCTTCTTCGTGTAGTCGGAAAACATCGTAATATACCCCGAAAACACCTTCATGCCATTGCTTTACAACAGCCTTTATCGTGGCTACAAAACAGCCTATTAAATTTCTACAAAACAGCCTCTTAAAGTAGCCACAAAACAGCAACAACCTCTCAACGTAGCCATAAAACAGCCTCTTAATGTAACTACAAAACAGCCTCATACAATCATCTCAATTCAGTCGACAGCCTCTAAATAACTACAGAATAGTTCCTTACAGCAGCCAGAAAACAGCCTCTGTCAGTAGCCACAAAACAGCCTGTTATAGTACCCCAGATCAGTCTCTTAGAGTAGCCACAAAACGGCTTGTTATAGTACCCCAAATCAGTCTCTTAGACTAGCCACAAAACAGCCTGTTATAGTACCCCAAATCAGTCTCTTAGAGTAGCCACAAAACAGCCTGTTATAGTACCCCCAAATCAGTCTCTTAGAGTAGCCACAAAACAGCCTCGTGTGTCAGCCACGCAACAACATCACACGGTAGCCTTTAGAACACCACCCAAAAGCTGTAATAAAACACGACATAAGCCGTAAAACAGTCTCTTAAATAATTGTAGAACAGTTTCTTACAGTAACCATGATATAGCATCATATAGAACAGCATCGTATAGTACCGTGAAATAGCTTCTCACACGAACCAGAAAGGAGCCTCCTACACTGAGCAAAAATTAGAAGTTTACAGTAGTCGTAGCACAGCATCTTACAATAATCAAAACAAAGATCTCTGACAAAAACAGTCTTTTATGGCAATGAGAAAAACCCGTCTAGTGGTCAGAAAACAACGACTTGCAGTAAACGGAAAGTACCCCTTTACAATAACCTTAAAATTGCCTTATAAGGTAACCAGAAGACTGGCTCTTACAGTAGCATGAAAACAGCCTTACGACCGCCAGAAGAGTTTTTCACAGTAGCATGAAGACAGCCTTACGACCGCCAGAAGAGCTTTTCACAGTAGCATGAAGACAGCCTTACGACCGCCAGAAGAGCTTTTCACAGTAGCTTGAAAACAATCTTTTACGGGAACCAGAAAACTGTTTCTTACAGTAACAAGAAAGCAGCTTCTCAGGCCATCAGAAAGTAATCTCTTGCAGTAGACTGTGAAAACAGCCTCTTACGGTAGACAGAAAACAGCTTCTTCCAGTAGCCAGAAAACAGCTTCTTCCAGTAGCCAGAAAACAGCTTCTTCCGGTAGCCAGAAAACAGCTTCTTCCAGTAGCCAGAAAACAGCTTCTTCCTGTAGCCAGAAAACAGCTTCTTACACAACCAGAAAGCAGCCTTAAAACAACCACAAACAGCTTTTTTACAGTAGTCATGAAAACAGCCTCTTATAATAACCAGAAAGCATTTTGTTTTAGTAAACTGAAAACAGCCTCTTACAGTAAACAGAAAACAGCCTTCTATAGTAACCTGAAAACAGCTTCCTAAAGAAGTCAGAAAGAAACATCCCAAAACAGTTAGAACACAGCTTCTTACAGTAACCAAACAAAAAAGAAAAAAAAAACACCTCCTTATAGAAACAGAAACAAACAGCCTTTTATTGAAGTCAGAAAACAGCTTCTTACAGTAACAAGGGAACAGCTTCTTACAGTAGACAGAAATCAGTCTCTTACTGTAGACTATATTCTCTTATAGAAGCCCCAAAACAGCGTATTACGTAATGCCAATCTATGTCCGTGATACAACAACGACAGTAAAACCAAGAAGGCATCATTATTTTCAGTGATAACGACACCGAACACCCAAGACACAACGAAAAGAAAATACAAAATACGAATGTCAAATTAGGATTCACTTGCTCAGAAAGAACATAACGAGAAACAACAACAGTAGCATCAGTGATTAGCAACGAAATTATTCCACGCAATATGTGAAAGATAAAAAACATGAAGAAAGTAACAACGGCATGAACAAAAGCGGTACGTAATAACAGCAATAACAGCAAAGACAGAAATACGTATTGCTATCCAGACTACCATACCATCATTAGTCCATAGCCTAGATTTATTGCCCAGCTTACGACAATAAGTCATTCCCACTTCGCAGTATATTTGGAGGCAATAAATTAGTCAGCAGCGTGCGCGTACCGAAGGATGACTGTGACCCCCCCCCCCCCTCCCCCGCCCCGCAACAAGACATGCAGATGTACAGACAAACTCCTCCAAAGGTCAAATCGTGAAATGTCATAGTGAGCTCACCTCCCCAGTGCCAAAGTCTGGACAATATGAAATTCATTGCGAAATGTACAACACAGCTTCTCTCTTGCCATAATGGTTATGACATTTGCGAGATTGTACGCACACTTTCGATACACAAAAGGGTAGTGGAAGAATAAGAAATAAAAAAAGAAAAACCTTTCGTGTTTGACAACTAATTCATAAAACACCCAGCGTAATGACAGGGAAATAACATAACAGACAAACACGGCTGTGTTGAAGAAACTGGGTTGTTTCGTATCGAGTGTGGGAGGAGACGCGATAGCAAGCGACGCCTGTGATCAATAATGCCGTCGTGAAGTCCTACTCCTCACTGTCCTCTGTCTCCCAGCAATTATGGCGTCTCCAATCGTCTGTGAAACCTTGACATTATTTGCGAAATGGAAAAACGATTGCTAGCCCTCGCGGTCGGCCTGTCGCTCGCTCACGTGGTGGCCGGAAACTCGGGTGCGACATACTCCCCGTTCCACTTCCCTCAGGTGAACAATGACTCGTCGCTACAGCGTGGAGGGGGACAACATCTCTTCAACATGACCTACCGACCCCTAGACGACCTCGACCACAACGGCCTTGACCCTGGAGTTGAAGGTGAAGGTCGCCGGTCCTTCAACGTGGCGGACGCGTCTTGGTCGTGGGTCGGGGAATGCCTGTCCAACAGCAGCGACAAGTGGGGCGTCACGTGGCCCGTGTGCTCCACGCGCTTCACCTCGCTGGTGGTGATGGTGGTGGTGACGGTGCTGCTGGCCGTCATCACGCTGTGGACCATCCTGGGCAACGTGCTCGTGCTCTGCGCGCTCTACAAGTAGGTGAAGGACGTGTGTGGAGTCTGTTGTCTTGTGTGGTGAACTCCGTTTACTGCCTCAAAGCTTGTGTTGCTCTTTTGGGTTTTTGGGTTTTGTTCTTTGGGGTCGGGTTTTTCTGTTGTTTTTGTTGTTGTTGTTGTTGTTGTTGTTTTTTGGTGGGGTGCGGGGAAGAGAGGGACGTGAGCTCTCTGAAGAGTCCGATCAAAAATTCACAAATTCACAACAGGTAACAACTCTTAATGTTCTCAGTCAGCTCAAATTAAAGTGTGAACGAACAAAAAGAAACGGTTTGAAACAAGGCTCATGATGACGCACACTTTGTGCGTAGTTCACACCCAGGAGCTCAAATTCCTCTCTTTCATTTTCAATTGACTCGTGAGATTCGCTCGTTATCACACTGAGCAGGGCGTTTGATCACTCTTTAAAAGTGCGGCAAGAGTATTTAGGTTGTGTGTGTGTGTGTGTGTGTGTGTGTGTGTGTGATCAAGTCGGAAAAGTTTGTCATCAGTCGGAGAGTTTCTGATACTGCGTGATATACGCAAACGGCCCAGACAGCCACATTAAGGCTGTCTGCAGCCATAACTAACAATAATGCACTTTAGCCGTGTGCCAAGTTCTGGCATGCAGCCCCCGAGTTGTTTTCACTTGCAAAGTGCTGTCAAGACAATGTATGCCTGCTCCATTTGACGTGCTCGTCATCGCACGTTTTCTCCACTTTAGAACGTTTCAAAGAAACCATATCGACGACACATCACCAGAGCGAAGACAGCAAAAGCGAAGAGAGCAACAACAAAAAAATGAAACTGGAAGAGATTCCAAGTTGTCTGTCGAGAGAGAAATATCACCAGAAACAATAGCAAGAACAGCAGAAAGCCAGATACTTGGCCAATACAGTGTTCGGTATTCAGATTTTGTGTTTACTTTCTTCATATTTTCGGTCGGTACAGTTATGAAAATAGACTTTTTGTAATAGAATATCTCTGTTCAAATCATTTGATGAGTTAAAAGTTTAAGTGAAAATTGATGTCCTAACAAGACTAGATACTTCTATAACCGTAAGGCTTGTTGCATTGATGTCCTAACAAGACTAGATACTTCTATAACCTTAAGGCTTGTTGCATTGATGTCCTAACAAGACTAGATACTTCTATAACCTTAAGGCTTGTTGCATTGATGTCGTAACAAGACTAGATACTTCTATAACCTTAAGGCTTGTTGCATTGATGTCCTAACAAGACTAGATACTTCTATAACCTTAAGGTTTGTTGCATTGATGTCGTAACAAGACTAGATACTTCTATAACCTTAAGGGTTGTTTGTTGCATTGATGTCCTAACAAGACTAGATACTTCTATAACCTTAAGGCTTGTTTGTTGCATTGATGTCCTAACAAGACTAGATACTTCTATAACCTCAAGGTTTGTTTGTTCCATTGATGTAAGAAGACTAGATACTTCTATAACCTTAAGGTTTGTTTGTTGCATTGATGTAAGAAGACTAGATACTTCTATATCCTTAAGGTTTGTTTGATGCATTAATGTCCTAACAAGACTAGATACTTCTGTAACCTTAAGGCTTGTTGCATCGATGTCCTAACAAGACTAGATACTTCTATAACCTTAAGGCTTGTTGCATTGATGTCCTAACAAGACTAGATACTTCTACAACCTTAAGGCTTGTTGCATTGATGTCCTAACAAGACTAGATACTTCTATAACCGTAAGGCTTGTTGCATTGATGTCCTAACAAGACTAGATACTTCTATAACCTTAAGGCTTGTTGCATTGATGTCCTAACAAGACTAGATACTTCTATAACCTTAAGGCTTGTTGCATTGATGTCCTAACAAGACTAGATACTTCTATAACCTTAAGGCTTGTTGCATTGATGTCCTAACAAGACTAGATACTTCTATAACCTTAAGGCTTGTTGCATTGATGTCCTAACAAGACTAGATACTTCTATAACCTTAAGGGTTGTTGCATTGATGTTGTAACAAGACTAGATACTTCTGTAACCTTAAGGCTTGTTGCATTGATGTCCTAACAAGACTAGATACTTCTATAACCTTAAGGCTTGTTTGTTGCATTGATGTCGTAACAAGACTAGATAGTTCTATAACCTTAAGGCTTGTTGCATTGATGTCCTAACAAGACTAGATACTTCTATAACCTTAAGGTTTGTTTGTTGCATTGATGTCGTAACAAGACTAGAATAGTTCTATAACCTTAAGGCTTGTTGCATTGATGTCCTAACAAGACTAGATACTTCTATAACCTTAAGGCTTGTTTGTTGCATTGATGTCGTAACAAGACTAGATAGTTCTATAACCTTAAGGCTTGTTGCATTGATGTCCTAACAAGACTAGATACTTCTATAACCTTAAGGTTTGTTTGTTGCATTGATGTCGTAACAAGACTAGATAGTTCTATAACCTTAAGGCTTGTTGCATTGATGTCCTAACAAGACTAGATACTTCTATAACCTTAAGGCTTGTTTGTTGCATTGATGTCGTAACAAGACTAGATACTTCTATAACCTTAAGGCTTGTTTGTTGCATTGATGTCGTAACAAGACTAGATACTTCTATAACCTCAAGGTTTGTTTGTTGCATTGATGTAAGAAGACTAGATACTTCTATAACCTTAAGGCTTGTTTGTTGCATTGACATAACAAGACTAGATACTTCTATAACCTTAAGGCTTGTTGCATTGATGTCCTAACAAGACTAGATACTTCTATAACCTTAAGGTTTGTTTGTTGCATTGATATAACAAGACTAGATACTTCTATAACCTTAAGGCTTGTTGCATTGATGTCCTAACAAGACTAGATACTTCTATAACCTTAAGGCTTGTTGCATTGATGTCCTAACAAGACTAGATACTTCTATAACCGTAAGGCTTGTTTGTTGCTTTGATGTAACAAGACTAGATACTTCTATAACCTTACGGGTTGTTGCATTGATGTCCTAACAAGACTAGATACTTCTATAACCTTAAGGCTTGTTGCATTGATGTCCTAACAAGACTAGATACTTCTATAACCTTAAGGCTTGTTGCATTGATGTCGTAACAAGACTAGACACTTCTATAACCTTAAGGCTTGTTGCATTGATGTCCTAACAAGACTAGATACTTCTACAACCTTAAGGCTTGTTGCATTGATGTCCTAACAAGACTAGATACTTCTATAACCTTAAGGCTTGTTTGTTGCATTGATGTCCTAACAAGACTAGATACTTCTATAACCTTAAGGTTTGTTGCATTGATGTCGTAACAAGACTAGATACTTCTATAACCTTAAGGCTTGTTGCATTGATGTCCTAACAAGACTAGATACTTCTATAACCTTAAGGCTTGTTGCATTGATGTCCTAACAAGACTAGATACTTCTATAACCTTAAGGTTTGTTGCATTGATGTCCTAACAAGACTAGATACTTCTATAACCTCAAGGTTTGTTTGTTACATTGATATAACAAGACTAGATACTTCTATAACCTTAAGGTTTGTTTGTTCCATTGATGTAACAAGACTAGATACTTCTATAACCTCAAGGTTTGTTTGTTGCATTGATGTAAGAAGATTAGATACTTCTGTAACCTTAAGGTTTGTTTGTTGCATTGATGTAAGAAGACTAGATACTTCTGTAACCTTAAGGCTTGTTTGTTGCATTGATGTAAGAAGACTAGATACTTCTATAACCTTAAGGCTTGTTGCATTGATGTCCTAACAAGACTAGATACTTCTATAACCTCAAGGTTTGTTTGTTGCTTTGATGTCGCGTGGGAGAAATGGACGAAACATACAAAAAAGCGTTATATGGTCTCCAAAAGAAAAAAAATTGTCTGACTTCTCGTCACAAGACCTCACAAAACAATTCTATTGACAATTTTATTACCCTACTCGGTATTACTGGCACTGATGTTAGAGGAACTGAGATAACACTGGCGAAAAAAATGACAAGGTCTTGGGAAGAACTATTTTTACGTTTGCTGATCTCTCATCGTAAGATCTTGCGAAACATTTCTACCCATAATTTGATTACCCTTATCTGAGTTTCTCGTCTGGACGTCACAGGAACTGACCTAACACTAAAAATGCATGGCACGTTCTTCCCAAAGAAATCTTCAGACCTCTTGTCACGGGACCTTACGAATGATTTCTACCGACGATTTTGTTGCCCTGCCCCTGAGTCATTCTCCGTGTAGTTACCCAGCCTTCAAACTGGCAGAAAGAATGACGGAATCAATCTGACTGATCCACTGCACATTGACTACTTTCAAAGAAAAGGACGATAGAAACTTTTCTACAGTCTCTCCTTCCTTCGTCGATTGCCGTCCACCGTAAAATGAGTTCACTGTTGGGAGAGGAAGCTGAAACATTCCATAGTGCCAGTCTGCTGAACTCAGAGAATCAACTGCCGCAGCGTGGGTAGATGTACTGGAAGCAGCGATGATAACGTCAGTGATAATAATTATTGTAAAATGTGTTCAACACAGGAAACAGAAAACTGAACTTTTGTCCCTATGGCATAAATTGTTTCCAATCTTGAAGGGAGTTGTGGAAGTAAATAATAACATTAATGTAATAATAATAATAATAATAATAATAACGATAATAATTGAATCATTATCATCATCATCAAGGATTATACACAAAACATCACTGATCACTGTACCTATTTTCATCAGACTTCATCGAAAGAGGAATGTGGTCCGGGAACGAACGCCTGGAATTTGGGTGTGAAACTGTAGTGCAGGTCTAGTGTGAAACTGTAGTGCAGGTCAAGGTCAAATGGTTGATCCAAAGTCACTATTAATTCTGTGTCATACCAAGCATTTGACATTTAACATCAAATCAAATGACGTCCCATTTACGGTCTGATGTCATGGTGAAGCAGTACAGAGGACAGCAAGTCTTGATGACGACACATACATGTTGACAATGCATGCACACCAGCAAAACCGTCAAACCTGCAATTTGATATAAAACCCTTGTGTCGTTGTTAGGCACTATTTTTTTCAGAGCACAGTCACACCGGTGGTGGAGGTCTCTGTTGTCCCAATAGTCCCCCTGGTTTGACGTTTTTCTTCAGAGACATCAATGTGCAGTTACATTAACTTTGGCTTGTGGAGAAAGCGAAATGTGCTGTTTATCATCCTTCGATTATGACATGGTTTATACATACCCGTATCTTGCTGAATGAATTCTCGTCATTGTACCCCTTCATGGTCTGATGACTTCCCTGTCTGTGCAGGTACCGCGTGTTGCGCACCATGTCTAACTGCCTGATCGGCAACCTGGCGGTGTCGGACCTGCTGCTGGCCATCACCGTGCTGCCCATCTCCACGGCCAACGACCTGCTGGGCTACTGGGTCTTCGGCAGCACCATGTGCACCATCTGGCTCTGCATCGACGTCCTCTACTGCACCGCCTCCATCTGGGGCCTCTGCACCATCGCCTTTGACCGCTACACGGCCACCGTGTACCCCATGTGGTACCACGACAAGCGCTCGCCCAAGAAGGCCCTGGCCTACATGGTCTTCGTCTGGCTCTTCTCCATCATCATCTCCCTGGCGCCCTTCATCGGCTGGCGGGACATGATCCCCAAGTTCTACATGCACGACCAGGAGATCAACCGCTACATGTGCATCTTGTTCAGCTCACAGAGCTACGTGATCTACTCCGCCATGGGCTCCTTCATCTTGCCGCTGTGTCTCATGACCTTCCTCTACGTGCAGATCTTCGTGGTGCTGCACCGGCAGGCCGACCAGCTGAAGAACACCCCGGGCATCTCCAGGGAGCTGTCGTCCCGCGTGGACACGGACCTGCCCACCTTCCTGATGCACGACGCGCACCGCGTCCTCAGCAGGGACTTCACAGCCTCCAGCTTCATGATGGAGAACACTGCAATGGATAGGGACCGGGGGGAGAGGGAGGAGGGAGAGGAGGAGGAGAACGGGGAGGGAGACAACAACGTGACAGTTTCGCCTTCCGGGCCGGGTTTGGTCTCCCAGGACACGGAGCCCACGGACCAAGGCCCCGTGTCACCGAGTCACAGCCCGGAGAAGGCTTGCCATGACCCACTGCTGGACCAACGAAGTAGTAGTCTTGATTCGGTGCTACAGACGTTTAATCAAGACGCGCCGGCGCTTTCTTTCCCCCACAGAGATCTGCTTACTGTCAATTCTTGTGATGTTCCGGCAAGGTTTGCCATGAAGAAGAGCAGGTCCGCCGCGTTTCACTTTGAAGACAAATCAGATCGTGAAACGCATCCTAACAGTCACCCCTCCCCGCCCCAAGTGTCTCTCCGCAGCCACAGCATCACCAACCTCAACACAGAACAGCCCAAGGATCTAGAAAACGGCCATTCGGGAAAGCCGTTCTTCAACCCTCAGCGGTTGTCTTCCTTGTGGACGTCGAGGAGCAAGAGGAACGAGAGCAGGAGTTACACCATGAACGTGAGCATGAGGCGACGCTTCCAGCTGAGAGAGCAGCGAGCCACCAAAAGGATGCTGCTGATCATGGCTTGCTTCTTCGTCTGCTGGGTGCCCTTCACCCTGATGTACATGCTGCGGAGTCTGTGTCCGCGCTGTCCTCATCTGGACGACCACCTCACCGCCTTCATCATCTGGTTGGGCTACGTCAACTCCTCGCTCAACCCACTGCTGTACACACTCTTCAACGATGACTTCAGAAAGGCCTTCAAGAAGCTGCTAGGGTTGTACTACCCCAGGAGGAGTGACAGTCTGGAGCAGTGATCTGTGAGGACAGAGGGGGACACAGCATTAGCCAGGGGATTCGAAGACCCCCGTTTGTTTTCTCGCTGTTCATGAAGACTGAAGACAATTCTTCGGGTTAGGCATGAAGTGCTTATCTCATAATTGATATCGAAGTTGGTAACTTTCGTGTGTATGTGGGGTGGGGTGGGTGGTTGGTTGGTGTGGTGTGGTGTGTGTGTGTGTGTGTGTGTGTGTGTGTGGTGTGTGGTGGGTGTCGTGTGTGTGTGTGTGTGTGTGTGTGTGTGTGTTTGTGTGTGTGTGTGTGTGTGTGTGTGTGTGTGTGTGTGGTGTGTGTGTGTGTGTGTGTGTGTGTTACATGTGCATCCTTTTCTCTCTTTCAATGGTTTTCAATTGTATTTGTGTTTCCAATATATAACTGGACACAGAACATGGTTCTGATTCTGGTTCAATTCGTTGCTGTGGCCAAAGTGGACTCTAGGAACAACTGAGTGTGTGCACAGATTCCTCAAACACGGAGCACACATGGCAGCTGAGAACATTTGCTCCCATTGCCACTTGGCCCTCACTGAGATTTTTCCAGTTGATATTCTGCCCTTAGGAAAGATGAGATCTTTTTACCGTTTTATTTGGCGACTGGAAATTCCGGTTGTTTTTTTCCCAAGTAGACTCTACGTAATACTCCGGGTAAAAAAAAAACAACAACAACAGAAAAGCGGCAGAATTGGATCCTGCGTTCGTCTCTAAGTTGCTGCGTAATGAAGCTGCTTGATTAGCTATGTTGTCGCTGGTCCTGGTTCAGGTAAACATGTAGTTCTTAGCTCTCTCCACCGGTCTTGACGCGTTCGGAGGTTGAGGTCTTCGAGCTTGGCAGAGACATAGCCTGATACCTTGACCTGCTGACTTCCTTGATGTGCCTCGCCGCCAGGTTTTGAATACCTTGATGTCACATTGATGGTATGGGCCCCTGCTGTCACGGCATAGCCTAGCTGGGATGGCATAAAAGCGATGCATGCTATTGCGTTTGTGGGTTGGGGGAAAAAATGAACACCGTATTTTCTAAGTAAACTTGGCAACATGTTATTTGTCACTTTACACCTTCCATGGTATTGGTTCGTGCTGACTCGCCATGGGATCTCATTCTTCAGAATGTACAAAAAGTCAGCAATATACTTGATGCTAATCATATAAAAATTTCTTTTTTACGGGAAGCGCTCGTCCTCATATATCCCCATTGTTCGAGGTGTTTTAGGTCGACCTGAAATGGTCATGGAAGATCCTACTCTCACAGTTGAACAAAGGAACCATTGTTCGAGGTGTTTTAGGTCGACCTGAAATGGTCATGGAAGATCCTACTCTCACAGTTGAACAAAGGAACCATTGTTCGAGGTGTTTTAGGTCGACCTGAAATGGTCATGGAAGGATCCTACTCTCACAGTTGAACAAAGGAACCATTGTTCGAGGTGTTTTAGGTCGACCTGAAATGGTCATGGAAGATCCTACTCTCACAGTTGAACAAAGGAACCATTGTTCGAGGTGTTTTAGGTCGACCTGAAATGGTCATGGAAGATCCTACTCTCACAGTTGAACAAAGGAACCATTGTTCGAGGTGTTTTAGGTCGACTTGAAATGGTCATAGAAGATCCTACTCTCACAGTTGAACAAAGGAACCATTGTTCGAGGTGTTTTTAGGTCGACCTGAAATGGTCATGGAAGATCCTACTCTCACAGTTGAACAAAGGAACCATTGTTCGAGGTGTTTTAGGTCGACCTGAAATGGTCATGGAAGATCCTACTCTCACAGTTGAACAAAGGAACCATTGTTCGAGGTGTTTTAGGTCGACCTGAAATGGTCATGGAAGATCCTACAGTTGAACAAAGGAAACAGTAATCTACCAACAAGCGCGCTTATTAATTGATGTCAGCAGATTATTAGTATAGCACTGACAGAGTAATTGACCCATACTGTCCATTATTGGACTACAGACCGTTCTCCTTGAATCCTTAGTGCCCAGAACAACCTCTGACAGTGAGACCTGTCAGGAAAACTTAATTCCTCGGAGAGTAGTGCCTTTAACCCGTGTTCGTAAACTGACAGTTTCTACACCTTTCTTATTGGGTCTGTACTGAAAACCCTGCAGAAGTGGTGTATAGCCATGCCGAATCCTGTTTCAGTTTTACTGGGAGAGGAAATGATAAGAAGTTGCAAGAAACTTGGTCTTGCGAAAAACGCCCGCTCTAAAACCGTGTTTTGATTGAAGAAACGCATTGTGTCTGTCAAGAAAATGGAGCAGATGCTCACAAAGGATATGTTCTAGTATTTTGAAGGAGCCTGATTCGAGGGCAATAAGTCTGCAGTTTTCAGCCTGTTTGCTTTGTTCTCTACGCCTGCGTTTATTTTGTCTGTCAAAGTGGATACATTTTGCATATTGCGGCGGATTACTGCTGTAGGGTCTTATCCATGCTTCAAACCCACGCTTTACATGGCACCTCGGTTTTAATCTCTCAACTGAAAGAGTAGCACCCTGGACAAGCCAACACTCGAAGTCCACGAGAATGCGAAAGACTTACAACGTCCCGTTTGAGGATGGAGCAAAGGGTCTGAGACTGTCTGACGTCCATGGCGAGCGTCTTGTCCACTCTTTACCACGGCCTTGCTCACTTTTTTGTACAGATGTGAGAAATCAGCAGCGCTCCAAAGGCAGACAAGTCTACAGTATTCAACAATTACTAAGGGGTGTTTCGTCGCGCCGGGGCAACGATGCCCTGTTCTTTGCTACCATAGAATGACAATGAATTGCAATAACTTTAAGGAGGTCTCTCGCCTTTCATAGAATGACAATGAATTGCAATAACTTTACGGAGGTCTCTCGCCTTTCATAGAATGACAATGAATTGCAATAACTTTACGGAGGTCTCTCGCCTTTCATAGAATGACAATGAATTGCAATAACTTTAAGGAGGTCTCTCGCCTTTCATAGAATGACAATGAATTGCAGTAACTTTAAGGAGGTCTCTCGCCTTTCATAGAATGACAATGAATTGCAGTAACTTTAAGGAGTTCTCGCCTTTCATAGAATGACAATGAATTGCAATAACTTTAAGGAGGTCTCTCGCCTTTCATAGAATGACAATGAATTGCAATAACTTTAAGGAGGTCTCTCGCCTTTCATAGAATGACAATGAATTGCAATAACTTTACGGAGGTCTCTCGCCTTTCATAGAATGACAATGAATTGCAATAACTTTAAGGAGGTCTCTCGCCTTTCATAGAATGACAATGAATTGCAATAACTTTAAGGAGGTCTCTCGCCTTTCATAGAATGACAATGAATTGCAATAACTTTACGGAGGTCTCTCGCCTTTCATAGAATGACAATGAATTGCAATAACTTTAAGGAGGTCTCTCGCCTTTCATAGAATGACAATGAATTGCAATAACTTTACGGAGGTCTCTCGCCTTTCATAGAATGACAATGAATTGCAATAACTTTACGGAGGTCTCTCGCCTTTCATAGAATGACAATGAATTGCAATAACTTTACGGAGGTCTCTCGCCTTTCATAGAATGACAATGAATTGCAATAACTTTACGGAGGTCTCTCGCCTTTCATAGAATGACAATGAATTGCAATAACTTTACGGAGGTCTCTCGCCTTTCATAGAATGACAATGAATTGCAATAACTTTAAGGAGGTCTCTCGCCTTTCATAGAATGACAATGAATTGCAATAACTTTACGGAGGTCTCTCGCCTTTCATAGAATGACAATGAATTGCAATAACTTTACGGAGGTCTCTCGCCTTTCATAGAATGACAATGAATTGCAATAACTTTAAGGAGGTCTCTCGCCTTTCATAGAATGACAATGAATTGCAATAACTTTACGGAGGTCTCTCGCCTTTCATAGAATGACAATGAATTGCAATAACTTTACGGAGGTCTCTCGCCTTTCATAGAATGACAGTGAATTGCAATAACTTTAAGGAGGTCTCTCGCCTTTCATAGAATGACAATGAATTGCAATAACTTTAAGGAGGTCTCTCGCCTTTCATAGAATGACAATGAATTGCAATAACTTTACGGAGGTCTCTCGCCTTTCATAGAATGACAATGAATTGCAATAACTTTAAAGGAGGTCTCTCGCCTTTCATAGAATGACAATGAATTGCAATAACTTTACGGAGGTCTCTCGCCTTTCATAGAATGACAATGAATTGCAATAACTTTAAGGAGGTCTCTCGCCTTTCATAGAATGACAATGAATTGCAATAACTTTAAGGAGGTCTCTCGCCTTTCATAGAATGACAATGAATTGCAATAACTTTAAGGAGGTCTCTCGCCTTTCATAGAATGACAGTGAATTGCAATAACTTTAAGGAGGTCTCTCGCCTTTCATAGAATGACAGTGAATTGCAATAACTTTAAGGAGGTCTCTCGCCTTTCATAGAATGACAGTGAATTGCAATAACTTTAAGGAGGTCTCTCGCCTTTCCCTTTCAGCACAGCACAGACTGTGCAGCAGGTTTTGTTGTCGTTGTTGTTGTTTGGTCTTTTTTTTTCCTTCGCTTTTCCATTCTTCAGGAGCGATTGCCATATCCACGTTTGTCTTAAGCTGTCCCTATCACATTAACCTATATTGAATTTGAGCATGGCACAAATTTGATTTCTGGTATACAGAAAGATAGGGGAGAGGGGGAGGAGGAGAGCAGTCCATCCCGCTTTCCTCTGTTCACAGTCTCATCCGGCGAACTCTGTCTCTGTCCACAGCACAGGCAGTCCACAGAAGCCATCAGAACCAGGTCGACAAGAGGCCACCCACCAACGAAGACAGTGCACAGTAGCTGAATCACGTCGTTCATCATCACGTGTATTGTGTATTGAGAGGAACTATCATCAACGGGAAAGGCAAGATTGTTTTGGCAACTTAAGCATTGATCCCAGACTCTGGTTCAGGATGCTTCCGCCTTTGTTTTTTGTTTATTTGTTTGTTTATTTGCTTGTTTTTCAGAATGGGGGAAGGTGAATTGAGGAGGTCCTAAATGTATGTTCGCCCTCCTACTCCCGCCATATTCCGCCTCAGCCCTCCGCCCATAAAAGGCTTATCCTCCGCTCTTCAATGGCTTATCCTCCGCTCTTCAATGGCTTATCTGTGTAAACGGTGTTGCCTCCTTACGTCTACTTTCACTGTCAAGTTCTGAAAAACAGACTAGCATTTCCGCCTCAGACCTCACACGTGTACCACGTGACTGTCAACATGACTGGTGGTTGATACAGTGGATTCATGTCGTGCTGGAGTGGTCGGTATGTTGTGTGGTGGTGGTGGTGTGGTGGTGGTGGTGTGTGGTGGTGTGGGGTGGTGTGTGTGTGTGTGTGTGTGTGTGTGTGTGTGTGTGTGTGTGTGTGTGTGGTGAATGAATGCGATGTATTTGTTGCCGAAGCCAAAATAGGATTGGAAGCAAGGTATGAACAACTAATCCCCTTTTATCATGCAATGACCATATATCTGATGATTTGTTTCTAATCAATGTTCATTGACCATAATTGATGCTGATGAGCAAGTGAGTCACTGTTTCCTAATCAATGTTCATTGACCATAATTGATGCTGATGAGCAAGTGAGTCACTGTTTCCTAATCAATGTTCATTGCCCATAATTGATGTATGAAGTCACTGTTTCCTAATCAATGTTCATTGCCCATAATTGATGTTTTTAAGTCACTGTTTCCTAATCAATGTTCATTGCCCATAATTGATGTTTTTATAAAAGAAAAAGAAGCTGCATGACCGGTTTTTTTGGGGTTTTTTTCTTCTTTTCTTTTTCAAGTTCAAATAATTTGCTGCTGCCTTTTTTCTCTCTCCCAATTCCCTTCTTTTCGTTAGCTTGCTTACCATCCCCATCCTCATTCTCCACCCCTCTGCCTCCCTCCCTCCCTCCCTCCCTCCCTCTCTCTCTCTCTCTCTCTCTCTCTCTCTCTCTCTCTCTCTCTCTCTCCTTCAAAACACATTATTTTTTATGAAATTATAACCGTCTGAACAACATTTGAAAGTTTGTGTTGTATGAATACATCTGTGAGTCTGAAAACTCTCTATCTCTGTCCCTCTGTGTGTGTGTGTGTGTGTGTGTGTGTGTGTGTGTGTGTGTGTGTGTGTGTGTGTGTGTGTGGATGTGTATATCGATCCTATTTCTCTCTCTCTCTCTCTCTCTCTCCTCTCTCTCTCTCTCTCTCTCTCTCGTTCCTGTCACCATTCCTGCTCTCTCGGTTGTTGCTACATATTGTTGGCTCTCTTTTCAGTTGCTGACCTGATTTTTGTCCGTCTAAAAAACAGACAACTGATGACACAGAAGAACTTCGTTTTGTACCAAGAAACAGAACAATTACCCCGTCCAGTCGCTGCTAGTGTTTACTGAGTGTGAAAATAAACTTACTCATCTGAGAAATGAGATTGTAAAGACTTGTTGATGCGCTCGGAATACGTCATACTTAAGATTTTGAACGCAAGAACCAGACATTCATGGAGGAGACAGATAGTCTTGGAGAAGACAGTCTTGGAGGAGACAGATAGTCTGGAAGGAGACAGATAGTCATGGAGGAGAGAATCATGGAGGAGACAGCTATGCAGGAGACAGATAGTCTTGGAGGAGACAGATAGTCTTGGAAAGACAGATAGTCTTGGAGGAGACAGATAGTCATGCAGGAGACAGATAGTCAAGCAGGAGACAGATAGTCATGCAGGAGACAGATAGTCATGCAGGAGACAGATAGTCAAGCAGGAGACAGATAGTCATGCAGGAGACAGACAGTCATGGAGGAGACAGATAGTCTTGGAGGAGACAGTCATGGAGGAGACAGATAGTCTTGGAGGAGACAGATAGTCTTGGAGGAGACTGATTGTCATAGAGGAATGCAGATGTTGGTAGACATGCTAATTCTTTTTTAATGACGGACTGTTTTACCACCATGAGAGCAATGGACAGCATGTGAGTTGCAAAATGCTGACTGACAAAGACATCCTGCCAGTGACTGACAAAGACATCCTGCCAGTGACTGACAAAGACATCCTGCCAGTGACTGACAAAGACATCCTGCCAGTGACTGACAAAGACATCCTGCCAGTGACTGACAAAGACATCCTGCCAGTACAGATGTCATGGCGCCGATCACAAACGCTGCGCTGAGCTGCATCATTCAAATAAGGAATTTCAGAAACTGGATCCAATCAACCATACTGTTCGTGCTGAAAATGACGCTTACGTAGACGTCTGTCATAGGAATAGTCATTGCCAAAAGTTAAAGCCATACCATTGCGTTGTTTTCAGCACAGTGACATCGTCCCATTCTATCTGTGCTAATTACAACTCGTTTTGACCGTTAATGTATTAGGTACAATACGGCCGTGACAGACGTCCAGCACTAAAGTCGAATTCGTCAACCGATGATCTCCACTGGACAGCTTCACCCCCCCCCCCCCCCCCCCACCACACACACACACACACGTGTACTTACGAACATACATATACTCTCTCTTATGCGCATGACAAAATGAGGACAAAGAGTCAATCAACTCAACATGGCGTCTTAATCTGAACATTGATGATTAATAGTACACGACGGGACATGATATTTTGCAGCTTGGGTTTTGGTTATGACGCAAAAAGTTGCCTCTTGTGACACACCGTGTTGTTCCCGTTGCATGAGAGACCCATTGTGAATTTATTCCACACATTCAGGAATGGAAAATGTCACATTAACAATTTTTTTCCTTTCAATTCTCAAGGGCGTGAACTCTGAAGACCTAAGGTCTATCTTCAGTAGCGCCCCCTTCGTGATGCTGCCCCGTTCTCTGCACTGCAGGCATCTTATGACGAACCTAACGTCCACATGATGTGAAGAAAATATCTAACTATCTAAGTGTTTGGCTCTGCAACGTCAACGATCCTGGTTTTCGCATTACGAATCTATATGGTTGGTCCATCTCTTTTTCTTCCATTTAATATCAAAAGTTTATCCATTTTATCTCAGCGGGATATAAGGTCTTTTTTCTTGGGGTTTGGTGTACATATGACGTCACTTTTCAACTGTAGAATGTTTTGCAACGGATTTCCCTGTACAACTTCCCTATCCTTTAATATTTCTAATTTACCTGGACAGAACATCCGGGATAGTGCAACGTCACGCTTGCCAGGGGGTTTGGCCTTCCCTTTCCCTTTGTCCACCCACCTGAGCGTTTAGCACTGAAATGTGATCATAGCACGCTTCTCAAACTCTACAGAATGAAGGGCTTGCACGTCACACAACACTCTGATGTGTTTGAAATGTCATCATAGCACGCTTCTCAAACTCTACAGAATGAAGGGCTTGCACGTCACACAACACTCTGATGTGTTTGAAATGTCACCATAGCATGCTTCTCAAACTCTACAGAATGAAGGGTTTGCACGTCACACAACACTCTGATGTGTTTGAAATGTCACCATAGCACGCTTCTCAAACACTACAGAATGAAGGGCTGGCACGTCACACAACACTCTGATGTGTTTGAAATGTCACCATAGCACGCTTCTCAAACTCTACAGAATGAAGGGCTGCACGTCACACAACACTCTGATGTGTTTGAAATGTCATCATAGCACGCTTCTCAAACTCTACAGAATTAAGGGCTGACACGTCACACAACACTCTGATGTGTTTGAAATGTCACCATAGCACGCTTCTCAAACTCTACTGAATGAAGGGCTTGCACGTCACATAACACTCTATGTGTTTGAAATGTGATCATAGCATGGTTCTCAAACTCTACAGAATTAAGGGCTTGCACGTCACACAACACTCTGATGTGCTTTCAAATGTCTAAATCAGATAGAAGAAAGCTAGGGAAAGCTGGACACCATGAAGATTCAGAGAAGAAGCTTGTCGTCATGTCAGTGTTTCAGTCCTTAACAGCTAAGGGGACTGTGCCGCATCCAAGTCACGACTCCTCCATGTCCTGCTGTCACCGTTTTGGCACAGCCGAGACTGAAAAACGACACCCTCTAGGATTGTTGGGGCCACTAGGCAAGTCACCCTGTAACGGATGTCTTCATCAAGCAAGTCGCCCTGTAATGGATATCTTCATCAAGCAAGTTACCCGGTTATGAATGTCTTCATCAAGCAAGTTACCCGGTAACGGATGTCTTCACCAAGCATGTCACCCTGTAACGGAACGGATGTCTTCATCAAGTAAGTCACCCTGTAACGGATGTCTTCATCAAGTAAGTCACCCTGTAACGCATGTCTTCATCAAGCAAGTCACCTCGTAATGGATGTCTTCATCAAGCAATTCACCCTGTAACGGATGTCTTCATCAAACAAGTCACCTTGTAACGGATGTCTTCATCAAGCAAGACGCCTTGTAACGGATGTCTTAATCTTTTAACTGTCAGAGACCTTTGTCAGGTGGAAATTTCAAGCTGTATGAAGTTATCTTGTAACGGATGTCTTAATCACATAACTGTCAGAGACCTTTGTCAGGTGGGAAATTCACGCTGTGTGAAGTCACCTTGTAACGGATGTCTCAATCATTTAACTGTCACACACCTTTGTCGGGTTGGATATTTAAGCTGTATGAAGTCACCTTGTAACGGATGTCTCAATCAATTAACTGTCACACACCTTTGTCAGGTTGGATATCTAAGCTATATGAAGTTATCTTTTGCTGTTCCCGGACCAGATCCAACCGGAACTCTACTCAGCTGCCTGTTGCCTGTTCTGTTGCCGCTAGAGCCTCGGTCTTCTGCTGTCCAGAAATCAAGACTGTGTCATGACATTATAGGCAGGTACGCCAACACGTTCCTCCCCACCACTCGCTCCAGCCTCATGACATTATAGGCAGGTATGCCAACACGTTCCTCCCCACCACTCGCTCCAGCCTTACGACATTATAGGCAGGTATGCCAACACATTCCTCCCCTCCTGTCGCTCCAGCCTCATGACATTATGGGCAGGTATGCCAACACGTTCCTCCCCTCCACTCGCTCCAGCCTCATGACATCATGGGCAGGTATGCCAACACGTTCCTCTCCCTCCACTAGCTCCAGCCTCTGTCGCCTGGACTTAGGCTTAGAAGCCAGCGTCAGTGACGCTGTTGGTGGACTGAAGAACTTTGTGTTGCAGATGTCTACTTTCTCCATCCTGCTTTCACATGACACATACAGTTCTTCCGGGTGTCTTTTTAAGGTCTGTGTTCACTCCCAGTCATCCACGCCATCCAAGACATCTCGCTTATATGATCCGGCCGCCACAGATATTCCAGGTCATGATTTAGCGACAGGAATCACTTAGTTGACAGGCCACCACAGACATTCCAGGTCATGATTTAGCGACAGGAATCACTCAGTTGACAGAGCACCGGATTCCTGATCCTGGGGTTTCGGGTTCGAATATCCGCCGGACTGTTTTGGTGCAGTTCGGTGCGGAGGAGGAGGGGTGGAAGGTCCCTTGAAATTAACATTAGTTCTGACTCCATTTTCCAGAAAAGCCCTTCGAATGACGCCATAAGTCGAGGTTCCTTGTGTGAAAGCACGTATAACATTTTGCACACTCACACAAAATATCATCACCAAATCGCCGAAGAGAACGTCAGTTCGCACATTGCGTAATATCCTGTGTGAAAAATGGAAAGAATGATGAAAGAAGACTGAGCAGCCGCTGCTGACTGAATGGCACGGGAAACGACGGAATGAAACACCAGCAGGCAGTCCTTCAGTCGGCTCTACCCAGGTAGGCAGCCCGTTATGTAAAGGTCAGCGTGGACAGTAAAGCGCTTAGAGCTCGGTCCGAAACCGACGATAGACGCTATATAAATGCTCTTAATAATAATAATAATGATAATAATAACAGTAATGATAATGATAATAATGGTGATGATAAATAATAATAATAATAATAATAATAACAGTAACAGTAATAACATAATAATGATAATAATGATGATGATGATAATAATCATAATAATGATAATAACAATAGTGATAGTAACAACAACAACAACAACAATAATAATAATAATAATAATAACAATAATACAAAAATACTTTACTGCCTCCTGCCTGGTAGAATGACGCTGCTGAAGCCAGTGGTGTGGATGTTTCCTCTAGCACTGCTGGTCACTCGTGTAACGGGCAGTTGGTCAGGCCTCCGTGTGTGCCTTCCTGTGGTCAGCACTGCTATCCATGGGCTGGGAACAGGTTCCACTGTTTGCTGTGGCAGAGTGGACATGCCAGGTCATCTGGTTTTCCCCATTTCATCAGGTCTCCATTGGAGGGGAGGTCGTATGCACATCACTGGATGAACCTGAACTTAGGTGGGGCTCTACGCCACATGTTATTCTAGCTGAGACTTCTTTGGAATGGGTTTTCCCGCGTTGTGTATTGATCGTGTAGGCTCGTAGCCTGCCGTGTGGATTCTTTTGGCTCCCTCTTTTCTCGTTATCTCTTGTATTACCATATCTCCATTTGCTTCTTCTTTTGCCTTTGACCTCCACTTTATTTCTGTTGGTTTGTGTGTGTGTGTGTGTGTGTGTGTGTGTGTGTGTGTGTGTGTGTGTGTGTGTGTGTGTGTGTGTTGTCATGTTCCTTATCATGAGCCTTCCTTTGCCCTGTTCACTGCCCCCAAAGCTTCCCAAGTTCTGCTTGTCTTTAACTTGAGCTGAATTTATCTAACTATCTTGTCCCCTGTCCTCAAGCCTAGCTGATAACCTTGCTTTTCCGATCTTGTCCTTCCCGACGATAGATTTCAAGGAAAGTAACAGCAATAAAGCGCAACGTCAGCGATGCCAGGAGGAACATCAAGCCATTGTCTTCTGTGTCTGTTCATGTTGGCCTCTGTCCACTGCACTGTGCTATTGCTGATATCGTCTATCAACGGAGGCTAGAGGAGCTTTGTGATAGCATGACCTGCAGGCATACTTCGTGTTTGGCAGGGATATCACACTTGTCGATTATCTGCAACTTTCCTTCTCCCATTTGCTTGGTTTCTATTCCACTTCGTTTATCTTTTCAAGAAGACATCATAGCTCAGAGTAGATTATGCTGAGATAATGACAATGGGATCTATGTACACTGTGAATGATGATGGGATCTATGTACACTGTGAATATAAGGGGACCTGCCTGTCTTATTCGTAAGCATGCAACCCTGACCAAGATTGTTTTCTGTCTGTCTGTCTGTCTGTCTGTCTGTCTGTCTGTCTGTCTGTCTGTCTGTCTGTCTCTCTCTCTCTCTCTCTCTCTCTCTCTCTCTCTCTCTCTCTCTCTCTCTCTCTCTCTCTCCCCAATGCGCGGCAAACGAACACACGGTCACTGCTGTATTGAGGCATTACTTTCAATTCACCAGAGACGACTGAACAAATACATCCATGATCTGAACGGTCCGTGTCAAAGACCACAGCAAGATCCATGATCTGAACGGTCCGTGTCACAGACCACAGCAGGATCCATGATCTGAACGGTCCGTGTCACAGATCACAACAGGATCCATGATCTGAACGGTCCGTGTCACAGACCATAACAGGATCCACGATCTGAACGGTCCTGTGTCACAGACCACAACAAGATCCATGATCTGAACGGTCCTGTGTCACACACCACAACAGGATCCATGATCTGAACGGTCCCGTGTCACACACCACAACAGGATCCATCATCTGAACGGTCAGTGTCACACACCACAACTGGATCCATGATCTGAACGATCAGTGTCACACACCACAACAGGATCCATGATCTGAACGGTCCGTGTCACAGATCACAACAGGATCCATGATCTGAACGGTCCGTATCACAGACCACAACTGGATCCATGATCTGAACGGTCCCGTGTCACACACCACAACAGGATCCATGATCTGAACGGTCCGTGTCACAGATCACAACAGGATCCATGATCTGAACGGTCCGTGTCACAAATCACAACAGGATCCATTATCTGAACGGTCCGTTTCATAGACCACAACAGAATCCATGATCTGAACGGTCAGTGTCACAGATCACAACAGGATCCATGATCTGAACGGTCCGCGTCACAGATCACAACAGGACCCATGATCTGAACGGTCCGTGTCATAGACCACAACAGGATCCATGATCTGAACGGTCCTGTGTCATAGACCACAGCAGAATCCATGATCTGAACGGTCCCGTGTCACACACCACAACAGGATCCATGGTCTGAACGGTCCGTGTCACAGACCACAGCAGGATCCATGATCTGAACGGTCCTGTGTCACACACCACAACAGGATCCATGATCTGAACGGTCCGTGTCACAGACCACAACAGGATCCATTATCTGAACGGTCCGTGTCATAGACCACAACAGAATCCATGATCTGAACGGTCCAGTGTCACAGATCACAACAGGATCCATGATCTGAACGGTCCGCGTCACAGATCACAACAGGACCCATGATCTGAACGGTCCGTGTCATAGACCACAACAGGATCCATGATCTGAACGGTCCCGTGTCACACACCACAACAGGATCCATGATCTGAACGGTCCGTGTCACACACCACAACAGGATCCATGATCTGAACGGTCCGTGTCACACACCACAACGGGATCCATGATCTGAACGGTCCGTGTCACACACCACAACAGGATCCCTGAGGTGTTGCGTGGATGCAGGTGACCACTGATGGTGCACTGAAGAACTAATGGTCCTTGTGTAGGACACTACGCGGTCAGCATGTGTAGCATACTGTCAGCATGTGTAGCATACTGTCAGCATGTGTAGCACACTGTCAGCATGTGTAGCACACTCATTAAATCAGGTGCATTTAAGAACTAATGGTCCTTGTGTAGGTCACTACGCTGCCAGCATGTGTAGCACACTGTCAGCATGTGTAGCACACTGTCAGCATGTGTAGCACACTGTCAGCATGTGTAGCACACTCATTCATCAGTCGACGACGGAGTGTTGCACTCCTGATATTAATATTGATGAGGGGAGTCACAGGCACACAACCCGTAAAGAGAGAATAGAGCATGGGTGAGGAGAGAGAGAGAGAGAGAGAGAGAGAGAAGAGAGAGAGAGAGGAGAGAGGGAGGGAGGGGAGAGAGAGAGAGAGAGAGAGAGAGAGAGAGAGAGGAGAGAGGGTGAGAGAGGAGGGGCGAGAGAGTGAGTGAGAGAGAAAGTTTGTGTTTGTGTTTGTGTGTGTGTGTGTGTGTGTGTGTGTGTGTGTGTGTGTGTGTGGTGTGTGTGTGTGGTGTGAGAGAGAGAGAGAGAGGTGGACAGAAAGAAACAGAGAGACAGAGAGACGGAAGCAAATTAGACTGCGTGTCTGAGAGACAGAGACAGAGAGAGACAGAGACAGAGACAGAGAGAGAGAGAGAGAGAGAAGAGAGATGAAGGGCGGGGCAGACAGACCAACAAACAGATAGACAGACTGGCAGACAGACTAAGAAACGAAAGAAAATTATACAGAGAGACAAAAAGAGAGGAGGCAAACAGACAGACGGAAAGACGCAAAATAAAAGAATGCGACGAACAGAGGAAGGGAAGATAGAGGGAAGGAAGAAGAGTACACCCATAGTACACCGACAGCATCATGGCAGACTTCAGACAGCTGTTCCAGTGATGAGGACAGCTTTTGTCAACTGAAGTGTGTCAAAGGGCCAGTGGACCATCTGATGCAGGGACACCTTTCGTGCTCTCCCCACACCCCCTCCTACCTCTCTCCCCTTCCTCATCCCTGAATTCCCTCACACAAAACACACACACACACACACACACACACACACACACACACACACACACACACACACACACACACGTGTATAACAGCATACAGAGAGAGAGAGAGAGAGAGAGAGAGAGAGAGAGAGAGAGAGAGAGAGAGAGAGAGAGAGAGAGAGAATACGAGTATGCCCCAAAAGACACAAAAATAAACTCACTCCTCTAAAACAGCCATTCACACAAGCAGACGGGACCTATCCTTCTTCGTCGTTGGTCTTGAAATAACTGGTGTAATTTCTGTTGATACTGAAATGTATTGGATGATCCGTGTCAGTTGCAGGGAAAAGAAGGGACGGGGTGTTGTCTCTTAGCATCGCTCTATCCTGTCCCACTGACATGGTCATGTGACAGCCCAAGGCTGCTATTGTTTTGTGCAGGTTTTTATGTCTGTTATCTGAGGTAGACATTTTGGTTGGAACTTCATTTCTCTTTTGCATAGGTGTATTAGAAGTATTGTTTACTTTCTGTTGTGTGGTGTGTTGTGTGTGTGTGTGTGTGTGTGTGTGTGTGTGTGTGTGTGTGTGTGTGTGTGTGTGTGCACGCGCGCGCTTGTGTGTGTGTGTTTATATGTGTGCGTGCGAGTTTGTGTGTGTGTGTGTGTGTTGTGGTCTGTGTGTGCGTGTGAGTGTGTGTGTGTGCGCGCGCGCTTTTGTGTGTGTGTGTGTGCGTGCGTGCGTGCGTGCGTGCGTGCGTGCGTGCGTGCGTGCGTGTGTGCGTGCGAGTGTGTGTTGTGTGTGTGTGTGTGTGTGTGTAGGTGAGAGAGAGAGAGAGAGAGAGAGAGAGAGAGAAGAGAGTTTGTTTTCATCAAAGTTGCGTTCCATGTTAATCTTCAGAATACCAATGACCTAACAGGCTAGACAGACCAACCACAAAGTACATACAGACATTATGTAAGTTTGCTTAGTTCCTCTGCTCAGTGCATATAGCAAGCGCCCAGAACACTAACCCCGTTCTGCGGTTCTCTCTCTCTCTCTCTCTCTCTCTCTCTCTCTCTCTCTCTCTCTCTCTCTCTCTCTCTCTCTCTCTCTCCTGCAAACCACTCTTCCGAAAATGAATAAATGAATAACAAATAAAAATGTAAATCAGCGACGACATTGAAGACACCATCCAAACATTATACCACCAAAATGGCGGGCTTTGAACCGAACTAGACCCTGTGACGTTCGTGGTCCAGCCTCCGCATACAGGATTTCCGCTGCCTTTGAAAAGGCGAGGAGCCAGCCCCCATGGTGCCTACAGAGCTATGAGTCACTCAGCATTAAAGGTTTTCTTTTTTTTTCTTTAATCAAGTGACAGGTCCATGAATCCTTCAGGCTGCTTTGTTTTGCCGTGTGCACACAGGTCCATGCTTTGTACAGCTGTGTGCACACAGGTCCATGCTTTGTACAGCCGTGTGCACACAGGCCATGCTTTGTACAGCCGTGTGCACACAGGTCCATGCTTTGTCATGTACACAGCTGTGTAGCTACACAGGTCCATGCTTTGTACAGCCGTGTGCACACAGGTCCATGCTTTGTACAGCCGCGTGCACACAGGTCCATGCTTTGTACAGCCGCGTGCACACAGGTCCATGCTTTGTACAGCCGGTGCACACAGGTCCATGCTTTGTACAGCCGGTGCACACAGGTCCATGCTTTGTACAGCCGTGTGCACACAGGTCCATGCTATGTACAGCCGTGTGCACACAGGTCCATGCTTTGTACAGCTGTGTGCACACAGGTCCATGCTTTGTACAGCCGTGTGCACACAGGTCCATGCTTTGTACAGCCGCGTGCACACAGGTCCATGCTATGTACAGTCGTGTGCACACAGGTCCATGCTTTGTACAGCCCTGTGCACACAGGTCCGTGCTTTGTACTGCCGTGTGCACACAGGTCCATGCTTTGTACAGCCGTGTGCACACAGGTCCATGCTATGTACAGCCGTGTGCACACAGATCCATGCTTTGTACAGCCGTGTGCACACAGGTCCATGCTTTGTACAGCCGTGTGCACACAGGTCCCTGTGCATTTCACCTCCTGTGCGTTACGTTTTAGGACACTATTCTTCAGTTATCTCTTCCCTCGCGTGCGATTTCTTTCCTTTTCCCCCGCGGCATCAATGCTGAAATATGGAGATGGCATCTGTTCTCCGTTAGAGATTAACCTCTAAGCGCTTTACAGTCCATGCTTGTGTTTACACGATGGACTGCCTACCAGGACAGAGCCGAAAGAAGAGCTGCCTGCTTGTGCTATATTCACGTTTCTCGTACGCTTCAGTCAGAAATCATCAGTCTTAAATCAGTCACTCAGTCGTGCTTTCGCGGAGGCTGCATGCTATAGGTTATACGTGTCTTCCATACCAACGGCCAGAATGACCTTTTCTTCCCAAAGTTGCTGATGGAATTTTACGTGTGTGCAAGATGTCACGCATGTGTTCACACACGGAACTTCGGTTTACAATCTCATTCGAAGGACTTTTCGAAACGGAATTAGAACCAATATTACTACTGAAGGGAAAATTTCCCTGTACCGAAACAGCCCAGCGGAGATTCGAATCCATAACCCCAGGATCGACAGGATCGTGAGTCCAGCGCTTTACCAACTGAGCTATTCCGGCCCCGTGTCATAACTTTCCCAGGCGCTTACTACAAGACCCCAACTCCCTTGACTGAGATAGCATCTGCTGGCGTGCATATGTGCGTGCCTGTAGTGGATGGGGTGCAACACGCCTGGCTGCAGAAGCCGACGATAAATCTAGGGGGATGCGTTTCCTTTTTAACCAGTTGTGACAGGCAGACAGGAGTTGGGCACGCAAAGTCTTCTTCACTTCATCACACCACATTCTGTTTTCACTTTTTCGTCCACGGAGAGAGAGAGAGAGAGAGAGAGAGAGAGAGAGAGAGAGAGAGAGAGAGAGAGAGAGAGAGAGAGAGAGAGAGAGAGACGTTAATATTTTAACGTCAATGGCTGTACAGCTGTTATGACTTGGGGGGCGTGTGTTATCACCCACAACAAAACATCTAAGCCATGTGTAACAACTAACTCCTACACAAATATAAACATCCGTACATCCGTACGCGCATCTTCATGCTGCAGTTCAAGCGTGCAAGTGTAAACCAGTTTTTAGTCAAGCAAAAAAAAACGCAAATCAATCTATTGTCCTCTTATAAATAAAAGAAAACTAGTTTTTGCTGTGATTGTTAAACTTACATGCATAGTAAAAACCATTCGTACATAAAATGATACCAGTTGACATATACGCTCACCTTTAGTTATGCAACCCACCGCATCCACGTGAACAGACGCATTAAAGAACAAAGCACGCACACACGCACGCGCGCGCGCGCGCACACACACACACACACACACACACACACACACACACACACACACACACAGGGAGAGATAAAGACATAGAAACAGAAAAAACAGGGTAATGGGGGGAAACGGGAAGCTAAAGAGACAGACAGACAGACAGACAGACAGGCAGGCAGGCAGACAGACAGAGGAGCATCACACCATCAAACAGTCAGTCATTCTGGATGAACTGATTGATTTTCTCATGACATTGAGGCCAGTCGTTGACCTTCAATTTTTTTCTCCCATCTTAATTCTATTTATTTATTGGTTCGTTCTTTTCAAGTATTGATTCAGGAAAACAATTATTGTCAATTTCAAGGCCTCCATGATCTCAAAATGGGAACTCAGCATGCAGGCATATGTGTGTGTGTGTGTGTGTGTGTGTGTGTGTGTGTGTGTGTGTGTGTGTGTGTGTGTGTGTGTGTGAGCACACGCGCGCACATTTGCTCGCTCATGGCCGTTTAATCTGTGTGAAATGTTCAGAAAATCAACAAAGTCGGAAAAAAAGAGTATCGTAAGCGTTTGTTGTCTTTTTTTATGATAAAGCATAGTCTTAAAGACATCTATGTTTTGTTTGTCTGTATTTTGTCCCCTGTGAATAGCTGGAAAAACTCTAATTAACCAGGAATGGCGCCACCTAAGGGCTGTGGATTGACAGGTTATCTCCCTTTGTCGAACCTGTTTCTGTCTTTGTCAACGATGCGTGGCTTCATGGTTGCCAAGGAAACTGAATTGGCCTGGTCTTCTGTATCATATGGACGTACTTCTTCTGAAATTTGACTAGGATTTTTGGGTCGGTGTGGGCTTAATTTTTTCGCTAGCAACTTTGGGCGGACACCAATGAATAGCACACCTACCAGCAGCCGTAGCGAAGTGGTAAGCGTCGCTGACTCCCGGCTGGGAGGTCGCGGGTTCGATTCCCATCAGGGTCATGTGGGATTTTCTGCCCCGACTGGCTCCTACCCAGAGTTGAGTTTGCTTCGGGCTCAGTTGGGAAGACTGGACCACACAGTCGAGTTTCATCCACTTAATTGATGCGTCTCTGAGAGTGTTGCTCCAATTTCCTGACCAGCACTGCACGTGTCTGTATCTGTCGGGCCTGGTTGACGCCGGGATATATTATGAGAGGAAGCGTAGAGTACAACCCTGCCACGCAGTTTCAGACCGGAATGGAAATTCGTAGCATCATCTTCATCATCCTCATTCTCATCGATCAGCATTAAAAAAGTCTCAAATTCTGTGGCCCTTCATTCCCTGCTCTCATGGTGACCTCAGTTTCGATGTCCTCTCCACGTCTGTGGCCTTGGTTTGATTCTGTTGGGGTCACCGGTATCGGCAAATCCATGGGGGCTGTCGTTGGACGGATGTGGTGGCGCCCTCCGGAGGGAGAGCTCACTCCCGCCGGCTTCCCACGACTAAGCGATTATTGTCGTCAGTAGGGGGCTTAGTAGGTGGTGTCCTGCGTATGTTGGATCAGAACAGGCGCCACTGAACACCACCGAAGTGACTCTGCAGCTGTGCAGTGTCTCCTCCGGTGCGTTGCCTCTTGACGACTTGACATTCACTGCTCCCTGTGGATTGCCGGTGCCGGGGCTGCAGCGGGACTGACTGGGCTGTGGCTGTAGACAGGGTGTCGAAACGAGCCGAGTGAGTGCACTGCCACTGAGGTGGCACAGAAGATGGGATAGCAAACAAACAAACAAACAAAACTAACCCACCGTATCAGAATTGCGGGAGCTGGGCTGTAGTGAAGATTCTTTCAGGACTATATTTGGTCATCTGTGTGAGAAGAGTGTGTGGTTTCAAGCGAGCAGTATGGCCTATTGTCCATGGTTCTGGACTATGTTTGGCTACAAGTCAGTGCCAATGTTGATTTCATTGTGCATTGGAATTAACAGACTGGGGTGTGCAAGTCAAGACTTCGCACTTCACTTCAGGGAGTCCACAAGATGGAGAAAACGTTCAAACCGTAGGACGGTCCGAGTGAATGATGTCACCATGGCAATGAAAGGTGTGACGTCATAAACTGTGTCAGTGTGAGGTCAAATCCTTGGGTCTGTCATCCACTTTCTCTTTTCGTCTTTTACTGTGTGTTGCCTTGTTCAGACAGAAGCCCTTTGATGCAAACAAACTTTTGATCCAAAAGATGCCCAGTCCACTGACACCAAAATTGGATGACAGTTTCTTGTTTGCTGTGAATTTCATCAGATATCACTGGCTGAAAATGAAGGGAAATCGGGTAGGGTGGGATGGTTATTAAATGGAAATCACACACACACACACACACACACACACACACACACACACACACACACACACACATTATAAATTTATATATATATATATATAATATATATACATGTTTTATAATTGAATATATATAACACACACACACACACACACACACACACACACACACACACACACACAACACACTAATATATATATATATATATATAAGAGAAAAACTGTAGGAAAAGGAGTGGTAGACAAGGTGAGCGAGAGAGAGAGAGAGAGAAGAGGAGAGAGAGAGAGGAGGAGAGAGAGGAGAGAGAGAGAGAGAGATAAGGGTTGAATGAGAACAGTGGTTTGAGCCGTACGGAATGTGTTTTAACAGGCCCTTCACGCCTGTTTTTGATATTTTTCATTCATTCTTTCACTTTCATTTTCATATTCTTCTTAGTTGTCTCTTTTGTATATTTTTTTCTTTGCTTTTCTACTTTCACGCTTTTCACTTTGGCCATTCATTCCTATAGTTGTCCGTTTTCTACTTTCACGCTTTTCACTTTGGCCATTCATTCCTATAGTTGTTCCGTTTTCCCTCTTTTAAGTTTTTCTCTTTAAACATTCATTGCCAAGAAACAATCTATAGGACCACAGCACTAATTCATCATTTTGATATTTCTATTGCACAATAGCCGCTTTAATGATTAAAATTGGGAATTTTACAGCTTTTAGACAGAATGTATTTCTGAAATGTATACTAAAACTGAGTTCGTGAGAAACTGAGTCATGTGCTGCCAGTGTGTCTGTTCCATTCATCTGTCTAGACTGAGGTTTCTCGCTAATTTCCAAGTGTGATTTACATGACTTTTAGTACCTGGGTTAAACTAATGACGCTTTTTTTCATCATTAAAAATTATATTTTCTACCTTGACCTTGGATCAAGGTCACGTCAAGGGAATTGTTGACCTCACAGAAATATTGCGCAGTATTTCCTGGTTTGTTTTAAGTCAGCTTCCAAATGAACCACTAACTGTTGGGTATTTCATTACGAATATACGTGGATTGCTGTAATTATTCGTGCAGTGTTGATATTTCCGTGAACGATCATAAACGTTCATGTATAAAAGTTGAAACTCACATACTCCACATTTAAAGGGGGAACAGACCCCTCAGTGTGCCTTCACCTTATTCTTCCCATCGGTCTGTCTGTACATTCCTGCCTTGTACAGGAACGTGTGGGGTGTCAACCTATACCTGCATGCTTATTCCATCAAATAAGCAAGCATTTGCACAAATGAAAGCACACCATCTCTAGCGTTTAGATGCAGAGAAAATTTGCTTTGGCCATTTCCTTAGGTCATTCTTCAACTTGCTTTGGCCATTTCCTTGGGTCATTCTTCAACTTGCATTGGCCATTTCCTTAGGTTGTTCTTCAACTTCAACTAAGTCTCGTGATGGCCAGCACCGGAAGCAGAAGGGATTCTGTACACAGGTCAAGAGTAAGGGACACACCTGGGCATGTTCTGCACACAGGTCAAGAGTAAGGGACACACCTGGGCATGTTCTGTACACAGGTCAAGAGTAAGGGACACACCTGGGCATGTTCTGCACACAGATCAAGAGTAAGGGACACACCTGGGCATGTTTTGCACACAGGTCAGGAGTAAGGGACACACCTGGGCATGTTCTGCACACAGGTCAGGAGTAAGGGACACACCTGGGCATGTTCTGCACACAGGTCAGGAGTAAGGGACGCACCTGGGCATGTTCTGTACACAGGTCAAGAGTAAGGGACACACCTGGGCATGTTCTGCACACAGATCAAGAGTAAGGGACACACCTGGGCATGTTTTGCACACAGGTCAGGAGTAAGGGACACACCTGGGCATGTTTTGCACACAGCGTCAGGAGTAAGGGACGCACCTGGGCATGTTCTGCACACAGTCAGGAGTAAGGGACACACCTGGCATGTTCTGCACACAGTCAGGAGTAAGGGACGCACCTGGGCATGTTCTGCACACAGGTCAGGAGTAAGGGACGCACCTGGGCATGTTCTGCACACAGGTCAGGAGTAAGGGACACACCTGGGCATGTTCTGCACACAGGTCAGGGGTAAGGGACACACCTGGGCATGTTCTGCACACAGGTCAGGAGTAAGGGACGCACCTGGGCATCTCAGGCCTTCGGGGACATATTGTCGTTCTCGCGTTCTACATACACGCTGAAAATGAAAGAGAAAAGGAACAGTAAGAGAGAGAGAGAGGCAAACAGACGCACAAACAGAAAAAAACGAGAGAGAGAGAGAGAGAGAGAGAGAGAGAGAGAGGTGGAGGAGAGGCAGAGAGACAGACAGACAGATAGACAGACAGACAACAGATGGAGAGACAAAAAAAAACAAGAAGAAAAAGAGAGAGAGAGAGAGAGAGGAGAGAGAGAACGAGAGAGAGAGAGAGAGAGAGAGAGAGGAGAGAGGAGAGAGGCAAACAGACGCACAGACAGACAAAAACGAGGAGAGAAGAAAGAGAGAAGAGAGAGAGAGAGAGAGAGAGGTGGAGGAGAGGCAGAGAGACAGACAGACAGATAGACAGACAGAAACAGATGGAGAGACAAAACGAGAGAAAGAAGAGAGAGAGAGAGAAGAGAGAGAGTGGAGGAGAGGCAGACAGACAGACAGACGAGACAGAGGAGAAGAAGAGAGCAGACAAGATAGAGAGAGACAGAAATAAGAGAGAGAGAGAGATGAGAGGAGAGGAGTTTTTTTTAGTAAACTGCTGGGGGGATGATGATCGGGTGGGGGTAGTGCATGTGAGGTTCAATTACCGCACGAAGGCACCGTACCTATTAATAATGGCTGCATCCGCATGTATTGGTATTCCAGACTTCCTTGTAGTTCTGTTCAATTACCGCATGAACGCACCGTACCTATTAATATGACTGCATCCGCATGTATTGGTATTCCAGACTTCCTTTTACTTCTATTTGGTTTTTCTTACGCTCATTCAAATCGGAGTACTCATCTTGTGCGTCATTTTCAGATATTTAAGAGGGAGGAAAAGAAGAAAAAAAGAAAGAAAGATCTCTCTCTCTCTCTCTCTCTCTCTCTCTCTCTCTCTCTCTCTCTCTCTCTCTCTCTCTCTCTCTCTCGTGGCAAATGCTCTTTGCATTTGGCATTCCACTGGCTGGAAACTTCTTTGGGGGACAAGGAAAACGTTGGAGGAGGCAATGTTCTGTTCTCTGTCTTGTGTTTCTGTGTAAATGGGTTAAACCTCACAAAATGGGCAGCGTTGAGTTGAAATTTTGAGTATGTAGCCTACCTATTTTACCATGTGAGCAAAAGTCGTATTTGTTGTCTACTGCTTAGGTATTCCTGCTTTTTTAAGATTCCTTTTAATGTTACACTAATCGAGGTGCATTGTATTTGATCAGTTCTGTAGTGAGTGTGTTCTAGGTGACAGTGCTGGTTATTAAATGACAGAGTCAGTCTGGATTACGTATGCTTGTGGGTGAGTTCGTTTCTTCTGCTCTAATTTCTGCAGGAATGTGTCAGCTAATAGTAAAGGGACAGGCATGGAACTTTGGTCTATGGGAAATGTCCTTCCATGGGTCACTGTGTGTGCTTGTAGAATGGGTGCCGTAGCCAACGTTTGATTGGAGTTAAGGGGATTCAGTTGTTTTATCAAGGGAGCAGCAGTTTAATTCTTTGTTCGTGATTTAAGATTTTAAGTTACTTTATACTGCAAGGAAAAACAGAAGACAAACGTCACATAAATTTGACGAAAACAGACGTTTGTGTGAAAATATGAAATAATGTGCGTCTTTCTCAGAGAATTCTGACAATTAAAGCCATGATACATATTTTTTAAATGTAAGTTCGTTTTTCTTTCTTTCTTCGTTCCTTAATTTCTTCCCATCTGGCCGATTCTTTCAACTGACATTTCTATCTGCGCTTTTTTAGTCTACTCTTCTTTTCAGGGTCTTTCTGCTTTGCATGTTGATGAACTCCAGGCATGTGGTCTGCTTTCCAGATTAAGAATTCTCTCTCTCTCTCTCTCTCTCTCTCTCTCTCTCTCTCTCTCTCTCTCTCTCTCTCTCTCTCTCTCTCTCTCTCTCTCAATGTCTTCTAGCTGCAATTCTGTGCATTGTGGCATCATGGCATAGCAGACGTGGTGTGGAATATTGGATGAGTCTCCGTACGCAGTGACGCCTGCGTGACAAAACTGAAGCCGATACTCCATCTCTTTCCCTTTCCTCTTTGCTGTTTTTGTTGCTGAGTTGTTTGTTCGTTTGTTTGTTTGTTTGTTTTCGCGCACGCGAGCACCTGTACACGCGTTTGCTATCAGAGAGAAGAGAGAGAGAAGAGAGAGAGAAGTGACAGACAGACAAGCCAGACAGACAGAATAGACACGACACAGACAGAAGACAGGGAAAACAGAGACAGAGACACGAACAGAGACGAAGACACGACACGACAGCGACAGACAGACAGGCAGGCAGGCAGGCAGAACACAGACAAAGAGAAGCAGAGATAAGACAGACAGACAGGATAGAGAGGGAGAGAGAGGGTAGTGTGTGGATTGTGAGATGGCGTTGTGTAAGAATTTAGGGGTATAAACATGTCGGCTTAGACGAGGGAAAGCGTAACTCGAATATATGGATAAAAAAAGGTAGGCTACATCTGATAAACTTGATTTTTTTTTTATTAAGATCTATGCTTGACTTGTTGAAAAATTTACGAAAATATAAGAAAAAATGTAAAATCTCTCCATGTGAATGAAAGTGACAACAAAAATTGTTGATCAGCTGTATCATCAGGATTAGCGTCAAACTTTAATGGACTTGTCCTCCAGGCATTTTCTACCTTTCCAGTAAATTTCGTTAAAACTAGTTTAAAAGTTTTTGCGTAATCTTCCTGACAGACAGACAAACAAACAAACAGACGCATGTGAAAGCATAACCTCCTTGGCAGAGATTACTATCCTGCTGCGCGTGTATGGATATTCACGACTGCCAGCATCTTGGCGTTCAACTGGCAGTCATTTCTGTTCGCTCTGCGTTTCAGGGTGTCTCTTGAAATTACGAACAGGAAGAGCGAAAATAGAGAATCTCTCTCTCTCTCTCTCTCTCTCTCTCTCTCTCTCTCTCTCTCTCTCCTCTCTCTCTCTCTCTGCGAAAACAAATTGCAGTTTTGATGTCCACAAGCTTTCTCTTCTTTCCAAAACCGAATATCTGCTTTGTTCCTCACATCCAAGATCTGTAGACAGAAAGGTGAGGAGGAAAAATAACGGGAGAAACAATATCAGTATGCACAGCCCTCAAAACCCGACCTTTCCATGTTACGTCGTTTCGTAAGAGGCAGCGAGCTGGGAGAAGATTCTCTACACTTGAAAGGAAAAACTGCTTCCGCGAAAATATCCGTGTGTCTTCATGTTAAGAAGTCTAAGACTTGGCATCAAAACCCTTATTTTGAAAGGTATGTATATTTTCTTATTTTGCTTTTTTATTTCTGTCTTATGTTAGACTCATAAGCATAAAAAAGTGATCCAGGGGGTGCTTGTTGTGTGTGTGTGTGTGTGTGTGCGCGCCGCGCGCGCGCGCGCGCACGTCTGCCTATCTATCTGTCCGTCTGTCTGTGTCTATGTCTATGTATCTGTGTATGTATATCTGTGCCTGTATGTGTATGTACATGTGTGTGCGTGCCTGCGTGCGTTGGTACTGCCACGCGCGCGCGCGCGCGCGTGTGTGTGTGTGCGTGTGCGCGCGTGCGCATGCAGTGCATATGTGTATCTGTCTGTCCGTCCGTGTCAGACGTTCAAACTAGCATACTCTCGGTAATTACAATGGCCGAACAGGTTAAAGCAACCAATATTGACAAGACTTTTCCAGCCATCCCGTGCATGAAGATGTCACCAAATGGTAATGGTCATGAATCTGAAAGTAAACTGTTACCCAAATGGACATTTTCCTCAAAGTGTAATCACTTCACAATAACTGATTTGTACGCTGATAAAAGACATGCAACAAGAAGAGTGCTGGGGAGAACGAAGACCTCTGGAAAAGTCAAACGAATCGCTGTTCCGCCATTTGAATCACTTTATGAATAGAAATAAAGTATTTTTCCCGCTGTGGAAAGTAACAATTGGCACAGACCAAACGAGCTATCTCCCATGATTTCTTAATAACAGGGGCATGGAAAACACAACGTGGCAATGCTTATGTTACGAGAAAGTTTTAACATTCCATCAATACTTCTTGGAATGTAACAATGACATTACTGTATTTCGTCACAGTTCAAAAGTTTTCTCAACCATCCTTCAATCCAAATCCGCGGTGTGAACCTGCACCAAAATTGTGAGAACTGGTTCTTATTTCAGCTTTTCGGGAAGTTTTATGAACATTGGTGGATTTCTCTTTCAAAATTATCTTGCAATCATTTCGTTGAACAGATCCGGATTGGCACAACAGATCCGCAAAGAAGTCCAGCGGGCTCGCTCTCTCTTTGCATGGCATTCCTAAAATTGGTCAAGAAGGGAGAGGGAGAGGTGTTTGTCTGGTGGAACATGGGGCTGCATCACATGCGTGGAGACCCGTCCGATCAATTGCCTCGTACGTTTGAGCATGTATGGACGTGAACATATAAAAGTATGCACATCATCTGCTGTCTGTGCGTGCGTGCGAGCGTGCGTGCTTGCGCGCGGCGCGCGCGCGCGCGGCGCGTGTGTGTGTGTGTGTGTGTGTGTGTGTGTGTGTGTGTGTGTGTGTGTGTGTGTGTGTGTGTGTGTGAGTGAGTGTCGTGTGCGTGTGTGTGTGTGAGAGAGAGAGAGAGAGCGTGCGTGCGCGCGTGCCTGTATGTGTGTGTGTGTGTGTGTGTGTGTGTGTGTGTGTGTGTGTGTATGTGTGTGTGTGTGTATGTGTGTGTGTGTGTGTGTGCGTTTGCGTGTGTGTATGTGTGTGTTGTGTGTGTGTGTGTGTGTGTGTATGTGTGTGTGTTTGTGTGTGTGTGCGTGTGTGCGTGTGTGTGTGTGTGTGTGTGTGTGTGTGTGTGTGTGTGTGCGTGTGTGTGCGTGTGTGCGTGTGTGTGTGTGTGTGGTGTGTGTGTGTGTGTGTGTGTGTGTGTGTGTGTGTGTGTGGTGTGTGTGTGTGTGTGCGTGCGCGCGCGCTTCCTCAAAGAGGATGCAATATTAACGTCTTTGTACTTATTCTGTTTCTAAAGCAGTTTTCTTTAGAAAAAAAAGGCAAAGTAAACTGTCCCTTACGATATCCAGTGGCCATTTCCTCCTTGAAGAAGAAGCTCTTCTGTGCTTTCAACCGTAACATGCCGAAAATGTGTGTGGGGAATAATTAAAAAAGAAAGAACAGAAAACAAAGGGAAAAAGAAAAGAAAGAAGAACAGAAAACAAAGGGAAAAAGAAAAGAAAGAAGAACAGAAAACAAAGGGAAAAAGAAAAGAAAGAAGAACAGAAAGCAAAGGGAAAAAGAAAAGAAAGAAGAACAGAAAACAAAGGGAAAAAGAAAAGAAAGAAGAACAGAAAACAAGGGAAAAAGAAAAGAAAGAAGAACAGAAAACAAAGGGAAAAAGAAAAGAAAGAAGAACAGAAAACAAAGGGAAAAAGAAAAGAAAGAAGAACAGAAAACAAAGGGAAAAAGAAAAGAAAGAAGAACAGAAAACAAAAGGAAAAAGAAAAGAAAAAGAGAAACAAAAGGAAAGAAACCGAGAATAGTATTTCCATATTGTTATAGGATGGAAAATGTCGATAGCATTTCCATATTGTTATAGTGATGGAAAATGTCGATAGCATTTCCATATTGTTATAGTGATGGAAAATGTCGATAGCATTTCCATATTGTTATAGTGATGGAAAATGTCGATAGCATTTCCATATTGTTATAGTGATTTGCATTTCCATATTGTTATAGTGATGGAAAATGTCAAGGCCGCGGGAGGTTTCGCATTTGGGAGGAAAATTAGGGGGGGGGTGGAGGTGGGGTGGGGAGGGGGGGGGGGGGTTGGCTTAGATGAGGCAGATAATAACATCAAAGAACGAAAAGCGTTTCTATGAAGGTGCATGTCGATTTTTTTTGTCACGGTCACGGACTCAGAGCTTGAGAGAGAGGAGGAATAAAACTTGTTGCTTTTGCCTTGCTTCTCTCTCTCTCTCTCTCTCTCTCTCTCTCTCTCTCTCTCTCTCTCTCTCTCTCTCTCTCTCTCTCTCTCTCCTTTTAGACAATTTGCTGTCTGACACAACATGCCGCTGGCTATAGCCCTTCCAAGTTTTCTAGGGGACAGTTGTTTGCTGGCTGCCAGAAGACACATCCTCAAGGGACATAACTGACAGGTTCTGCAGTCATGTTGTGTACAGCCCAGCCTGTCGCAGCATTGAATGATAACATGTTCCTGCCCGAACTCTCTGTGCTTGAACATCCAAGATGAAAACCCAAGCCCATGTTGAAGAAAGGGTGAATGTGCAAGTCTGTGGAGGGTTCCCTTTAAGGCTGTTGAACTGGTCACACACAACTCTGTGGTGGGTTCCCTTTAAGGCTGTGGAACTGATCACAAACAACTCTGTGGAGGGTTCCCTGTAAGGCTGTGGAACTGATCACACACAACTCTGTGGAGGGTTCCCTTTACGGCTGTTGAACTGGTCACACACAACTCTGTGGAGGGTTCCCTTTAAGGCTGTTGAATGATCACACACAACTCTGTGGTGGGTTCCCTTTAAGGCTGTTGAATGATCACACACAACCTCTCAGTCTGTGGAGGGTTCCCTTTGAGGCTGTTGAACTGGTCACACACAACTCTCAGCCTGTTGAGGGTTCCCTTTGAGGCTGTGGAACTGGTCACACACAACTCTCAGTCTGTTGAGGGTTCCCTTTGAGGCTGTTGAATGATCACACACAACTCTGTGGCGGGTTCCCTTTGAGGCTGTTGAACTGATCACACACAACTCTGTGGAGGGTTCCCTTTGAGGCTGTTGAATGATCACACACAACTCTGAGTCTGTGGAGGGTTCCCTTTAAGTCTGTTGAACTGAACACACACAACTCTCAGTCTGTGGAGGGTTCCCTTTAAGGCTGTTGAATGATCACACACAACTCTGTGGAGGGTTCCCTTTAAGGCTGTTGAATGATCACACACAACTCTCAGTCTGTGGAGGGTTTCCTTTAAGGCTGTTGAATGATCACACACAATTCTCAGTCTGTGGAGGGTTCCCTTTAAGGCTGTGGAACTGATCACACACAACTCTCAGTCTGTGGAGGGTTCCCTTTAAGGCTATTGAATGATCACACACAACTCTCAGTCTGTGGAGGGTTCCCTTTAAGGCTGTTGAATGATCACACACAACCCTCAGTCTGTGGAGGGTTCCCTTTAAGGCTGTTGAACTGATCACACACACAACTCTCAGTCTGTGGAGGCTTCCCTTTGAGGCTGTTGAATGATCACACACAACTCTGTGGAGGGTTCCCTTTAAGGCTGTTGAATGATCACACACAACTCTCAGTCTGTGGAGGGTTCCCTTTAAGGCTGTTGAAAGATCACACACAACTCTCAGTCTGTGGAGGGTTCCCTTTAAGGCTGTTGAACTGATCACACACAACTCTCAGTCTGTGGAGGGTTCCCTTTAAGGCTGTTGAATGATCACACACAACTCTCAGTCTGTGGAGGGTTCCCTTTAAGGCTGTTGAATGATCACACACAACTCTCAGTCTGTGGTGGGTTTCCTTTAAGGCTGTTGAAAGATCACACACAATTCTCAGTCTGTGGAGGGTTCCCTTTAAGGCTGTGGAACTGATCACACACAACTCTCAGTCTGTGGAGGGTTCCCTTTAAGGCTATTGAATGATCACACACAACTCTCAGTCTGTGGAGGGTTCCCTTTAAGGCTGTTGAATGATCACACACAACTCTCAGTCTGTGGAGGGTTCCCTTTAAGGCTGTTGAACTGAACACACACAACTCTCAGTCTGTGGAGGGTTCCCTTTGAGGCTGTTGAACTGGTCACACACAACTCTGTGGCGGGTTCCATTGAGGCTGTTGAACTGATCACACACAACTCTGTGGTGGGTTCCCTTTAAGGCTGTTGAATGATCACACACAACTCTCAGTCTGTGGAGGGTTCCCTTTAAGGCTGTTGAACTGATCACACACAACTCTCAGTCTGTGGAGGGTTCCCTTTGAGGCTGTTGAACTGGTCACACACAACCCTCAGTCTGTGGAGGGTTCCCTCTAAGGCTGTTGAATGATCACACACACAACTCTCAGTCTGTGGAGGGTTCCCTTTAAGGCTGTTGAATGATCACACACAACTCTCAGTCTGTGGTGGGTTCCCTTTAAGGCTGTTGAAAGATCACACACAACTCTCAGTCTGTGGAGGGTTCCCTTTAAGGCTGTTGAACTGGTCACACACAACCCTCAGTCTGTGGAGGGTTCCCTTTAAGGCTGTTGAATGATCACACACAACTCTCAGTCTGTGGATGGTTCCCTTTAAGGCTGTTGAATGATCACATACAACTCTCAGTCTGTGGAGGGTTCCCCTTAAGGCTGTTGAACTGGTCACACACAACTCTAGGCGGGAAAACGTCAGACAAAGAAACAGAAACTGCAGCTGATCAAAAGGATTTCCCTTCATAGTTTCATCATCACACACAGCAAACACATTGACAACGAACATCGTGGCAGATACTGGTGCTGACTTGAAGCTTCGTAGGGACTGGACGCCATTTGCGTGGTCAGGATGACGTCAGACCGTTTGTCCAATGACGCGGTGCTATGCAGGCATTGTTGTCTGTGGACCCCAACCATACGTGTTGCAGTTGTTGTCTGTGGACTCCAACCATACGTATTGCAGTTGTTGTTGTCTGTGGACTCCAACCATACGTGTTGCAGTTGTTGTTTGTGGACTCCAACCATACGTATTGCAGTTGTTGTCTGTGGACTCCAACCATTCGTATTGCAGTTGTTGTTGTTGTTGTTGTTTTACAGGGACAAAAAGAAAGGGAAAAGAAAAACCCTAAGAGTGAGCGATGATGTCGAGATTACTGAGAGTTGTATATATCCTACATTGTGATCTTTGCCAGAAGGCCGAGAAGCGATGAGATATATGGAGAGACAGACAGACAGACAGACAGACAGACAGACAGACAGAGACAGAGAGAGAGAGAGAGAGAGAGAGAGAGAGAGAGAAGGACAAGAACAGTTACATCCCTATGAAGTGTAGAGAGAGGAGGGGGGGGCTGAATGGAGAGAGGAAGAGACAGACAGACAGACAGACAGACAGACAGACAGACAGAGACAGAGAGACAAAGAGACAGAGACAGAGAGCGAAAGAGACAGAGACAGAAACAGAGACAGAGAGACTGGACCAGATAATGACAAAACAAGCAACCGTTTTCCCGCCTCCTCCCTCTCAAGGTCTAACTGGATTAGTTGAATGTTCCTTGGATAAAAACAGCTACACTCGTCTCCACAGAAACGCTTTTCTTTGAGTTATGTTACTGTACACCTCTTCCTGTCCTCCTCGCCTCCCCCCCCCCCCCCCCCTCCTCTCTCCCTGGCCCCTTTCCACAGCCCAAGTTCCCACACCCACATCTCTTTTTGCTTTGACTGTTTCAAGCAATATGGCGACTGGAACTGCTGTTTTCAGTTTCTTTTGTTTGACAGTTTCAAGCAATATAGCGACTGGAACTGCTGTTTTCAGTTTCTTTTGTTTTGCAGCGCTCTCTGTGATTATTCCCATCACAGGATATTTGGCATGCCATGGTTGAAAGCACAGAAGACAGTATTCCCAACACAGGCTATGTGGCATGTCATGGTTGAAAGCACAGAAGACAGTATTCCCAACACAGGATATTTGGCATGCCATGGTTGAAAGCACAGAAGACAGTATTCCCAACACAGGCTATTTGGCATGCCATGGTTGAAAGCACAGAAGACAGTATTCCCAACACAGGATATTTGGCATGCCATGGTTGAAAGCACAGAAGACAGTATTCCCAACACAGGATATTTGGCATGCCATGGTTGAGAGAACAGAAGACAGTATTCCCAACACAGGATATTTGGCATGTCATGGTTGAAAGCACAGAGGACAGTATTCTCTTTCAACGAGCAATGAACCCTTGGATATCAAAGGCGACGACGTTTTCCCCTGTCTAATAATAGAACTGCTATAGAAGCAGAAGCAGGACAAAGAAGAGAATATTGCAGTCATACTGAGCACACACCCACGCAAGTCCGCGTGGATACTTATGCACGTGCGCGTATACATTTCCCCAAATGTATGATGTATATGCTCAGATGGCTTTACCAGCACGTCCTGAACCCAACACTCCACCAGACCAGCAACTGTCCTTCTCTCGTCTTGCTAAAAAGAAATTGCTGATCCAAGTAAAAAAAAAATTGGCCTTATCTCTGAAGTTTGAAAAAATCAGAAATGTGACCCTTGCCCTTGGGGAAGGTCTGAAGTATGTCTCAGACCTGTTTTCTTGGCTGCAGCTGTCAATGCCAGACTTGGTCAGCTGCAGAAAGTCTCGTGCGAAGTTACACAGTGTGTAAACATGTGTGAGTGTGCTTCATCGAGGACGTAGGAAAATATAAAAGCACACGTATCATGTAGACGCTTGGGCACACACATCAATTTCCCCCCCCCCCCCCCCCTTTCTCTCTCTCTCTCTCTCTCTCTCTCTCTCTCTCTCTCTCTCTCTCTCTCTCTTCCCGCCTCTCCAGCCTTTCCCCTATCTCTCCCCTCCTCCTTTTTTCTCTCTCTCATACCCCCCCCCACACACACACACACTCACACACACACACACACACACACACACACACACACACACACACACACACACACACACACACACACACACGCCGCGTGCGCGCGAAAGTAAGAAAACGAAGTAGAGACACAAATATGTAGAGACAAAAACAATGTATAAAAGGAGCAGCAAATAAACAGACACACAATGTTGACACAAAAACAATGTATAAAAGGAGCAGCAAATAAACAGACACACAATGTTGACACAAAAACAATGTATAAAAGGAGCAGCAAATAAACAGACACACAATGTTGACACAAAAACAATGTATAAAAGGAGCAGCAAATAAACAGACACACAATGTTGACACAAAAACAATCTATAAAAGGAGCAGCAAATAAACAGACACACAATGTTGACACAAAAACAATCTATAAAAGGAGCAGCAAATAAACAGACACACAAGCTACTGGCTGCTGCTGATGAACATGCAAATCATGAAAATATAAACATGAAAGACACACAGAAAGAAACAAGTGAGGACAGCATGGTGGAGGTAACTTGCCTATTGGACTCACATGTAACGAGGATGTGCCACAGGGGAATGGAGGGCAGAGGGTGGGTGGGACACGATATGAAGGAGATGAGAATGGAGATAGACAATTTCTGTTTCAAAACCAAGATGCTGATGAAATATGTTTGAGACGTGACCCTGAAAAGACAGAAAAAAGGAGCAGTTAAAAAAACGGCACATGTTCCTCTGGCATGTTCCCATCACCGGTCAGATCAGTTTGTTATGTTAAAGGTGCCAATAAAACCAGCCGATGACGGTCACAGAACACGTATGGCAGCACTGCACAAATAGACGACATCACGAGTTGTCATTTCTATCCTGATATTTTTACTGCCTCCAAGTCGCCTACACTACCCCCTCCTCTTATTTCACCATCGCTCTACTCCCCCCTTTCCTCTAACTCCACCTTTCACTCGCTGGTCCGTTCCACCTCCCTATTCTCATGTTGCTAGCAGCAACAGCAAGGTCGTAATATCCTGATCTTATTACGCAATGGACACCTGCAGCAGGAATTATTCTTGTCAAATCTTCAGTCTTCTTTCAACCGTCTCTTGGGTGGTGAGAGATTCATCATCATCATTATCAGTGTATCTATATAGCGCATATCCTCAGCCAGACACTAAGTTCTGAGCAATTTACAATCCATGCTTTGTTACACAACAGACTGCCTACTCGGGTAGAGCCAACTGAAGACCTGCCTGCTGGTGCTACAATCAGTCAGTTTCCAGTTGATTCAGTCTAAAATCAGTAACTCAGTTATTCTTCTATTTTTCATCCATGGAAGGTGCAAGTTAGGTGTATATGTTTCATCCTTACCAACGGCCACAGTGATCTTTCCTTTCAAAAGTTGGTAAAGGGATTTTACGTGTGCATGGTTGCAAGGAAAACCTCTTTATATTGCTATTACTGATTTATAGATTTGCCCCACATGGAACAGGTGTAAACTCTTTTTCTGGCAATCGTGTTGTAATCTCGACATAAGCCACACCGTACTCAGATGATTCTATTTTTTGTCCTCCAAAAAGATTAACACTCTTATGCTGGGAGTTCACCAAGACTGACAACATCTGACGTCATCCTGATGACGCAGAGTGCATCCCACAGTGACAAGGCTTTAGTTCAAGACCAGCATCTGCTACAACTTTGGTTTTGATTTTCATTTTTTCAGGAAAATTTGATTTGTCCGAGCTGTGTGATAATGAGACTCCGGAGGCAGTTCTTGTCAGCAAGTGCCCTTTGTTTCTCGTCCTGCCATGTTCGCCTCGTCTTTGACGTGGTCTTGGTATTTCATCTCTGATGTGGATTGGCATTCCTTTTGGTCAGAACATGTTTCATTCACCTTTGCGATCGGTTGGGCTGTAAACAATGTAAACAGAGAACCCGCCTTTCATTCCCATATGGATGTGTGTTCTGTCAGCAAACACAATTGCTTTCCAGAAAGCTCACGGGGATGCAGCCAGCAGCATGTTTTGTCATACAGCAAAGTGGCTAAAGAGAGAGAGAGAGGAGAGAGAGAGAGAGAGAGAGAGAGAGAGAGAGAGAGAGAGAGAGAGAGAGGCAACAGTTTTTACTCTCTGTCTCTCAAACCCTGACTCGATTAGCAACATATCTCCGTGAGAAAAACAATCCTAAATGCACCTTCTCAGAAGCACTTTCTTTTGCATAATGTTATCCCTCCCCTCCTCTTTGCCCCCCGCCTTCCCTCCCCAACCCCTTCCCGCATCGCAACCTTGCTCACCAGCGTTCCTCTTTACATGTGACATTTTCACTCAATATAGCAATACAGAAATGGTGTTTTTAGATTCTTTTGTTTTGCTGCTTTGTGATTGTCCACAACACAGGATATTTGGCATGTTGTGGCTGAAAGCAGAGAAGAGCTCTATTCTTCGTCAAGGAGGAAATCGCTCTCAGATATTGAAAGAGACAGTTCGTTTTTTTCTCTTCTTTTCGATAAGAGAACTGCTTTAGAGGTAGTCGCAGGACAAAGAAGGGAATATTGCAGTCTCTTTTCACACACACACACACACACACACACACACACACACACACACACACACACACACATGCGTGCACCCATGCACACACACAAACACACATGTACATGCACACACACACACACACACACACACACACACACACACACACACACACACACACACACACCACCGTGTTGATACCGATGCACTTTCACTTACATATCCACTCAAATGTACAAGGCATACACCCAGATTGGTTTACATGCACGTCATGCAGCCAACGCTCCACCAAAAATCAACTCTCCTCCCTATCTTCTTGACATTAATTCAGCAGTTATTTTCTTTCCAACTTGCAACTGCTTATCCAAAGTGGGAAAGCTAACTTCTCTCCGGGGGTGTAAAAATGCCCCGGTGTGACCTTATTCTTGAGGCAAGAACTGTACTCAACACCTGTTTCATGTTGCAGCTGCAAATTCAGACTTGTGTAAGTTGGAGAACGTCGCATGCGAATTTGCACACTATGTAAACACACGTATGGGAATGCTTCATCAAGTAAGTAAGAAAACGTAAAAGACAATTATTCTGTACATGTGTTGGTACACACTGTCTCTTGTAAATCCATGAATCCTCTCTCTCTCTCTCTCTCTCTCTCTCTCTCTCTCTCTCAAAAGAGATGGAAACACAGACAGAGAGACTGATGATAATACAACATTGATAGAGGGGCAAGTGAAAGGCCTCACAACACATTATGCTTGGAATCAAACAAGAAAAGCATAAGGGAGACAATTTGTCTGATGGACACAACTGTCTCCTGCAAAACCCATTGTGAATGTGACCAGAGGCATGTTGTGTCAGACAGCAAAGTGTCTTAAATGAGAGAGAGAGAGAGAGAGAGAGAGAGAGAGAGAGAGAGAGACAGAGAGAGACAGAGAGAGAGACAGACAGAGACAGACAGACACAGAGACAGAGAGACGCAACAGTTTCTCCCCTCCCCCTCTCTCAAACTCTGACTCGGTTAGCTACTTGCCCTTGTGCGGAGAAATCCAAACTGTATCTTCACAGAAACGCTTTCCTTTGGAATAGTTATTCTTCACCTCCTCTATGCCCCCGCCTCCCCCCCCCCCTCCCCCCACCCCCCACCCCTTCCCACTGCCCAACCTCTCACACCAGCGTCTCTCTTTGCCTTTCACATCTTCAATCACTATAGCAACATGGAAAAAAATTCTTCTTTTTTTGTTATTAATCACAACACAGGATATTTGGTATGTTATGGCTCAAGGCACAGAAGACCGCTATTATTTTCTTCAAGGAGGCGCTCGCTCTTAGATATGGAAAAAGACTTAAAGCCTTTTTCCCTTTTTTTGATAAGAGGACTGCTTTAGAAGCACAGGCAAGAAAAAGAAGGGAATATTTCCATCCCTCCGAGCACACACACACACACACACACACACACACACACACACACACACACACAATATATATATATATATATATGTGTGTGTGTGTGTGTGTGTGTGTGTGTGTGTGTGTGTGTGTGTGTGTGTGGAGAGAGAGAGAGAGAGAGCGAGAGAGAGAGGGACAGACAGAAGAGAGAGAGAGAGAGAGAGAGAGAGAGAGAGAGAGAGGAGAGCGTGCAATATCCCCTGTTTGTCCTGCCTCTACAGCAGTTTTCTTATTGAAAAAGGGAAGTAGAAATGCCGAACTGTCTCTTTCCATATCAGAGAGTGATTTCCTGCTTGAAGAAGAATAGAGCTCTTCTCTGCTTTCAGCCATAACATGCCAAATATCATGTGTTGTGAATTATCACCAAAACAAAGCAAAACAAAAGAATGTGAAAACACCATTTCTATGTTGCTATACTGACTGAAAATGTCAAAGGTAAAGAGGGACCCTGGTGCGGAAGGTTGGGATGCAGGAAGGGGTTGGGGTGGGAAGGTTGGGATGCGGGAAGGGGTTGGGGAGGGAAGGGGTTGGGGAGGGAAGGGGTTGGGGAGGGAAGGGGTTGAGGAGGGAAGAGGTTGGGGTGGGAAGGTTGGGATGCGGGAAGGGGTTGGGGAGGGAAGGGGTTGAGGAGGGAAGGGGTTGGGGGGGAAGGTTGGGATGCGGGAAGGGGTTGGGGAGGGAAGGGGTTGAGGAGGGAAGGGGTTGGGGTGGGAAGGTTGGGATGCGGGAAGGGGTTGGGGAGGGAAGGGGTTGAGGAGGGAAGGGGTTGGGGTGGGAAGGTTGGGATGCGGGAAGGGGTTGGGGAGGGAAGGGGTTGGGGAGGGAAGGGGTTGGGGTGGGAAGGTTGGGATGCGGGAAGGGGTTGGGGAGGGAAGGGGTTGGGGAGGGAAGGGGTTGGGGTGGGAAGGTTGGGATGCGGGAAGGGGTTGGGGAGGGAAGGGGTTGGGGAGGGAAGGGGTTGGGGTGGGAAGGTTGGGATGCAGGAAGGGGTTGGGGTGGGAAGGTTGGGATGCAGGAAAGGGTTGGGGAGGGAAGGGGTTGGGGAGGGAAGGGTTGGGGTGGGAAGGTTGGGATGCGGGAAGGGGTTGGGGAGGGAGGGGTTGGGGAGGGAAGGGGTTGGGGAGGGAAGGGGTTGGGGTGGGAAGGTTGGGATGCGGGAAGGGGTTGGGGTGGGAAGGTTGGGATGCGGGAAGGGGTTGGGGAGGGAAGGGGTTGGGGAGGGAAGGGGTTGAGGAGGGAAGGGGTTGGGGTGGGAAGGTTGGGATGCGGGAAGGGGTTGGGGAGGGAAGGGGTTGAGGAGGGAAGGGGTTGGGGTGGGAAGGTTGGGATGCGGGAAGGGGTTGGGGAGGGAAGGGGTTGGGGAGGGAAGGGGTTGGGGTGGGAAGGTTGGG
>CM065738.1:59607124-59619624 GCA_033310375.1 Conus canariensis | reverse complement strand
TGAACGAAAACAGGTTTTAGCCAGAGCTATTGACACATCAGAATTCAGGATGAAATTCCCAATCCACTTCAACCACCAAATGAATTTTGAAGCCTTGTGGGGGGTTCCTACGTGATCTGCCAAAAGGATCACACACCACTGAATGCCAAATGTTAAAACGAGAAACGCAAACCGCACCTGATCAAAATAATTCGCTGCCTAGTAACATAATTAAACAGAGCAAACAGATTTACTATTTCAAAACATTTTGAAAATAAAAGTTGCAGCAATTTCTGGTTTTGAGTTGAAGTTTCGTCAGTTCTGTCGTGATGATGACATCTGATGTTTCCAAAGGATGCACAGGTGTAGACGCGGTCTTCCGTCACCGTCACCTCTGATGAGTGTAACATCTAAATCTTTTGCAGTAAAAAAAAAAAAATAGAAAACCCCTCCAGAAATGGTATGTGATCATGTGTGGATCAGTGAGAGATCAACAGACAGACAGAGACAGGGAGAAACAAGAATGGTATGAGATTATGTGTGGATCAGTGAGAGATCAACAGACAGACAGAGACAGGGAGAAACAAGAAATGGTATGTGATTATGTGTGGATCAGTGAGAGATCAACAGACAGACAGAGACAGCGAGAAACAAGAAATGGTATGTGATTATGTGTGGATCAGTGAGAGATCAACAGACAGACAGAGACAGCGAGAAACAAGAAATGGTATGTGATTATGTGTGGATCAGTGAGAGATCAACAGACAGACAGAGACAGGGAGAAACAATAATAGTGACAATGATGACTTACATCTACCTGAATAGAGTCCAATCTGCAAAGTATCCATGACAACACAAGGATTTTTTTTTTTTTCTCGCTGTAACAAGCAACATATAGAAACACACTATCTTCGCATACACTCATTAAGGGATTACAGCGATGCTGAATAAAAAGTAGAGAGCCCGCTGTCAACTCTGGATGGAATAAACTCACTAATTATGTCGTATTTATGAAATGATTGATTTATAAAATAGTTTAGCGCTGATCAGCCACAAACAAGCTTCACTTCGTCCTCGGCGTGAACTTCTTTGTCATCATCGTTGTAGCCCTGACAGTGAATGGCAATGTCCCCCGAGAGTGAATGGCAATGTCCCCTGAGAGTGAATGGCAATGTCTCCTGAGAGTGAATGGCAATGTCCCCTGAGAGTGAATGGCAATGTCCCCTGAGAGTGAATGGCGATGTCCTCTTAGAGTGAATGGCAATGTCCCCTGAGAGTGAATGGCAATGTCCCCTGAGAGTGAATGGCAATGTCCCCTGAGAGTGAATGGCAATGTCCCCTGAGAGTGAATGGCGATGTCCTCTTAGAGTGAATGGCAATGTCCCCTGAGAGTGAATGGCAATGCCCCCTCAGAGTGAATGGCAATGTCCCCTCAGAGTGAATGGCAATGTCCCTGAGAGTGAATGGCAATGTCCCCTGAGAGTGAATGGCAATGTCCCCTCAGAGTGAATGGCAATGTCCCCTGAGAGTGAATGGCAATGTCCTCTGAGAGTGAATGGCAATGTCCCCTGAGAGTGAATGACAATGTCCCCTGAGAGTGAATGGCAATGTCCTCTGAGAGTGAATGGCGATGTCCTCTGAGAGTGAATGGCAATGCCCCCTCAGAGTGAATGGCAATGTCCCCTCAGAGTGAATGGCAATGTCCCCTCAGAGTGAATGGCGATGTCCTCTGAGAGTGAATGACAATGTCCTCTGAGAGTGAATGGCAATGTCCTCTGAGAGTGAATGGCAATGTCCCTTGAGAGTGAATGGCAATGTCCTCTGAGAGTGAATGGCAATGTCCCTTGAGAGTGAATGGCAATGTCCCCTGAGAGTGAATGGCAATGCCCCCTGAGAGTGAATGGCAATGTCCCTTGAGAGTGAATGGCAATGTCCCCTGAGAGTGAATGGCAATGTCCCCTGAGAGTGAATGGCAATGGCAATGTCCCTTGAGAGTGAATGGCAATGTCCCCTGAGAGTGAATGGCAATGTCCCCTGAGAGTGAATGGCAATGTCCCTTGAGAGTGAATGGCAATGTCCTCTGAGAGTGAATGGCAATGTCCCCTGAGAGTGAATGGCAATGTCCCCTGAAAGGGAATGGCAATGTCCCTTGAAAGTGAATGGCAATGTCAGTTAACAGACAGACAGAAAGATACTGAGAGAAGGTGGGATTATCATAACAATAAAGACATATTAGTGACATGAACGTTGTACCCCTGAAAGTGAATGGTAATGTCAGTTAACAGACAGACAGAAAGACACTGAGACAAGGTGGGATTATCATAACGTTAAAGACATATACATCTCTGCGTCTTGTAATACTAGCTGTAAACTTGCATTAAAAAAAGAAGTTGATACAGAACACGTCACTGGTGAGTCATAGATTGTTCAGGCCGGGAAAATAAACTCTAGTCACAATGCAATGGATCGTAAAAATGGAGAGACTGGTGAATCTATGAAGTGCACACTGAAAAAAATATTCATTAAATCAATCAACAGCAAAACCACACAACAGCAGAGTTCACGCGAAATTTTCCAGGAGCGTTTTGCACACTGTGAGCATTTAACAGGTCGAATGAACAAAATAATCTTTAAAGTACAGATCTTACATTTCTATCATTTTATTCATATCTGTGTATATGCAGCACACAAAAACACAAGTAGAATTACTGAACCGCCAAACGACGGAACGAACAAATCACAAAACACATACAACGCGTTTCGATATATAGGTCTCCTTCAGGCAGGACAAACGACATTCAAAACGATGGATTCAAATGATGAACAAAAGTCACTCATCACTAAAACGTATGCAGAATAGTGCACCAGGGGAAGACGTGTATGAGGGAGAGAAGACAGTGCTGATCGACAGATCGTAAGACGCGAAGCAAATCATCCCAGGATGAAAACCACAGTGGATCGATTAGTGCTTCAGTCGACTCTCCTTCTACCCAGACCCAGAGTGTTGCGGATCAGCAAACTCAGGAACCAGGGGCAAGGAAGCCGAGAATTCTGTGGCCTGCTGCCAACGAGAAGGCAAAGTACAAGGCACTGGAAGAAAAAGTCCAGAAGAAACTGAAAGAAGCCGAGAAGTCCAGTAGAAGTGATGCCAAAGAGATGTTGGTTGAGTTTGCAAAGATCATCTACGAGTCAGCAATCGAAGAGTTTGGCAGCGGTGAGGGAAAGAAGAAAGCACCAGCGAAGAAAGGGGGGCTGAGCAGAAGGCAGAGAGCGCTAGCAGAACTAAGAAAACAGAAACGAGACCTGAAGAAGCAGAGAAAAAGTGCACCACCAGAAGAGAAAGAAGGCCTGAAAACCTTGTTTGAAGACCTAAAGAAAAAGAGCAGAGACCTGCAGAGGCAAGAGAGAAGGTGTACCAGAAGAAAAGAAAGCAGAAGAGCACGTGAGCAATTTCTGAAGAATCCATATGAAGCAGCTAAGAAATTGTTCGTAGAGGCACGGAGTGGGAAGTTGAAGTGTACGAAAGAGGAGCTGGACACTCATGTTAAACAGACGTACAGCGATCCAAAAAGGGAGGAGCCACTGCCAGACATGAGAGGCCTCAAGCGTCCAACTGCCCCTGGCGTGAGCTTCCAGCTTGGACCATTCAGAGAGAAAGAAGTGGATGAGTTTGTCAGAAAAGCAAGAGCCAAAAGTGCACCTGGAGGAGACGGCGTGTCCTACAAGGTGCTCAAGTACTGTGACAAGCTAAGGCATATCCTTTTCACGATGCAGAGTGAGTTGTGGGATGACAAGGAGCTTGTCGAAGATTGGTGCAGAGCTGAAGGTGTGTACCTACCAAAGGAACAAAATGCAGAGAATATAGGGCAGTTTCGACCTATCTCCATCATCAACGTGGCGTGCAAGATCTTCATGGGAATACTTGCGAAAAGGACGGTGGTATATCTGCAAAGCAACGGCTATGTGGATGAGAGCGTACGAAAGCCGGTATACCAGGGATCCCAGAATGCATTGAACATGCTTTCTCCATTCGGGATGCAATCCAGGAGGCCAAGAAAACCAAAGAAAGCCTAAATGTGGTCTGGTTGGATCTGGCGAATGCCTACGGATCCGTACCCCATGAACTGCTGATGAAAGCAATGGAGTTCTTTTACATCCCACACGAGGTGCAAGGCATCATGAGAGAATACTACGGCAACTTCCAGATGCGATTCTCAACCGAAGACTTCACAACTGTGTGGCACCGACTGGAGATTGGGATTGCAGCTGGCTGCACTATATCTGTCATCTGGTTCATCTTGGTGATGGAGATGCTACTGCGATCTGCAGACTGCTCTGAGGAAAAAGCAAAGGTGAGATCACCGAAGAAAGCCTTCATGGATGATGTGACCCTACTGACAAGAGAAGTGGACACAATGCAGAATGTTTTGACCCGGCTGGATGAGCTGATCACTTGGTCCAGGGTGAAGTTCAAAGCCAAGAAATCTAGAAGCCTGATTTTTCACAAAGGGAAGCAGAAGCAACAGAAGTTCACAACTGCATGGGAACAGATGCCTACAGTAAAAGATGAACCTGTGAAAAGTTTGGGGCGGTGGTACGCAGGAATCTGTCTGACAGGAGCCGAGGCGTGGCGATCATGAGGCAGGCTGAAGATGGGCTGAAAGCGATTGACCAGACAAAACTGCCAGGAAAGCATAAGATATAGTGTCTACAGTTTGCCCTCTACCCGCGACTGGCATGGCCGCTGACAATGTACGAAGTCGCCTTGTCGAGAGTTGAGATGATTGAGAGAACTTGCAATATCTACATCAGGAAGTGGCTTGGGCTACCTCGCACAATCAACACATCAGCCCTGTACAGGCAGAAAGGCGCGCTGCAGCTACCCCTCACATCCATCGTGGAGATCTACAAGGCAGGAAAGGTCAGGACAGTGATGATGCTGAGGGAGTCGAGGGACCAAGAGATCAGTGGCAAGCCACCGGATGTCAAAACAGCAAGAAAGTGGAAGGCAAAGGATGCAACCGACGAGATCATCTCTTCATTGGAACATGGCGACATTGTCGGGCCAGCACAAACTGACAGGTTGGGGATTGGCAACGGTGACTTCAAACCTTTCAGGAAAATGTCTCAACGGGACAGAAGAACAGCTGCAACAGGGCAGGTACGAAAGATTGATGCTGAAAAGCGAGAAGTTCATCTCATCCAGTGTGCCCAGCAAGGACAGGTGGCCGGGTGGGAAGAGCATGTAGTTGAAAGAAAGATTGGATGGAGTGAGATCTGGAAGTGGAACACATCGAGACTCAGCTTTCTTCTACGGTCCACCTATGACGTTCTGCCTTCGCCAGTGAACCTAGTCAGATGGAAGGTCCAGGAAGATGACAAGTGTAGGTGCGGCAAACGAGGAACCATGAAGCACATCCTCTCAAACTGCCACCTGGCTCTGAACAGATACACCTGGAGACACAACGAGGTGCTCAAAGTGTTCACCAAGATGGCGAAGGAGCAGGCGGAAGAGGGAAAATACGCTCCTAGGCCACAGAAACACGGACTGGGCATGATCGAGTTTGTGCCGCAAGGAGGCAAGGTTCCTGACAGAAAGAAGGCGAGTGAAGCCACAGAAGGTCAGAGCGGTGGTCAATGGGAGGTAGCAGCAGATCTAGAGGGCTGCAAGAGATTCTTCCCCATCCCAACAACGAAGAAGCCAGACCTGGTGATATGGAGTGAGGAAGAGAAAGAGGTGCACCTGGTGGAACTCACTGTGCCTCACGAAGACAATATCAGCGAGGCACACGAGCGGAAAGAAAATCGCTATGAGACTCTTGTTGAAGAATGCGAGGAGGCGGGATGGAAAGCAACCCATTTCCCAGTCGAAGTTGGCTGCAGACGTTTCATTGCGACTAGCGTCAGAAAGTGGATGAGAGTGGCTGGACTTGGTCCGAAGAAAGGGAATGCCATGACAAAAGCCCTACAGGAGACTGCTGAGAAAGCAAGTCATTGGATCTGGCTGAAGAGAGAGGACACAAGCTGGTGCGAGTCCTGACGGTTGACAGAAAAGGCATACAGTCAAACTGGCAAGGAGACCTCACATCGGTGAGGGGGCTCGGTGCGTCATTACAGCTGTCGAGAGGAAGAGCCCGAAACAGCGACGCATTCTCTCCTGATGATCTCCACGCCAGAGTCCATCTACGGAGCTTTTGACTGTCACGCAGCACAGGTAGCTGTTTTCGTTCATCATGGGTTACAAACGTGCAGGCAACCAACCCCACGTCACTGTTATTATGACTCAGCAGGATTTGATAAAAAGGGAGGGGGGAGTTTCATCAGTAAAGAAGGGGGAGGCTGAAGAAGGGGGATGACGCTGAGAAAGTTACAGTGTAAATATCAAACCTTCCACTGCCAGCACACGGGAACCATCGTGTCCTACAAAAGGACCATTCGTTACGCCTGCCTAGAACCCATCTTACCTCAGAAGGTCAATGTCCACAGACGTTACTGAGGTATGCCACCCGCCTCACTGTAGTATTCTCATCATCATGAGATACAGTCATAAACCAACAATCTCCAAAGGCAGCCGTAAAAGTGCAGAATACAGACATTGGAACGAAGTGCCTATCTTTTAAGCAGAAAAAAAACGAAACAAAAAGACAAACTGTCTGATGCTCTTTTCATTGAAGAGTTCCCGTCCTTCCTGGAACACTGTAATACAATCAGTGGCTGTCCTGTCATCGTTGGTGACTTCAATGTTCACGTCAACGTCCCCACTGACTCCCTAGCGCTTCGCTTCGCCGGTCTGCTGGACGATTTTGGTCTGCACCAGGCTGTCACCTTCCCGACTCACCAGAAAGGCCACACCCTTGACCTTGTCATCTGCCGGCGTGACGACAACGTGCTGCATTCCACAGCCCCAGATTTCACTCTCGACTTCTCCGACCACTACTGCGTTGTGGCCCAGTTCCGCCTCTCACGTCCTTCACGCCTTCCTGTGTACGTGGAGGCCAGGAAGATCGCCGCTGTCAACACCGTCACCTTCCAGTCTGATCTTCGGGCCAGACTGGAGGCCTCTTCACACCTGTCAGCTGACCAGCTCCACCAGCTTCTGTCCCGTCTTCTAGATCAGCACGCCCCAGCCACCCGCCGCCAGATCTCCAGCCGGCCTCCCTCACCCTGGTTCACCTCTGTCGGACCTCAGCTGCTGCAGGCTAAGCGAGAACGACGCCAGGCAGAGCGTTGCTGGCTCAAATCTGGACTACATTTTCATAGACAAATTTTTCGTACTGCTAATAAGCTAGTTACTAGCATTCTGGACAGTGCCAAATGCTGTTTTTACAGTGCCAAAATCTTAGCCTGTAGTACATCCCGACAACTGTGTACTGTAACCAATACTCTACTTGGCAAATCAAAGTCCACACCTCTGCCCTCCTCAATCCCTGCGACAGAACTCCCCCAGCGTTTCTCTGATTTCTTCTATAGTAAAATAGCCACTATTCGCCATAATCTGGACTCTCATGCTGCTCCTTCCCCTGCTGTTCCTGATCCTTCCTTCTCTGGCGCTCAGTGGTCTGAATTCCACTCTGTGTCGGTTGAAGAGGTCCGGAAAATCTTGAAGCAAGTCACTGTCAGAACATGTGAACTTGACCCTCTCCCCTCATCCCTTCTTACCTGCTGTCTTGATGATCTCCTCCCATACTTTACATCCATTATCAATGACTCTGCAATCAGGTTGTTTTCCCACTCTGTTCAAATCTGCAGTTGTCAGACCTTTCCTGAAGAAGCAAAACTTAGATCCTGAAAATCTCAAGAACTACAGACCTGTCTCTAATCTCCCATTTCTTTCAAAACTGATTGAAAAAGTTGTTCTCGCCCAGCTGTCTGAACATCTCTCTGTAAACAATCTCTTGTACTCAAACCAGTCAGCCTACCGGGCTGGCCATAGCACCGAGACAGCGCTTCTCAAGATAGCAAACGATCTCCTCACAGCTGTTGATAGAAACAAAGTTTCTCTTCTCTCTCTCTCCTAGATTTGTCTGCTGCTTTTGATACAATAGATCACTCCATTCTTCTCTCAAGACTCAACACTTCTTTTGGTCTTTCTGGTTCTATCCTTTCCTGGTTCTCTTCATATCTCTCTGATCGCACGCAAACTGTTTCAGTGAAAGGTGTTAAGTCTCCAGCAAGAGCACTTCAGTTTGGTGTCCCTCAGGGATCTATCCTGGGACCGGTTTTGTTTGTGCTGTACACCCAGCCTCTCTCGGCCATTATCAGCCAACACTCTCTCCTTCACCATAGCTTTTCAGATGACAACCAGCTGTATATCTCTGTCCATCTCAGTCAGCTTCATGAAATAATCTCTTCTCAAGCATGCATTACCGATGTTAAATCATGGATGCACAATAACAAACTACAACTTAACGCAGACAAAACTGAAATAATCCTCATTGCTTCGAAACACACTATTAGAACTCATTCTCTCCCTAGTTCTATAAATGTTGATGGAAACGAAATAAATCTATCAGTGTCTGTTCGTAACCTCGGCGTTACACTTGACCAAACTCTCTCTTTCAAACAACATATCTCTAATGTGTGCAAGTCCTGCTACCTTGAACTTCGTAGAATCAGCTCAGTTCGCCGCTTCCTTACTCAAAATGCTCTGAAGACTCTAATCTGTGCTTTTGTCCTGTCTCGGCTCGACTATTGTAACTCTCTCCTTGCCGGTTGTCCCTTAACGCTCATCTCTAAACTTCAAAAAGTTCAGAACAATGCCGCCCGTCTGATCTCCCGCTCCTCTAGATCTGATCACATATCACCAATTCTGTCATCCTTACACTGGCTCCCAATTCAGTCTCGCATTGACTTTAAAGTTCTCCTCCTGGTTTTCAAATCACTGAATAATCTGGCTCCCTCCTACCTCTCTGACCTCCTCCATCTCTATGTTCCGTCTCGCAACTTACGCTCGTCCACCGATTCTCGTCTGCTTCGGCTTCCCTCCGCTCGCCTGAAAACTTCAGGCCAACGATCTTTCTCTTACCAGGCACCTGCTCTATGGAACAGTCCCCCTTCTTCTCTTTGCGTAACACGGACTCTTTAGAGACTTTTAAAACCTCCCTAAAGACACATCTTTTCCCTCGGACTGATTAACGATATCCACTTACCACTGTGCGCGTGTTCGCTGGTGTTGAACGCGCTCCTGTGTCTGTCTGCGTGTGAGAGGGTTTTTTTTTCCGGCGGTGTGTGTGTGTGTGTGTGTGTGTGTGTGTGTGTGTGTGTGTGTGTGTGTGTGTGTGTGTGTTTGCGCGTGCGCTTTGAATTAGAATTATAATTTTATCATGTTTTTTTTCTGTAATATGCGCTTTGGGCTCTTACGAGGTAAAGCGCTCTATAAATATCCTTTTACATTACATTACATTACTTTAACACAATGTTTGACTATGACAATCCTGCATAGTACATCAACAACATACACTGAAGCAAGTCGATTTATATGTAGGATCATTTTGCTTTCCAATCTTTCTTGACACTAAATTCCAGACAAAAGTACATTTCCAGAAGAAAAGATGTTTGATCTAATATGCCAGATAGAGAACTTGAGTGTGACGAGTAGGGGTTGCAGGTGTGATCCTCTAGGGGAAGAACTCAGAAAGTTTTCTCTATTAGAATTACAGAGTAGTTTGCATATCAAAAGTTTACCTCCACCGTCTTTCTTACTGGTGGTCGAAGGAACAACTGTCTGGTACTAGTCAACGAAAGAATTTGTTTGTTTGTTTGTTTGTTTGTTTTTCCCGGGACTGTTAAAAATACTCAAGAATGGCTCAGGAGGAAATCACCTTTAGGCTTTACACTTAGAAGTGCTCGTACTCCGAAAGACAGACCGAAGTAGATATATGTTCAAACATGAACCACGGTATGACCAAACATGAGTGACACCAGTTAATTAAAGTGATGTACCGAAGTAGATATATGTTCAAACATGAACCACGGTATGACCAAAAATGAGTGACACCAGTTAATTAAGTGATGTACCGAAGTAGATATATGTTCAAACATGAACCACGGTATGACCAAAAATGAGTGACACCATAAATTAAGTGATGTACCGAAGTAGATATATGTTCAAACATGAACCACGGTATGACCAAAAATGAGTGACACCAGTTAATTAAGTGATGTACCGAAGTAGATATATGTTCAAACATGAACCACGGTATGACCAAAAATGAGTGACACCAGTTAATTAAGTGATGTACCGAAGTAGATATATGTTCAAACATGAACCACGGTATGACCAAAAATGAGTGACACCAGTTAATTAAGTGATGTACCGAAGTAGATATATGTTCAAACATGAACCACGGTATGACCAAAAATGAGTGACACCAGTTAATTAAGTGATGTACCGAAGTAGATATATGTTCAAACATTAATCAAGATAAGACCAAAATGTAACTGACACCAGTTAAGTGCAATTCCACACACCGACGTTACTTCTATATACAAGATTAAAACATACACATTAACAGAACGTCAGTTGACTTGGTCTGTCTTTCTTTGGACTGGCTTCCACTCACTTCATCCCATTGTAAAGTGAGGGGAATGTTGTGATAGTTCCAGTTGTTGTCCAAGAGGTCTGAGACTTTTTCTAACTGGTGAGGTTGCAGCTCCCTCTCCAAGTTCTGCTGACTGGTCCGCCCTTTCTGACGGCAGGCTGATCTATCTGATGTCTGCTGGGCCACGTGGTAGCGTGGATTCTTGATGCTGCCCTGGACCAGAGGCAGGGACCCGCATGTCGACAGTGCAGAACCTGCTTTGTGGTAAAGTAGCTGCCAGTCCAACTCGACGCGTCCTCACCCTTGCTCTCTGATTTTCAGGAAATGTGTGAGATCTCATCTGGCCAAAATGATACCAACCTCTGCCTTCATTTTCAGTCTCCACTTTCCCTTGCTCTCTGATCGCCAGGAAATGTGTCAGATCTCATCTGACCAAAATGATACCAACCTCTGCCTTCATTTTCAGTCTCCATTTTAGTTCTTCCCTCAGGTTTTGAGTGGATATTAATAAGTCGTATGAGAGAGAGTAAGAACCGCTAAAAGAATTGAAGGAAAACAACCCTTCAATGCAGTAATATACTCAGGTGAAGTAATTAGGTATTGAAATACACTTAGTCCAATACACATGTTAATTAGAGCCACCTACTACCAAACATTAAGGCCTTCAACCGTATTCATAAATCACCAGAACAGGTGTTACGAGACATAGGTATAAAGTTATCCTGTCAGAATACGACAGTCAGTGGTTATCTTAACAGATAGCAGTGAGTACTGGCAAAAAGCTGAACTGGTAGAATATATTATTCATTAATCATCTTAGCAGATTTTACCAAGTATTGGCATAAAGTTATACTCTTAAAATAGTCGAGTCAAGAACACTTTATTATCTCCAAAGAGAAATTAAGAAAATATAGGGCATATGCACAAGCGGTGCATAGTCTGAAGACTTCGAAACTTAGAATCAGCTTACGTTCCTTCTGGATTGATCAGTGAAACTAGACACACGATCTCAGAATAGGGGAGAATACCGTTCTCCTCTCTGTCATACACCATTGTGAAGTGTTCTCCATTGACTGATCAGTCTCACAGCCTATGGGGGAGTAGTGAGGTGAGGGGCACACCACTGTGAAGTGTTCTCCATTGACTGATCAGTCTCACAGCCTATGGGGGAGCAGTGAGGTGAGGGGCACACCATGGTGAAGTGTTCTCCATTGACTGATCAGTCTCACAGCCTATGGGGGAGCAGTGAGGTGAGGGGCACACCACTGTGAAGTGTTCTCCATTGACTGATCAGTCTCACAGCCTATGGGGAGCAGTGAGGTGAGGGGCACACCATGGTGAAGTGTTCTCCATTGACTGATCAGTCTCACAGCCTAGGGGGGAGCAGTGAGGTGAAGGGCACACCACTGTGAATTGTTCTCCATTGACCGATCAGTCTCACAGCCTATGGGGGAGCAGTGAAGTCAGGGGCTGATCTCCCTGTTTGTGCGCTAAGCGACACATCCTGTCTCTGATGCTTATTTGATTGACAGATCGTCAGAGGAAGACGACAGTCAGTCAAAAATGATCATGGAAAAAGGAGGCTGGGGTGGGGGAAGTAGTAGTAATAATCTGAGAGGGGGAGTGGGGATCTGGAGGCGGTAATCACTTCCCAACACCTGAGATGTGACATGATGTAGCTGGATCACAGATGACCTCTCTAAGATCCTGTGTTTTGTCATCACTTATGCTAATGAACCAAACAACGATGTCGGGACTTGTAAGAACTAGTGTGTGTGTGTGTGGTGTGTGTGTGTGTGTGTGTGTGTGTGTGTGTGTGGTGTGTGTGGTGTGTGTCTGTGCGTGTGTGTGTGTGTCTGTCTATCTGTCTGTGTGTATGTGAGTATATTGTTGTGTGTGTATGAATGTGCGTGCGTGTGTGTGTGTGTGTGTGTGTGTGTGTGTGTGTGTGTGTGTGTGTGTGTGTGTGTGTGTGGTGTG
>CM065738.1:59589624-59602124 GCA_033310375.1 Conus canariensis | reverse complement strand
AAAAGTATTTTCTTGGTTGTCCCTGTTGTGAACTGTTTAATGAAAGAGTTCGTCACCCCCATAGAATACGTGCACATGATATCAGGACAAGCTCGCTTAATAGTTCTCTGATCACGTCATTGACGTCTGTTCAGCATTTGACAATTCCATGCGCGCGCGCACACACACACACACACACACACGCACGCACGCACGCACGCACGCACGCACGCACGCACGCACGCACGCACGCACGCACGCACGCACACACACACACACACACACACATTAATTTGATGAAATTAGCACGCCCCTTTTGTTTTTCAGTTGTTTTGTTTTTCTTTGACTTAGAGCACCGCCCTCATTCTCCTTCTGTGTTGTTGTTATTCTTCTTGCATTCCCCCCCCCCCCCTCCTTCTCTCTCCGCCTCTCTTTTTCTCTTCCCTCTCCTCCCCGTCCTCTCTTTTTCTTTCCATTCTCCTCTTCTTCCATCTCTTTCTTTTCTCTTTCCATTCTCCTCTTCCTCCATCTCTTTCTTTTTCTCTTTCCATTCTCCTCTTCCTCCATCTCTTTCTTTTCTCTTTCCATTCTCCTCTTCCTCCATCTCTTTCTTTTCTCTTTCCATTCTCCTCTTCCTCCATCTCTTTCTTTTCTCTTTCCATTCTCCTCTTCCTCCATCTCTTTCTTTTCTCTTTCCATTCTCCTCTTCCTCTATCTCTTTCTTTTCTGTTGTATGACACCAGCCCTAGAAATCATCCACATTCTGACAAATGTCATCAGAGAATTTGGATTAAATTTGCAATTTGATGAAGGAATATAAAACAAAGCATTCATTTATTCGCACCGTTTCGACACTGGTTCTAAACCAGCGGCCCATTTTATGAAGCTCCTTCTGTCGATCGCATTTATTAATGTAATGACGGAGGAATTGCTAACGGTGCTTGTTTGTCCCCACTACTACATTGTTCAACATAATATTGTTTGGTCAATCAGTACAGAGGAATTGTTCACCTGCGCTTGTTTTTCCCCACTACCAAATTGTTCAACAAAATGTTGTTTGGTCACTGAGAGGGAGACGGGATCTCTTAAGAAATTCAAGTAAAGGCTGTTCTGCACAATTCTTTGCTGCTGACAGCTTTTGGGTTATTAAACAGCAGAGCTGACCATTCGGACTGTAGGTCACCTTTTGACCTCCCTTGCATCCTTCAATGGATCCACAAGCATAGGTTCAAAGGATCTCCCCTGCATTATGCACCGTTTATATCAAGATTTGTGTATTTCAGCAACTCATTTCTCTACCACACTTTCTTTTTGTTTTACTTTCTACCCTTCCCTGACTGCTTTAGGATGCTGTTGGATTCTGTTTTTGAACCCTTGGTGGTGACAATACCACAGAATTACAGACTGTGGTATATCTCCATTTGATGCAGCCCGACCCAGCGAGCGAATGACTTAGGAGCAGGCGGTATGGGTAGGTCTGTTTTCAGGATTGATTACGTTACGTTGGGAGTTCCCATAGAGCCTACTGCTAGTGAAAGGTTAAAATTTATCACACCTTTTTTTCAGATTGTACGTCCTCGTTTTCTTTATTCCCTGTTATTTTGTTCAAGTCGTTAATGCAGTGAGGGAGAAATGGTTAGCCTGTACTGCAGTGAGGGAAGAAATGGTTAGCCTGTACTGCAGTGAGGGAGTGTACTGCAGTGAGGGAGAAATGGTTAGCCTGTACTGCAGTGAGGGAAGAAATGGTTAGCCTGTACTGCAGTGAGGGAGAAATGGTTAGCCTGTACTGCAGTGAGGGAGAAATGGTTAGCCTGTACTGCAGTGAGGGAAGAAATGGTTAGCCTGTACTGCAGTGAGGGAGAAATGGTTAGCCTGTACTGCAGTGAGGGAAGAAATGGTTAGCCTGTACTGCAGTGAGGGAGAAATGGTTAGCCTGTACTGCAGTGAGGGAGAAATGGTTAGCCTGTACTGCAGTGAGGGAAGAAATGGTTAGCCTGTACTGCAGTGAGGGAAGAAATGGTTAGCCTGTACTGCAGTGAGGGAGTGTACTGCAGTGAGGGAGAAATGGTTAGCCTGTACTGCAGTGAGGGAGAAATGGTTAGCCTGTACTGCAGTGAGGGAGAAATGGTTAGCCTGTACTGCAGTGAGGGAGAAATGGTTAGCCTGTACTGCAGTGAGGGAGAAATGGTTAGCCTGTACTGCAGTGAGGGAGTGTACTGCAGTGAGGGAGAAATGGTTAGCCTGTACTGCAGTGAGGGAGTGTACTGCAGTGAGGGAGAAATGGTTAGCCTGTACTGCAGTGAGGGAAGAAATGGTTAGCCTGTACTGCAGTGAGGGAGAAATGGTTAGCCTGTACTGCAGTGAGGGAGAAATGGTTAGCCTGTACTGCAGTGAGGGAGAAATGGTTAGCCTGTACTGCAGTGAGGGAAGAAATGGTTAGCCTGTACTGCAGTGAGGGAGAAATGGTTAGCCTGTACTGCAGTGAGGGAGTGTACTGCAGTGAGGGAGTGTACTGCAGTGAGGGAGAAATGGTTAGCCTGTACTGCAGTGAGGGAGAAATGGTTAGCCTGTACTGCAGTGAGGGAGAAATGGTTAGCCTGTACTGCAGTGAGGGAAGAAATGGTTAGCCTGTACTGCAGTGAGGGAGAAATGGTTAGCCTGTACTGCAGTGAGGGAGTGTACTGCAGTGAGGGAGAAATGGCTAGCCTGTACTGCAGTGAGGGAAGAAATGGTTAGCCTGTACTGCAGTGAGGGAGAAATGGTTAGCCTGTACTGCAGTGAGGGAGAAATGGTTAGCCTGTACTGCAGTGAGGGAAGAAATGGTTAGCCTGTACTGCAGTGAGGGAGTGTACTGCAGTGAGGGAGAAATGGTTAGCCTGTACTGCAGTGAGGGAGAAATGGTTAGCCTGTACTGCAGTGAGGGAGAAATGGTTAGCCTGTACTGCAGTGAGGGAAGAAATGGTTAGCCTGTACTGCAGTGAGGGAAGAAATGGTTAGCCTGTACTGCAGTGAGGGAGTGTACTGCAGTGAGGGAGAAATGGTTAGCCTGTACTGCAGTGAGGGAGAAATGGTTAGCCTGTACTGCAGTGAGGGAGAAATGGTTAGCCTGTACTGCAGTGAGGAGAGGAGAAAATGGTTAGCCTTGTACTGCAGTGAGGGAGAAATGGTTAGCCTGTACTGCAGTGAGGGAGTGTACTGCAGTGAGGGAGAAATGGTTAGCCTGTACTGCAGTGAGGGAGTGTACTGCAGTGAGGGAGAAATGGTTAGCCTGTACTGCAGTGAGGGAAGAAATGGTTAGCCTGTACTGCAGTGAGGGAGAAATGGTTAGCCTGTACTGCAGTGAGGAGAAATGGTTAGCCTGTACTGCAGTGAGGGAGAAATGGTTAGCCTGTACTGCAGTGAGGGAAGAAATGGTTAGCCTGTACTGCAGTGAGGGAGAAATGGTTAGCCTGTACTGCAGTGAGGGAGTGTACTGCAGTGAGGGAGTGTACTGCAGTGAGGGAGAAATGGTTAGCCTGTACTGCAGTGAGGGAGAAATGGTTAGCCTGTACTGCAGTGAGGGAGAAATGGTTAGCCTGTACTGCAGTGAGGGAAGAAATGGTTAGCCTGTACTGCAGTGAGGGAGAAATGGTTAGCCTGTACTGCAGTGAGGGAGTGTACTGCAGTGAGGGAGAAATGGCTAGCCTGTACTGCAGTGAGGGAAGAAATGGTTAGCCTGTACTGCAGTGAGGGAGAAATGGTTAGCCTGTACTGCAGTGAGGGAGTGTACTGCAGTGAGGGAGAAATGGCTAGCCTGTACTGCAGTGAGGGAGAAATGGTTAGCCTGTACTGCAGTGAGGGAAGAAATGGTTAGCCTGTACTGCAGTGAGGGAGTGTACTGCAGTGAGGGAGAAATGGTTAGCCTGTACTGCAGTGAGGGAGAAATGGTTAGCCTGTACTGCAGTGAGGGAGAAATGGTTAGCCTGTACTGCAGTGAGGGAAGAAATGGTTAGCCTGTACTGCAGTGAGGGAAGAAATGGTTAGCCTGTACTGCAGTGAGGGAAGAAATGGTTAGCCTGTACTGCAGTGAGGGAGAAATGGTTAGCCTGTACTGCAGTGAGGGAGAAATGGTTAGCCTGTACTGCAGTGAGGGAGAAATGGTTAGCCTGTACTGCAGTGAGGGAGAAATGGTTAGCCTGTACTGCAGTGAGGGAGTGTACTGCAGTGAGGGAAGAAATGGTTAGCCTGTACTGCAGTGAGGGAGAAATGGTTAGCCTGTACTCGTTCTCCCCCGCTGCTGAGTTGTTCGACATCTCTACAGATGGACAATTGATGATTTCTATGAGTCGCTCACTAAAATTTGGTGGGTGTGTTCAACCAAGCTTTCAGTGCAAAGTGTTGAACACGATGTTGATTCTGTGATCCATTCTTTGATCACATTTCCATCCGTCATGGCTGAAAATCAAATGTCGCTTTTTGAAACACACACAAAAGCGTGAACCTTAGGCCTACACTCATTGGTAGTGTCATGTATGAACCTTAGGCCTACAATCATTGGTAGTGTCATGTATGAACCTTAGGCCTACAATCATTGGTAGTGTCATGTATGAACCTTTGGCCTACAATCATAGGTAGTGTCATGTATGAACCTTAGGCTTACGATCATTGGTAGTGTCATGTATGAACCTTAGGCCTACAATCATTGGTGGTGTCATGTATGAACCTTTGGCCTACAATCATTGGTAGTGTCATGTGAACCTTTGGCCTACAATCATTGGTAGTGTCATGTATGAACCTTAGGCCTACAATCATTGGTAGTGTCATGTATGAACCTTAGGCCTACAATCATTGGTAGTGTTATGTATGCATGTGCAGCACAACAAGAAATTGTGCTGGATTCTGCAGTGTAACATCAACTGAAAAGAATAGAACTTCATGATTCTGCAATGTAACATCAACTGAAAAGAATAGAACTTCATGATTCTGCAATGTAACATCAACTGAAAAGAATAGAACTTCATTGAACTGAACAAATGTTAGAAGTACACACAGTTTGAGACATCTGTACATCCATTTGGCTCGAGTGGTTTGAGTGATAATGATGTGATGATTAGCCAAATAATTCCTGTCTATAATGGCATTCACCTCGGTTCCCTTATCATCTAACGATCACCCATATCAATTGCCGACTTATTTGATAGTCTGTGCACAAAGGATCCATGGAGAATTATTGGAGAAGGGGCTTTCACTGACAGTCTGGTCTGCTGGAAAAGGTATCAAAAAGGGATTTGTGCCGTACATTTGCAGTCGGAATCTGTCTGTCTGTCTGTCTGTCTGTCTGTCTGTCTGTCTGTCTGTCTGTCTGTCTCTCTCTCTCTCTCTCTCTCTCTCTCCCCTCTCTCTCTCTCTCTCTCTCTCTCTCTGTGCGAGCGAGTGTGTATGTGTTGGTTTGTAACACAGGCATACGACTCCCTCTTTTCTTACCACCATCTCACTCTCAGACGTTCTCAGTCTGACCAAGTTACAAATCTCAATAGTGTTGACTGTTTCTAGAATTCAACCTAAAAAGCACAAATGCGATTGGACTCTTCGGTTCGGTGAACATAAGTACATTGTTATCACTGCCTGCGATTCTGGAATGTGCAATTGTATATACTTTTCTTTATCACAGTTACTGACCTTGCTTCAGAATAGCATGTACAAACAAAAACCAACGTGTATTTTCCAATCTGTCCATTTGAGGAAGTACCCTCAGTTCCGCTCTCTGTGCGGTTTCCTGCTCCATTTGAGGAAGTACCCTCAGTTCCGCTCTCTGTGCGGTTTCCTGCTCCATTTGAGGAAGTGCCCTCAGTTCCGCTCTCTGTGCGGTTTCCTGCTCCGTGCCACGATGGCACCGACATTCTTCGCACGTCTGCCAGACACACTGATCAATCAATAAAAAAAAAAATAGCTTCTCGGCTCACGTCTACCAATCACCCGTATCCATCAAAGACGACGTGAGGTTGACCACAACTGGGCCTAATTAACGGATGGCTGTCGTTGATTGCTCACTCCGGGTGCCTGCTATAGAGCTCTCAAAGGTCAAATTCTGGTCGGTCGACAGCCGGAGAGAACAGCTATACTTTTGTATAGTATGGCTACGCGTGTGCCCATCTGCATACTAGAGTTCTCACTACCCCCCCCCCCCCCCCCCCCACACACACACACACACACACACAGCAAAGCAAAGCAAAGCAGAGCAAAGCAAAATAGAATAAACTGGAACGTCAGCGCTGAAAGGGCCCTGGAGGTCGGCTGGACATTAACGACACTGTCATTGTACTTGTCCAGAAAAACTTGAGAAACACTTTCACAATGGGTGTTGAAACACAAGAAGTGTAGATCGTCAGCAAAATCCAGTACAGATGAAGATAAAATGCTCCGGCAAAAATAACTGACATCGAAGTTTCTTTTTTCTGCTTCTTCTTGTGCTTGTTGTTGTTGTTGTTGTTGTTTGTTGTTGTTGTTGTTGTTGTTGTTGTTGTTGTTGTTGTTGTTGTTCTTCTTCTTCTTCTTCTTCTTCTTCTTCTTCTTCTTCTTCTTCTTCTTCTTCTTCTTCTTCTTCTTCTTTTAAGAGTCTGTGCTTGGAGTTGCCAGTGTCGAGGTAAAGGCGTATATTTCCCAGCAAAACTTTTCCACAAGGAAGGTATCTTTCATCGGAGAATTTTCATTTGGCAGGATGCATAAATAGGAGTCTGGACACAAAGCGACACCAAAGTGTCGCCATTATCTGCAATTTCACATTGTGGGAATGTTAAAACTTATCAGCTGATGTTCAGTTAGTGTGGAAAAAAAGATTAAACGACATACGTGTTCTGGTATATTCCCTGAAATCTTCATTTCTATCTGTGCTTGTAAAATATAACAGAACAAATGTAAAGTAAAAGACAGGAACAATGATAACAATGGGATACGAAGAGAGAGAAAAAAAATTGGAGAAACAAAAGAATGAGCGACAGAAAATAGAAAATGAAGAGAAAATACACACAAAAGACAGGCTCTGGCATTCAACAGTTCTCATCATCTGGCACTGCCTTCAGGCCCCATGTGCTGCAGGCTGGAACACGGAATTCTGAGGCTGAAAGGGCTGGACAATTCCTGGAAGACAAAAGGATCACTGACCAATACTGCACGTGCTTTCTGCACGAAACTGGTGAACTAAGAGAGAGAGAGAGAGAGAGAGAGAGAGAGAGAGAGAGAGACAGACAGACAGACAGACAGACAGACAGACAGACAGAGACAGACTGAACGGACAGACAGACAAAAACAGACAGACAGAGACAGACACAGAGAGAGGGAGACACACACACAGAGTCAGGGAGACAGACAGGCAGACAGAGAGAACCAGACACTGAGAGGGAGAAAGACAGAGAAACAGATAGACAGATCACACACGCACAGAGAGAGAGAGAGAGAGAGAGAGAGAGAGAGAGAGAGAGAGAGAGAGAGAGAGAGAGGCGGGAAGGAGGGAGGGAGGGAGGGATATTGTTCTACGTGTTTATCAAAAGCAGCGAAGCAGCAGAGAGAAAATTAATGGGCAGGAGATAATGTTGTCTGCCGTGCTGGGGAAAATGGTTGCTAATCGCGAGGGAACGAAGGCTACAATACTGGACCGTGTCAGTCTGGTCATGACTTAGCAATGGTGTGGTGGCACCGACAATCATTTTGGCGTATTTTTTTTTTGTGCATAGGGGATTTGAGTCGGAATCGCGCAGTCCGGTTTTTGTTTTTTCTGGTTTTTTTTTTTTTTTTTTTTGTATTCCCACGTAACATTTTGCTGAAGAATGGCCTGTAGAAATGTTTGACACCACAGTGGTCTCCAGTATCTGGACAATCGATCGCCGTTGCATGTTTTGTTCATGCTGCCATGCCATGGTAGGACTGTGTTTGGTAATAATAAACAGGACCTGACGGATTCAAATAGATAGATACTTTGTGTTTGGTAAATAATAAATGAGGACTGACGATTCAAATAGATAGATACTTTGTTTTTTGGTAAATAATAAACTGAGGACGTGACGGATTCAAATAGATACTTTTGGTGTTTGGTAATAATAACAGACTGCGGATTCAAATAGATAGATATTTGTTTGGTAAATATAAACTGAGGACTGACGGATTCAAATAGATAGATACTTTGTTTTGGTAAATAATAAACTGAGGACGTGACGGATTCAAATAGATATTTGTTACTGTCTAAATAATAAGAGAGTGACTGTTTTACATTCCAATTAATAATAATTTCACAGAAATGATGTGTTAGAAAAATCAAATTAAAAACATCACACAAAATCAACTACACAACACAACAACACACACACACACACACACACACCAACAAGAGAGAGAGAGAGAGAGAGAGAGAGAGAGAGAGGGACGGAGAGAGACAGCCCTTTCAAGGTGAAGGATGGTTCAATGTGGCAAATACTTGAGAAAGAAAGAAACATGAGTCAAAGATGTCGGCTCCATGATTTATTAGCAACTGAATTCGGGGGATAGATGAGGAAGGAGGGACGGCGGGAGTGGGGGTGGGCGGGGAAGAAAAAGAAATCTTGTCTGAATATAATTATATATCACTGAGTTGCCTGTTGACATTGGCTGGGCGAACGCTAACACAGGATTCTCCAGTTCTGATGTAGTCGTGCAGTATTAGATACTTAGGTGTGTGTGTGGGGGGGGGGGGGGGGGGGGGATGAAAGACTGAATGTAATGGGGAGCGTGTCTTTTTCTGATTTTTCTTATGTAATTTTTTTTTCTCATGTGTGTGTGTGTGTGTGTGTGTGTGTGTGTGTGTGTGTGTGTGTGTGTGTGTGTGTGTGTGTGTGTGTGCGTCCCTCTCTCTCACTCTGTGTGTGTGTGTGTGTGTGTGTGTGTGTGTGTGTGTGTGTGTGTGTGTGTGTGTGTGGTCCACGTTATAGTGTATATGTGTGTGTGTGTGTGTCCACGTTATAGTGTATGTGTGTGTGTGTGTGTGTGTGTGTGTGTGTGTGTGTGTGTGTGTGTGTGTGTGTGTGTCTGCGTGTCTGTGTGTCTGTGTGTGTCTGTGTGCGCGCGCGCGCGAATTTATGCATGTTTCTATGTCTGTTAGTGTGTGGGTGTGCACGTATGGCAGTGTGTGTGAGTGTGTGTGTGTGTGTGTGTGTGTGTGTGTGTGTGTATGTGTGTGTGTGTTTGTGTGTGTGTATGTGTGTGTGTGTGTGCGCGCGCGCGCGCGCGTGTGCATGTACGTGCGTGTGTATGTGTGTGTGTTTGTGTCTGTGTCTGTGTCTGTGTCTGTGAGTGTGTTTGTGTGTGAGAAAAATATTCCTTTTTTATGAGAAAAAAAATCACATTCTTTTCAATTTTTTTTTCTTACATTTCAGTACAAGTAAGAGTCTGACAATAAACTGATTTCAGTCAGTCAGTCAGTCAGTCAATCAGTCAATCAGTCAGTCAGTCAGTCAGTCAGTCAGTCAGTCAGTCTGTTGCCGCTCCTTTGATGTAACATGCTGCTTCCACACTGACTGAGGCTGTGGTGTAACATGCTGCTTCCACACTGACTGAGGCTGTGGTGTAACATGTTGCTTCCACACTGACTGAGGCTTTGGTGTAACATGCTGCTTCCACACTGACTGAGGCTGTGGTGTAACATGCTGCTTCCACACTGACTGAGGCTTTGGTGTAACATACTGCTTCCTTCCACACTGAGGCTTTTGGTGTAACATGCTGCTTCCACACTGAGGCTTTGGTGTAACATGCTGCTTCCACACTGAGGCTTTGGTGTAACATGCTGCTTCCACACTGAGGCTTTGGTGTAACATGCTGCTTCCACACTGACTGAGGCTTTGGTGTAACATACTGCTTCCTTCCACACTGAGGCTTTGGTGTAACATGCTGCTTCCACACTGAGGCTTTGGTGTAACATGCTGCTTCCACACTGACTGAGGCTTTGGTGTAACATGCTGCTTCCACACTGACTGAGGCTTTGGTGTAACATGCTGCTTCCACACTGACTGAGGCTTTGGTGTAACATGCTGCTTCCACACTGACTGAGGCTGGTACTTCGATGACACTGACACTGACACTGAAACATTGGACCACAGGTTTCTCTTGAACAATAACTATACACAAAACATCCCGGAAATGCAGTAGTCTCTTTGTCTTCAAATGGTGACCGGCAAATTCCATTCATGATGATTCGTTTGTGTGTGCAAATCGATTCAAGATCAAACAAAAGAAAATGAACACTTAAGAACAGACGAAAATCAGATCTGTCTGTCTGTCGGTCTGTGTGTGTGTGTGTGTGTGTGTGTGTGTGTGTGTGTGTGTGTGTGTGTGTGTGTGTGTGTGTCTCGCTCTCTCTCTCTCTCTCTCTCTCTCTCTCTCTCTCTCTCTCTCTCATATTTTTACGTGTGTGTGTGTGTGTGCGTGCGTGCGTGCGTGCGTGCGTGCGTGCGTGCGTGTGTGCGTGCGTGTGTGTGTGCGCGCGCGCGCGCGATTGCGTGCATGTTCACAATGATCAAAAGTCTGGTAAATGTAATTTTCTGTTTAATTAATTTTGTGCTCGTTCTTATTTGTCTCTGCTGAATTTTAACAGGGATTGTGTGCATGACAGATATTCTCCATCTCTTTCTTTGTCTGTTATTACGCTGTGTGTGTGTGTGTGTTGTGTGTGTGTGTGTGTGTGTGGGGTGTGTGTGTGTGTGTCCAATCCTACCAATCGTTATTTTGCTTTATATCAGTTTTTTTAAACGCTGTTTACATTGAATTTCACTGCCGATATTGTCAGTTTGAATGCTTGTAGGCCTACCCCAGGTGATATTAACATCAGACCCAAACCCAAAACAAACTGCCAAAACTTCATATCCGATTAGTTTGATTAAAATCTACAATGTTGAAGAGTACATGATTTTTCTTTCAATCGCAGGAAAACAAGTGGAGTTATCTCCCAATGCTTTGAAAGATAATACAGACCTCCAGTAAAAACAGAGTCGATTTTGTTTTCTTTTCGATTTTCTCAAAACTGTTACATTGACGGTACAATGTCTTGCAAAGATAGCCAGGATACAGACAAAGATAGCCAGGATACAGACAAAGATAGCCAGGATACAGACAGATGCAAAGAAAGAACTTTTCCAACCTTCACTTTGTCCCACCTCCACCCTCTCCCTCACAATCGCTCGTTTCCTCCACCCTCTCCCTCACACCACTCGTTCCTCCACCCTCTCCCTCACACCACTCGTTCCTCCACCCTCTCCCTCACACCACTCGTTCTCCTCCCACACTCTCTCCATCCCTCACACCACTCGTTCCTCCACCCTCTCCCTCACACCACTCGTTCCTCCACCCTCTCCCTCACACCACTCGTTCCTCCACCCTCTCCCTCACACCACTCGTTCCTCCACCCTCTCCCTCACACCACTCGTTTCCTCACACCACTCGTCCTCACTCCTACACCACTCGTTCCTCCACCCTCTCCCTCACACCACTCGTTCCTCCACCCTCTCCCTCACACCACTCGTTCCTCCACCCTCTCCCTCACACCACTCGTTCCTCCACCCTCTCCTGTCCCAATCCTCTCCACAGATTACCGGTACTGGCGTTCACCTGCCACTCTCACGCTCTTAGCTCTTCCGGATTCCACCGACATGCCAATGGCAGCCTGTCTGCCTGGACAAACTTTCTGTGGGCAGTCCACTGGACTGACTGTTGACACACATTCATCGCCTTGCCCTTCACCTCTCCCCTCCCTGAGAGGAGAAGTTTAAAAGGATGGACACGGCCAGCTAAGATCCGAACTGGAGTTAGAGACACTCTCCTGGTATCGTCGAGAACCCCCCTGCTGTGGGTGTGTTGAAAAGAAATGTCTTTGACAAATCGGAAGGTGAGGCTTTCAGCATGTTGCCGAATCGTACGTAAAGTGGTGGCTCTTGTCTTGTAGAGTTAGTTTGCAGATGTCAAACAAAGAAAACAGCAAAAGGCGGTCAGGTGTTGATGGTAGTTTGGTCACTCTAATTCAGAGAAACACTCAAAGTAGACTTGCAAAATGCACAAGACAATAGTTCGCAGGTGGCGACCAGCATGATTATGTCTGTTGTTTGTCATGTCTATAGAAGGCATATGTGACAAACCTCTTGCCCGTTTTGAACTGTCCATCGAAAAAGCGCTTTGTTGTGTGTGTGTGTGTGTTGTGTGTGTGTGTGTGTGTGTGTGTGTGTGTGTGTGTCTGTCTGTCTGTCTGTCTGTCTGTCTGTCTGTCTGTCTGTCTGTCTTTCTGTCTGTCTGTCTGTGTTCGGCTTTTTCAGTAACGCTACAGTTTGTTTCGGTTCTTTTTCCTTCTTCTGCTTTCTTTAAAACTTTTTTCTTTTCTTTTATTTTTGATAGTTTTGTGGGCATTAGTAACTCTGTAAGTGTTCAAGGGGTTGAAGAAATCTATTGAAACTCGAAGTAACTCTAATATTCACTCCTAATAAGTCATATCTCTGTTCTCTTCTCTCCCCCGCTCAGTTCCACACCTCCTCCAC
>CM065738.1:59572124-59584624 GCA_033310375.1 Conus canariensis | reverse complement strand
ACAAAACAAAAACAAAACGAGAAAGAGAAACGAGAAAAAAAAGGAGAGAGAGAAAGAAAAAACAATACTTCGGCATCAAGTTCTGATACTATGGACGACGGGAACCGTAGTACAAATAAATCGTTCAAGTATATTGATGTGCTTTTAAATTCAAGATTTTTAACAAATTTTAAAAGGTATTCAAACCAACTCCGCCAGAAAACATGGACAAACGAACTACATGAAAAAACGCGACGCGTATCGACCTCTAAGGTCTTCATCAGGCAAGATCAAGAACACTCAGGACAACGACAATAAAGAACGAGCCACGTGATCAAAAATAGCATACAACGAGCACAAGTGCACACCTAAAATAGATGACGTAAAGCGAAATACAAAGCAAGGAATGGTAGCAGTCAGTCGAAATACAAAGCAACGAACTGTAGCAGTCAGTAGGAATACAAAGCAACGAATTGTAGCAGTCAGTAGGAATACAAAGCAACGAATTGTTGCAGTCAGTAAGAATACAAAGCAAGGAATGGTAGCAGTCAGTAGGAATACAAAGCAACGAATTGTAGCAGTCAGTAGGAATACAAAGCAACGAATTGTAGCAGTCAGTAGGAATACAAAGCAACGAATTGTAGCAGTCAGTAGGAATACAAAGCAACGAATTGTAGCAGTCAGTACAAAGCAACCAATGGTAGCAGTCAGTAAGAATACAAAGCAACGAATTGTAGCAGTCAGTAGGAATACAAAGCAACGAATTGTAGCAGTCAGTAGGAATACAAAGCAACGAATTGTAGCAGTCAGTAGGAATACAAAGCAACGAATTGTAGCAGTCAGTACAAAGCAACCAATGGTAGCAGTCAGTAGGAATACAAAGCAACAAATTGTAGCAGTCAGTACAAAGCGACGAATGGTAGCAGTCAGTAGGAATACAAAGCAACGAATTGTAGCAGTCAGTTGGAATACAAAGCAAGGAATTGTAGCAGTCAGAACAAAGCAACTAATGGTAGCAGTCAGTAGGAATACAAAGCAACGAATTGTAGCAGTCAGTACAAACAACCAATGGTAGCAGTCAGTAGGAATACAAAGCAACGAATGGTAGCAGTCAGTAGGAATACAAAGCAAGGAATGGTAGCAGTCAGTAGGAATACAAAGCAAGGAATGGTAGCAGTCAGTAGGAATACAAAGCAAGGAATGGTAGCAGTCAGTAGGAATACAAAGCAAGGAATGGTAGCAGTCAGTAGGAATACAAAGCAAGGAATGGTAGCAGTCAGTAGGAATACAAAGCAAGGAATTGTAGCAGTCAGTAGGAGTCAAAGTTAGTGCAAAGTGAGGTGACTGCCGGCGGAAATTGGAGCAAATTTGAAAGGCTTTGAAATGGCTCCGCCAAAGATCATGGACAAACAAATTACAAGACAAAACACGACGCGTTTCGACTTCTTAGGTCTTCTTCAGGCAAGATAAACAACGCTCAGGACAACGAAAAGGAAGTTTTTAACATTATAGAAACGCGTTCACAAGAATGTTGATCGCGCTGCACACGAAGCTATTAAGACTGGAACAAAGAAACAGAAACCAGCAGTCACAACTTTCACAGCTATTCAAGATGTCAGTATTTTATTAACAATATGATGTAGCCTATTTCTTTTTCTTTTTTTTTTCAGTGCAAAAATACACAGAAATTCTTAGCATTTTCACTGATTTTGTTCAAAATAACTGTTTTTAGAATTATCCGAAACACCTGTCTACTTGTGAGCAGTTTCATATCAAAGAACCACTATGGTTTTCGCCTGTTATTATTTCTTCATTGACGCTCCATTATCGGCAAGATAGATAAATAAATAGATGAAGAGATAAATGATTAGACAGATACATACATGAATACACAAATAAACGAACAGATAACTGAATTAGTAAGTAAGAAAGTAAATTCATAATAAATACATGAATATATAAATACATAAATGAACAAATAAATAAATAAACGATTACTGGATTCTTTAAATTTCATTGATGTAATGCGAAGAATACCGGAAAATGACATGGATGATAACTATACATTTTTTGAATGAACGCCTAAGTGAGTGACCACCACACCTTGTATGTTTCCGTTCCTGAAAAGAACTCGTGTGTAAGGATGGATGTGTGTGGGAGTGGGGGAGCGCACGGGCGGGGGGGGGGGGGGGGGAGGCGCACGCGCACGCGTGTATACAAAGAGATAGCGGAAAGAAAGTACAAAGATTACATCTGTTACCAACTACCCTTTTGACCTGGCGAGTCCATCGCAGCCGGAAATATGCACAGACATTAAGACTGACATACAAACACCATAAGAAACATCATGCACAGGCTAAAATCAGTCACACAGACTCCGCGTGTGAGGAAGGCGATGGTTTCTGTTGTGAGCTGGGATGACATTAGAGGTGTGTGGCCACGATGATCAACAAGCCATGGAAAAAGGGCTAGTTGCCGGAGAGAGGCTGACAACACCCCTGCCTGCTGCTGATGTTAGCATCCATGCTGTGTGGTGCCATATGAATCGTGTGCAGCTATTTATCATCTTGTTTTCTATACATAAAAAAGGACGGGACACACAGACAATACGTAATCATGGTAATTTCTGATTCCACTCGCTCGACGAAGAATTATAATCATTGAAAAATATAATTAAACGAACACACACACACACACACACACACACACACACACACACACACACACACACACACACACACACACACACATCAATATTGACTGAAAAAATCGAAATTGTGTCTGGTTGTTTGTGTTTATCTGAAAAGAAAGGATGGTGATTTATTGACGTTCTGTAGAGCAGACATTCATTCTACGTTTCGCATTGAATGATGACCTGTGTTTTGCTGCTCCTGATGTATCAATGCAGAAAAACAGTTTCAGCTCTTCTCGTTCCGTGGTATTTCTTGTTTCGCGTCCTTTCTTTGAAAACGGCACTCCTACAATGGGCGTGGTATGTCTTGTTTCGCGTCCTTTCTTTGATAACGGCACTCCTACAATGGGCGTGGTATGTCTTGTTTCGCGTCCTTTCTTTGAAAACGGCACTCCTACAATGGGCGTGGTATGTCTTGTTTCGCGTCCTTTCTTTGAAAACGGCACTCCTACAATGGGCGTGGTATGTCTTGTTTCGCGTCCTTTCTTTGAAAACGGCACTCCTACAATGGGCGTGGTATGTCTTGTTTCGCGTCCTTTCTTTGAAAACGGCACTCCTACAATGGGCGTGGTTTCACGAGGAATTATCACTAACATTTGTAGCGTTCTTCGAAAAGTAGCAAATTGGAACACAACTGAAAACGGCTAACACACTAAGTTCGTATGGGCCTTTAGTCAAATCCAACAGAAGACAGCGTCAGCTCGGACCCTGAAGGTCTCAAATGCTTTGACATTGTGCTTGTTTGAATAAAAGGTAGCAAGAATCGGTTTTCTTTGTTTTTTGTTTGTTTGTTTCCAGGTGTGGTAACGTTCTCAGATTTCAATGGCCTATATATAACATTGTTTCATTAAATGCAAATGTATGATGTATAAGTTGGTGTTTTAGGGTAGGAATACATAACAAAGGTGTACAGGTCTACCTAAATATAACATTGGTTCATTAAATGCAAATGTATGATGTATAAGTTGGTGTTTTAGGGTAGGAATACATAACAAAGGTGTACAGGTCTACCTAAATATAACATTGGTTCATTAAATGCAAATGTATGATGTATAAGTTGGTGTTTTAGGGTAGGAATACATAACAAAGGTGTACAGGTCTATCTAAATATAACATTGGTTCATTAAATGCAAATGTATGATGTATAAGTTGGTGTTTTAGGGTAGGAATACATAACAAAGGTGTACAGGTCTGCCATGAAAGATGAGCGCCTAGTGTCATTCCCTCTGTGTGTGTGGGGTGTGTGTGTGTGTGTGTGTGTGTGTGTGTGTGTGTGTGTGTCCGTGCGTGCGTGCGTGAGTATGAGTGTGTGTGTGTGTGTGTGTGTGTGTGTGTGTGTGTGTGTGTGTGTGTGTGTGTGTGTGTGTCCGTGCGTGCGTGCGTGAGTATGAGTGTGTGTGTGTTTGTTTGTGTGTGTGTGTGTGTGTGTGTGTGTGTGTGTGTGTGTGTGTGTGTGTGTGTGTGTGTGCGTGTGGTGTGTGTGTGTGTGTGTGTGTGTGTGTGTGCGTGTGGTGTGTGTGTGTGTGTGTGTGTGTGTGTGTGTGCGTGTGTCCGTGCGTGCGTGTGTGTGTATGAGTGTTTGTGTGTGTGTGTGTGTTTCTCTGTGTGTGTGTGTGTGTGTGTGTGTGTGTGTGTGTGTGTGTGTGTGTGTGTGCGTGCGTGCGTATGGTGTGTTTGTGTGTGTGTATGTGTGTGTGTGTGTGTGTGTGCGCGCGCGTGCGCGCGCGTTGTGTGTGTGTTTGTGTGTGTCTGTGTGTGTGCGCGCGCGCGCTTGCGATTGTATGTGTGTGTGTCTGTGTACCTGTGTGTGACTGCCTATGTGTGTGCTTGTGTATGTGCGCGCGCGCGCGCGCGCGCGCGCGCGCGTGTGTGTGTGTGTGTGTGTGTGTGTGTGTGTGTGTGTGTGTGTGTGTGTGTGTGTGTGTGTTCTATTCGTATTGGTGTGGGAGCAAGGTTTTTTCTCTCATGCACTGACTTCAGATTCCTCTTAGAAGTATGAAATTGCATACCACTATAGCTTTAAAACACTGATGTTGGTGGCCTCACCTCCTCTCCAGCCCCTCTAAAACATGGTGTGCCCCAAGGTTCTGCTATGAGCCCTGTTCTCTTTGTTGTGTACATCTAGCCTCTTACTGTCAACGCTCTCTCTCCCATCCCTGTGCTCTTTGTTGTGTACATCTAGCCTCTTACTGTCAACGCTCTCTCTCCCATCCCTGTTCTCTTTGTTGTGTACATCTAGCCTCTCACTGTCAACGCTCTCTCTCCCATCCCTGTTCTCTTTGTTGTGTACATCTAGCCTCTCACTGTCAACGCTCTCTCTCCCATCCCTGTGCTCTTTGTTGTGTACATCTAGCCTCTCACTGTCAACGCTCTCTCTCCCATCCCTGTTCTCTTTGTTGTGTACATCTAGCCTCTCACTGTCAGCGCTCTATCTCCCATCCCTGTTCTCTTTGTTGTGTATATCTAGCCTCTCACTGTCAACGCTCTCTCTCCCATCCCTGTTCTCTTTGTTGTGTACATCTAGCCTCTTACTGTCAACGCTCTATCTCCCATCCCTGTTCTCTTTGTTGTGTACATCTAGCCTCTTACTGTCAACGCTCTCTCTCCCATCCCTGTTCTCTTTGTTGTGTACATCTAGCCTCTTACTGTCAACGCTCTATCTCCCATCCCTGTTCTCTTTGTTGTGTACATCTAGCCTCTCTCTGTCAACGCTCTATCTCCCATCCCTGTGCTCTTTGTTGTGTACATCTAGCCTCTTACTGTCAACGCTCTCTCTCCCATCCCTGTTCTCTTTGTTGTGTACATCTAGCCTCTTACTGTCAACGCTCTCTCTCCCATCCCTGTTCTCTTTGTTGTGTACATCTAGCCTCTCTCTGTCAACGCTCTATCTCCCATCCCTGTTCTCTTTGTTGTGTACATCTAGCCTCTTACTGTCAACGCTCTCTCTCCCATCCCTGTTCTCTTTGTTGTGTACATCTAGCCTCTCTCTGTCAACGCTCTATCTCCCATCCCTGTGCTCTTTGTTGTGTACATCTAGCCTCTTACTGTCAACGCTCTATCTCCCATCCCTGTTCTCTTTGTTGTGTACATCTAGCCTCTCTCTGTCAACGCTCTATCTCCCATCCCTGTTCTCTTTGTTGTGTACATCTAGCCTCTCACTGTCAACGCTCTATCTCCCATCCCTGTTCTCTTTGTTGTGTACATCTAGCCTCTCACTGTCAACGCTCTATCTCCCATCCCTGTTCTCTTTGTTGTGTACATCTAGCCTCTCACTGTCAACGCTCTATCTCCCATCCCAGTTTCTACCACTGACAATCAGCTGCGTGTTTCTGAATATTTACCTCAATTACCCATCTTGATTTTGTACACCCTGGCCTGTATGTCAGATGTCAAACTGCAAGTCAACGAGTATAAAACTGATATGATGCTTGTTCTCCCAAAGAAGTTCTTACATACTACCCTCCTCCTTCCTCAGTATCTGTCATGATTATCATATCACACTTTCCATCACTGTATTGCACGCATATCACACTTTCCATCACTGTATTGCACGCAATATCACTTTCCATCACTGTACTGCACGCAATGTCACACTTTCCATCACTGTACGCAATACCACACTTTCCATCACTGTACGCAATATCACACTTTCCATCACTGTACGCATATCACACTTTCCATCACTGTACGCAATATCACACTTCCATCACTGTGCGCAATGTCATACTTTCCATCACTGTACGCAATATCACACTTTCCATCACTGTACGCAACATCATACTTTCCATCACTGTTCACATATCACACTTTCCATCACTGTACGCAATATCACACTTTCCATCACTGTACGCAATATCATACTTTCCATCACTGTAGCAACATCATACTTTCCATCACTGTACGCAATATCATACTTTCCATCACTGTACGCAATATTACATTTTCCATCACTGTACGCAATATCACACTTTCCATCACTGTACGCAATATCATACTTTCCATCACTGTACGCAATATCACTTTCCATCACTGTACGCAATATCACACTTTCCATCACTGTACGCCATATCACACTTTCCATCACTGTACGCAATATTACATTTTCCATCACTGTACGCAATATCACACTTTCCATCACTGTACGCAATATCACACTTTCCATCACTGTACGCAATATCATACTTTTCATCACTGTACGCAATATCATACTTTCCATCACTATATGCAATATTGCACTTTCCATCCCTGTACGCAACATCGTACTTTCCATCACTGTACGCAATATCATACTTTCCATCACTATACGCAGTATCATACTTTCCATCACTGTACACAATATCACACTTTCCATCACTGTACGCAGTAGCATACTCTCCATCACTGTACGCAATATCACACTTTCCATCACTGTACGCAATATCACACTCTCTATCACTGTACGCAATATCACACTTTCTATCACTGTACGCAGTAACACACTCTCCATCACTGTACGCAATATCACACTTTCCATCACTGTACGCAATATCACACTCTCTGTCACTGTACGCAATATCACACTTTCCATCACTGTACGCAACATCATACTTTCCATCACTGTACGCAACATCATACTTTTCATCACTGTACGCAACATCATACTTTCCATCACTGTACGCAACATCATACTTTCCATCACTGTACGCAACATCATACTTTCCATCACTGTACGCAGTCTGGCATCACTCTGGAACAGTCTCTTTCCGTTTAGGAGCATGTCTCTCACTTCTGCCGAATGTGTTAGAACTCAGAAGAATGAGCTCAGTCCGTCGTCACCATCCTACCAAAGCCTCTGGTCTTCTGTTGTATCCAGACTGGACCAGTGCCATTCATGTCTTCTTGCTGTCCACATTTCTTCTTGACAGACGACAGATGGTTCCAAACCACGCTGCTCCTGGCTTTCTTTTCAAACAGTGCAAATCGCGAACACTAGTCTGCTCTTCCTTAGTCTATTCACTGGGCGCCTGTTCACAAGAGACAGAAGTACAAGACAGCGCCTACGTGTTTCAGTTCTCTTGATTTTTCAGGTCCTCAATACCTGTCAGATCTTCTCTGCTGCCACTCTCCTTCGACAGTTGCGCTCTTCCACTGACAGACGAGTTCTCAGAGTGTCCACTGTCAGAACAAACAGCAGTGATCAGCGCTCTTTCTCTGTTCAGGGTCCATCTGCCTGGAACAGTCTTCCCCACTCTCTAAGACATTCAGCTTCTGCGCACTCTTTCCAACGTGATATGAAAACGCATTTCTTGTCATCTAGACAACCTTTCCACTCCTTCTCCGGCACTGAATCTCCTCGATTTGTTTCACTTCTACTACAATCTGTTTGTGCCTGTACATTGCTTGCCTGTGCGCATGGGTGCGTACCTGTATTGTTTGTGTGTATGGGAGTGGGGGAGAGGAAGGAGAATGGACGTGTGTGTGTACGCGCGTGCCGAAGTTGTGTGTGTGTGTGTGTGTCAAAAGTCAAGTCAAGTCAAAATTATCTTTATTGAGGGTTAAAGAATAAGCTTGTATGTGTATGTGTGTGTGTGTGTGTGTGTGTGTGTGTGTGTGTGTGTGTGTGTGTGTGTGTGTGTGTGTGTGCGTGCGTGCGCGTGCGTGTGCGTGCGTGCGCGTGCGTGTGTGTACGCGCCTGCGCGCATCGGATATCCTTGTGTGTTGAACGTGGGGAGGTCAAGTATGAACTGATACTGAAATAAGCTGGAGATTTGTCATACAGTTCATTCCTCATAAACTTCTACTTGTTATCTTTCCCTCTCACTCCTTTTTTTTTAATTTCTTTGTTTGCTTGCTTACGTGTAAGTTTGTTTATTTATAGTTTTTCTTTTTGGTTTTGTTTTGTTTTGTTTCTTTTTTCTTGTCTGTCTGTCCATCTGTCTGTCTGTCTGTCTGTCTGTATTTATGTCTGTCTGTCTTGCTGTCTTTCTTCCTTTCTTTCTTTTCTTCTTCCTTTCTTTCTTTCCTTTTTTTCTTCCATTCCTGTCTTCTTTCCTCCTCCTTTCCAGTCCTTTTTTTTCCTTCCTTCCTTTTTGTTCTTTCCATCCTTCCTCCCTTTCTGTTCTCCCTTCCATTCAGATGCTCTGCTGCAGTCTCAAACAAACGGCTCCAGAGACTGGCTGCCTGTAGTCGCTCTGCTGCAGTCTCAAACAAACGGCTCCAGAGACTGGCTGCCTGTAGTCGCTCTGCTGCAGTCTCAAACAAACGGCTCCAGAGACTGGCTGCCTGTAGTCGATCTGCTGCAGTCTCAAACAAACGGCTCCAGAGACTGGCTGCCTGTTGTGTTGGAGGACAGGGCTGGATATATGCAGACCGTGGGCAAACAGGAAACGGATATCCCCCCCTTCCCCACCCTCCATCCCCCCTCCCCACGCACACGATTACTTCCGTCATTAGACAGTCATAGATCCACGTTGCCTTTCGTAAATATGGAATTGGTTTCCTGGTTCTGATTAACATGAAAGAAAGAGTTTAACGAAGACAGAAGAGGCAAAAAAGGGGAATGAAAGTTTTGCTGATTAACATGACCGAAAGAGTTTAACGAAGACAGAAGAGGCAAAAAAGGGGGAATGAAAGTTTTGCTGATTAACATGACCGAAAGAGTTTAACGAAGACAGAAGAGGCAAAAAAGGGGGAATGAAAGTTTTGCTGATTAACATGACCGAAAGAGTTTAACGAAGACAGAAGAGGCAAAAAAGGGGGAATGAAAGTTTTGCTGATTTGCTGGTCTGCGTGATCTCTCTTTCTCTCTCTGTCTCTGTCTCTGTCTCTCTCTCTCTCTCTCTCTCTCTCTCTCTCTCTCTCTCTCTCTCTCTCTGTGCCTCCATCTCTGTCTATCTGTCTGCCTGCCTGTCTGTCTCTCTGTCTCTGTCTCTCTCTCTGTCTCTCTCTCTCTCTCTCTCTCTCTCTCTGTGAGTGTGTGTGTGTGTGTGTGTGTGTGTGTGTGTGTGTGTGTGTGTGTGTGTGTGTGTGTGTGTGCCTCCGTCTCTGTCTGTCTGCCTGCCTGCCTGTCTGTCTCTCTGTCTCTGTGTCTGTCTGTCTGTCTGTCTGTCTCTCTCTCTCCCCTCTCTCTCTCTCTCTCTCTCTCTCTCTCTCTCTCTCTCTCTCTCTCTCCGTATGTATGTGAGTGCGTGCGTGTGCGTGCGTGCGTGCGTGCGTGCGTGCGTGCGCGCGTGCGTGCGTGCGTGTGTTGTTGTTGTTCTTTGATTTAACGTCTGTTCACCCAAAGGTGATATTAGACAAATTAAATAAATATCAAATAAAATAATAGTAGAGTAAAATAAAATAAATTAAATGAATGAAATAAATTGATTAAAACAAAATAATAGATAGATAAACTAAATAGGATAGAATAATAAAGAAATGTGTGTGTGTGTGTGTGTGTGGGGGGGGGGGTGGAGGGGGGGGAGGGTAGGTATGTGTCACTGGATGGGTTTGTATTTTTTGTGGTGATGGTGTATAGTGTCCTTTAGTAATAGTGGAATAATCTGTCCTTCACCCTTTCTTTCTGTCCTTCACGTATTAATCTATTCTATTAGTACATTGACAGATCTGATACATTATAAAGTATCTAGAGATTTGGACTGCAAATCAATTCAAGTTATGCGGTCCACAGTCCAGCCAATCATGAAAGCCATCCCAGGATTGCCACCGTGTAAAAGTTCGATCCTGTAATCTTGAGTTATGGTTAGAAAAGTTGACTTGCATACTGCATAGAATATTCAGATTGTTTTAAATATCTTAAATCTAAAAGTAATAAATTCCCAATGTGTCCTACTATCTTAACAATTAACAGATATAATTTAATAACGCAGGAAAGAACAACAATAAATCAACAAATCAAAGAAAAATACCAACAGGACTGGAATGCAAAATTTGTGAAAAAATTTTAAGAAGCTGAAAGTCATTTACAATTTTTTCAATGGATAATGGCTCATAAGGTAGCAGCACGCCCCCTAAAGTTTTAGTAATGAGTGCTTTAATTTCAGAACAGTGTAGGAGTAAATGCTTTATAGTAATCTGGTTTCCACATATACAATTTACATCTTTAGAAAATTTTGTTCTAAGAGCATTTAGACGAAGTTTAAACATCAAAGCTATAATATGTCTGGATTTTGTATTACTAAGATATGTCAAGAGTAACTTTGAATCTGCGATAGGTTCATTTAATCCTTTAATACAATTTTGTGAATATTGACTGTTTGATGTCATCAGAATATTATCAAATTCATCTTTAGATATTTTGTCAATATGTTTATAGCATTCATGTAAATCTAACTTTATATTCAGCTGTATTGTTCCTTCAACATTACGCGCTGCTCTTTTAGCTGCTCGGTCAACCACTTCATTATAATATATCCCATAATGTGAAGGTACCCAATAAAAAGTGATACTGATGTTTTTAGCTGATAACTGATGTATTGCATGTTTTATTTCTAGTATCATTTCGAGACGCGTTTTAACATTTTGACATTTGATAGCTTGTAGTGCAGATTTCGAATCGACACATAATAACACTTCACGTTTGGGCCAGTTTGTTGGAAGATCTATGATATGCTGTACCGCCTTTAATATTGCTACCAATTCAGCAGTAAAAATGGAGTAATGATTACCGATATGATACTGTTTCACTAGGTTTAGTGAAGGAATTACAAATGCTGCCCCTGTCTTGCCATTCTCGAGGACAGATCCGTCTGTATATATTTTAATATGATCATTATAATGACTCTCCATGTGTAAATTAATCACATTTTTTAATATATTCGGTGACTGATCTTTGTTCATATCCATATGGTCTATATCAAAATTAGGTTTAACTTGTTCCCATGATGGAACTGGCGAGAAAGAAGGCTTCATGGCAACCTTTTTATCTTTTAAATCTGCAGAGTTAATCATATCCGAGACATATGTATTTATTGGTTGTAGAGAATGTATATATTTTGCTCTTTTAACAAAATCATGTTGCGAGTCCAGATTTACTTCTTTTTTACTAAAGGTATCATATGCAGATGATTTTAATACATATTTCGACGCACAAACTTTTCTGTGGTTATCAAGTGGTAGAACACCCGCTTCCTTGTAAGTCCCTAAATTTGAAGCATGAGATGGTACCCCAAGGGCTAATTTATAAGCTTTACAATCTATACTTTGTAGTTTGTTTAACAAATGCTTTGGAGCACTAAAAAATATTTCCTGAGCATAAGTTAACCGTGAACGCACAAGAGAATTTGCAAGGGATACAAGCGCTCTAGTATCTTGGCCCCAGTGTTGTTTACTTATAATTTTGAGAAAATTTAAAGCTTTCCTTGCCTTGTTTAGTATGTAATCTATATGTTGAGTCCATGAGAGTTTTGACGAAAGATAAACTCCCAGAAATTTTACAGTTTGTGTATAATTAATGACAGTTCCATTGATTGTGAAAGTAGGGAGTTTTTCTGGGTTGCACCCAGAGTTAAATAGTACTATATTTGTTTTTTCCAATGATAGATTTAAGCCATTCTCTGTCATAAACATATTGATTTTATCTAGTTCACGTTGATATACTTTTTTTGTATAGTTTAATACTCTAGCTGGGGTGTTACGTTTTATTGTTACCTTCATCCACATACAGATGTCGTCTGCATACTGAGCCAAAACTGTGTCTTTAGATAGATTATTTGGTAAATCTGCTATTAATATATTAAACAAAATAGGTGAAATAACAGAGCCTTGAGGAAGACCCATGTGAAGTTTTCTGGGTTTTGAATACGTGTTTCCAACTCTTACTTGTATGAATCGTTCTGATAAAAAATTC
>CM065738.1:59557124-59567124 GCA_033310375.1 Conus canariensis | reverse complement strand
GGAGAGGCGCTCTGTGGGTCCGTCAACTCCAGACACTATAGGCCTACCAGGGGGGTCGTTGAGGCGTTTGTGAATTTTCGGCAAATGGTAGAAACTGTGTGTCCTCACCGTGTCCTGATTCACGTTGCCCAATCTTTGGTCTTGTCGTTGATGAACTCGGCGTTGTGCAGCTTTCTGACGAGTTCATTTGATGCCCTGGCAATTTCCTTAGCTGGGTCTGATTGGAGTTGTTCATAATGCTCTGGATTGGTCAGCTGGCGCATCGCTTCCTTGTGATATTGTTCAAAGTCTTGGACGACCACGGCACCCCCTTTGTCAGCTGTTGAGATGCGTAGGACCCTGTCATCTACCTGTTTCTTGAGTTCAGCGAGGGCGTGGCGACATGTGTGGCTGATGTTGATGTAATTGGGAGGTATAGGAGTGTAAGACGTCACTTGTGATAGCAGAGTGGCCGCAAAGGCTTCCATGGCTGAGTCCCGGTTCTTGGGTGGTTCCCAAAAGGACTTTTTGTGGAACCGCAAAGTAGAGGGTAGCTGGGTGGGGGCATCCTCTTCAAAGAACTCCTTGAGTCGCATTCTTCTCAGGCCTTCCTCCGTGTCCTCCAGCAGTTTGACCTCATCATAGGTTCTGGGGGTCGGACAAAACTTCGGGCCATAAGAGAGAAGCCGAGTCTGTTCCCTGGAGAGCGGTTTCGATGATAAGTTGACGACTTGCTGTGGTTCTGCTTGAGTCACGTCTGTTCTTCTGAAGCGTCTATTTTTCGGTTTGTCCTTTTTTTCCTTTTGTCTTTTCCATCTTCCTCTGCGATGTGGGAAAGTTTCTTTAGCTTTTTTTGTTTCGTGATGTGGCAGAATTTAGCTATACGATTTTGTTTTTTGCGCAGTGTCCCCAAGTAGCTGGTGCACTCAGTGTCTGTGAGAGTTCCTTGGAGCTCTGCTTTGACTGCTTCCAGCTCGGATCGGAGTGTTTTGGTAGCACTGGCATAAAAGTCTCTACAAAGAACTGCAGTAGCTTTCTCTGCCTGGTGAAACTCCCTCTCTATGCTCCCCCGTAGTTCTGTGCTTGGCGGTAGGGTTGAGTAGGCAAAGGAAACCTTCATGCCTTGGGGAATAAGTTGCTTACTCACACACTTTTTCAAGAAAGTAAAATGTGACTGGTAATGTTCAGTTTTGGAGGTAAGGTTGTGTCCTCTTCTTAGACAGGTCTCCTTTCTGGGTTGGCCAGATCCATCACGGGATACTTGTGGTAGGTCATTTGTTGTAAGCATAGTTCTTGCTTAAAAATGGCCAGAGTGAGAGACACTAATGCAGACTTGGTGGATCCATAAGGATACAGTTTGTTGCTCACTTAAAAGTGGAGAGATAATACACTTGATCACAACAAAAAACACCAGTTCTCTGCCAAATTTTCGTCTTTACTTGACTTCATCAGGACTGTCACCTTGGAACACCTAGTAGTCCTTCTTTGACGTTTATCGTGTCATACGTCATCGTCTATACGTCTTTGTTGGTCTCTCGTTTATGTCGTCAAACCTGGAAGATTTTTGTTCTGTTTCTTCCTTTCCCTCTCTCTCTCTCTCTCTCTCTCTCTCTCTCTCTCTCTCTCTCTCTCTCTTTCTTCCTTTCTCTGTTTTTTCTTTCTCTCTCTCTCTCTTTCTTCCTTTCTCTCTTTCTTTCTTTCTTTTCATTCTTTCAAACACACACACACACACACAGAGAGAGAGAGAGAGAGAGAGAGAGAGAGAGAGAGAGAGAGAGTTTGTCCGAGTGGCAGCAGGGGAAGAATCGTGGACACCACCTGAGCTCTAGTCCCGTACATTTAGGCCGTCAGGGTAATTTGTTTTCAGTTTGTGGCGCCACAATCGTTCCCTGACTTTGCGTTTGCACGCATTCTTGGAGTGGCACTGTTCTATTGCAATAACCCTCATGTCCGCCATGGAGTGGTCGTTGGCTTGGAAGTGTTTGGCTACCAGGGTTTCAGCACGGCAGCCTTCCGTTTCTCTGGTCCCTTCATTTTTTATGCTTGACCTGTGGCCATAAAAGCGTTTCTTTAGTGGCTGTCCCGTCTCCCCAACGTACTGCGTGTCCCCACAGCGAGCACAATTGACGAGGTACACCACATCACTGCTGGTGCACGTCAGTCTATGGCGTACCTGGAACACCTGACCGGTGCGGACACTGGTGAACTGTGTGGTCTCTTGCAGATGTTCAGTGCAGAGGACACAGCTCTTTGACTGGCATCTGTAGCAGCCTGCAGGCCCTGGGGACACTGCCACCTGCACAGGGGGAGGCTGGGAGGGCATGAGCAGACTGCGCAGGCTTCTGCACTTCCGCTCTCCTACCATGGGGGCTTGGGGGATGGCCTTTCTCATCCTTCTGCTGGTATGGAGCGTGGGCAGGAGCTCCCGTAGCCACTGGGCAATGGGAGGGTGGACGGGGTTGTGTGTAATTATGAAGGGGATGCGTCCTGTGGAGTTGGTCCTGTTCCTGTACGTGAGGGTCTGCTGCCTTGGTATTGCTGCCGCCCGGTCAATGGCTTTTTGCACCAGGCCAGGGGGTAGCCCCGCTTCACGAGACGGCCCTTCAGTTCCACACAACGCTTGAAGAATACTTCCTCCTCTGAGCATAGTCTCCTCAGGTGGAGGGTCTGTCCGAAGGGAATGCCGCAGACGCAGTGGCGTGGACGGCATGAGTTGAAGGGGAGGTACATTTTGGATTCCGTTTCTTTGATGTGCACATCCGTGGTCAGTTTCCCATTGGTGATGCTTATTTCCGCATCCAGGTAGGGCACCCTGGACCTGCCGTAGTTTGAAGTGAACTTCACACTGTGATGCTGCTGGTTGAGCCATGCTAGGAAGTCTTTAAGGCAGTCCTCCCCCTGAAGCCACAGCATCAGCACATCATCAATATAGCGTCTCCAGTGTTGGATCGGGATCTTCCAGGGGAAGAGGTCAGCAGTTCTTTCTCTAGCCACCCCATGTAGATGTTAGCGATGGCAGGTGCCATGGGCGTGCCCATCGCTGTCCATTGTACTTGCTGGTACACCCTCCCATCAAACCTAAAGACGTTGTTTTGTAGAATGTGCATGATAGTCTGCTGTAGGAGACGGACGTCCGGGATAACGTCTGAGTCATTCTTATGTTCTCTGAGCATAGCCTTCAGAGACTGAGGAACCTCTTCATGGGGAATACTGGGGTATAGTGCCACCACATCTACTGTAACGACAAGGGCATCATCAGGAATGGGTTGCTGGTCTGTATTCCACTCCTGTAGGATGTTCAGCAGGTGGGTTGTATCCTTGAGATCCGAGGGTAGTCTCTGAACGATGGGTTGGAGCCAAAAGTCCACCAGTTTGGAGAGGCGCTCTGTGGGTCCGTCAACTCCAGACACTATAGGCCTACCAGGGCGGTCGTTGAGGCGTTTGTGAATTTTCGGCAAATGGTAGAAACTGTGTGTCATCACCGTGTCCTGATTCACGTTGCCCAATCTTTGGTCTTGTCGTTGATGAACTCGGCGTTGTGCAGCTTTCTGGCGAGTTCATTTGATGCCCTGGCAATTTCCTTAGTTGGGTCTGATTGGAGTTGTTCATAATGCTCTGGATTGGTCAGCTGGCGCATCGCTTCCTTGTGATATTGTTCAAAGTCTTGGACGACCACGGCACCCCCTTTGTCAGCTGTTGAGATGCGTAGGACCCTGTCATCTACCTGTTTCTTGAGTTCAGCGAGGGCGTGGCGACATGTGTGGCTGATGTTGATGTGATTGGGAGGTATAGGAGTGTAAGACGTCACTTGTGATAGCAGAGTGGCCGCAAAGGCTTCCATGGCTGAGTCCCGGTTCTTGGGTGGTTCCCAAAAGGACTTTTTGTGGAACCGCAAAGTAGAGGGTAGCTGGGTGGGGGCATCCTCTTCAAAGAAGAACTCCTTGAGTCGCATTCTTCTCAGGCCTTCCTCCGTGTCCTCCAGCAGTTTGACCTCATCATAGGTTCTGGGGGTCGGACAAAACTTCGGGCCATAAGAGAGAAGCCGAGTCTGTTCCCTGGAGAGCGGTTTCGATGATAAGTTGACGACTTGCTGTGGTTCTGCTTGAGTCACGTCTGTTCTTCTGAAGCGTCTATTTTTCGGTTTGTCCTTTTTCCTTTTGTCTTTTCCATCTTCCTCTGCAATGTGGGAAAGTTTCTTTAGCTTTTTTTGTTTCGTGATGTGGCAGAATTTAGCTATACGATTTTGTTTTTTGCGCAGTGTCCCCAAGTAGCTGGTGTACTCAGTGTCTGTGAGAGTTCCTTGGAGCTCTGCTTTGACTGCTTCCAGCTCGGATCGGAGTGTTTTGGTAGCACTGGCATAAAAGTCTCTACAAAGAACTGTAGTAGCTTTCTCTGCCTGGTGAAACTCCCTCTCTATGCTCTCCCGTAGTTCTGTGCTTAAGGCGATGTGGTCAAGGCGATGGAATGATTAGCCGCTACTGTCATCATCAAATCCCGAGAACAAGTCACATTCTTCTAAGAAAAGCCAGAAAGAAATGCCAAGGCGAAGTCAAACGAGGGGACAGTGGAATACAGTAAGGCAGATGATGGTGGCTGGTAGGATGATGAAAAATGGAGGAGAGAGAGAGAGAGAGAGAGAGAGAGAGAGAGAGAGAGAGAGAGAGAGAGAGAGAGAGAGAGAGAGAGACCGAGAGACAGAGAGAGAGAGGGACTATGCCTTTATCCGTTCTACTCTTCGTTTCTCGTTAAAAAAAATTCTTTGAAGAATAGATCGGCCAACCGAAGTCGTGTCAGTTTGATACTGTTTCATCCTGCCTACACTTGGCATGTGTTGATGTTGTGCTGTCTTATATGACCCATGTTATCTGGCTGGTTTCCTGAGTTCTTCAACTAATGTCTCTTACGCCCACGCATTAGAAAACGAGTTTTTATTATGAAAGTGTGAAGAATGATCGACTGTCAGTAATCTGTCATGTTTATGAAAATTGTTGGGGAAAATTGCACGGTCTCAACCCTTGCCTCAGAACAAAATCATCTGAGTAACTGTTAGAAGCAAGCCTGTAGACGTGGCCGTAGATGGACAACTGCTTTTCTTAGAAGAGTGTGACTTGTTCTCTGGATTTGATGATGACGGTAAAATATCTCTTTTGGCCAGCAGTCTTGGACGCTGCTAATCATTCCATCGCCTTGACCACAATGAACATTTCTTTTCTTATTGGAGACATTAGTATGGGTCGCTTCTTACATTTCAGACCGTACACAGAATGTGTGTGTGAATGATAGATCCTCTGATGTAATTGCCTTGAAACATGGTGTCATCATCATCATCATCATCATCATCATCATCATCATCATCATCATCATCATCATCATCAACATGACCCTGGAGAAGCATGCTCTTCTAATCTACGTACAACCAAAAACTTCCAAGAGAGCTACAAAGGACTGGCACCTACGGGGCACCATCAAGGTGTGTCAGCCATGTTTCATTCTCTGTCGGATGGACTTGTTCTAATGAAAGGGCAGTACGCTGAAATAGAGTCACTGCATGTCAGTGTTCAATCTTACGCTTCTGGCTACGCTGGCTTCTTGGTTTTCGCATTCGTCATTTCTGTTTGTTTGTTTAGTTGTTTGTTTGGGGTGAAACAATTCGCTGAGGAAATGTCACGATGTGCGTCTTCTCCGCTTTGCATTTCCTTCAAAGAAACGAGAATGGCGGCATTAAGATTGTGGCAGCAACACCGAGCTCCAGGATCTCACAAACAGACTTGTCACAAGAGCAAGTGCCTACGGCATGGAGGTCAGCACAGAGAAGTCAAAGGTCATGGTCAACAGCACGACTAACAGCAGTGCCAACATAACCATGAATGGTGAGCCCCTGGAAGAAGTGACCAGCTTCAGGTACTTGGGAGCAACCCTGTCCAAAGATGGCACCTGCACAGCAGAAATCCGAATCAGGATCAGCTCCGCATCAGCAGCGATGGCCAGACTGAACAGAGTGTGGAAGAGCAACATCAAATTCGACACAAAATTCCAGCTCTACAAGTCACTAGTGGTCTCGATCCTCTTAAATGGTTGCGAGACATTGACACTGATGGCCGAAACAGAAAGAAGAATCCAGGCGTTTGAGACCAGGTGCCTGAGGAAACTACTCCGCATCTCCTACAAAGAACACAAGACCAATGATTATGTACGGAACCTGGTCACTAACCTAGTTGGGCCCCACGAACCACTTCTGGCAACCTTCAAACGACGGGAAATGGCATGGTTTGGCCACGTCAATCGTCACAACACCCTCTCCAAAACCATCCTTCAAGGTACCGTTGAAGGAGGGCGCAGACGAGGACGGCAGAGAAAGAGCTGGTCCGACAATATAAAGGACTGGACCAAAATGACCATGCCAGATCTCCTCAAGACAGCCACCAACAGAAGAGCCTGGAGAGAAACGGCGACTGCCTCATCACGTCCCCCCAACGACCCCAGCGGTCAGGGGAATGACTGACTGACTGATTTACGAAAATATAACGGTTAGTTATGACAGAGAGACATACAGACAGACAGACAGAGACAGAGACAGAGACAGAGGCTGAGGCAGAGAGACAGAGACAGAGACAGAATGACAATGATTCTTTAGTTCACAACAGTAGAAAACATAGTTAGCCAGTGTTTCATATTTGCCGTTGCCATTTCACTAAGCTAGTACTAAATGATACAATGCATTTATCAAAACACGATTTTACAAGCGTCAACAACAAACTAAATAAAGAAACAATAACAACCATCACCAAGATGCAAGTGTTGACATCAACACTGAAATAAGCAAACGAAAACAAAGCAGTAAGTACAACAACAACCACAAAAACAAATAACAAGAAAACAGCAGTGTTTACAGAGAGAGAGAGGGGGGGGAGAGAGAGAGAGAGAGAGAGAGAGAAGAGAGAGAGAGAGAGACAGAGAGAAGAGAGACAGAGAGAGACAGAGAGAGAGAGATTAGTTGTGAATCTTATAAGGTATTTCTGTATTAAAGGGGTAAAGGTAATGAACGAGAGAGAGAGAGAGAGTGAAAGCGCTGTGAGAGTGTGTACAAGAGTGTGGGTGTGAATTAGAGTGATTGAGAGAGTTTGTGAGTGACGTTTTGAGCGAGAACGTGTGAATATAAGCCAGCGTGACAGAGTAAGTGAGTCGAAGAGTGTGAGTGTGAGAAAATGTAAGTGTCAGTGTGTGAGAGAATGGGATGTTAGAGTGTGTATGACAGTGTGTGAGAGAATGGGATTGTTAGAGTGTATGACAGTGTGTGAGAGAATGGGATCGTTAGAGTGTATGACAGTGTGTGTAGAGAATGGGATTGTTAGAGTGTATGACAGTGAGTGAGAGAATGGGATTGTTAGAGTGTATGACAGTGATGTGAGAGAATGGGATTGTTAGAGTGTATGACAGTGAGTGAGAGAATGGGATTGTTAGAGTGTATGACAGTGAGTGAGAGAATGGGATTGTTAGAGTGTATGACAGTGTGTTGAGAGAATGGGATTGTTAGAGTGTATGACAGTGAGTGAGAGAATGGGATTGTTAGAGTGTATGACAGTGTGTTAGAGAATGGGATCGTTAGAGTGTATGACAGTGAGTGAGAGAATGGGATTGTTAGAGTGTATGACAGTGAGTGAGAGAATGGGATTGTTAGAGTGTATGACAGTGAGTGAGAGAATGGGATCGTTAGAGTGTATGACAGTGTGTGAGAGAATGGGATTGTTAGAGTGTATGACAGTGTGTGAGAGAATGGGATTGTTAGAGTGTATGACAGTGTGTGAGAGAGTGGGATTGTTAGAGTGTATGACAGTGTGTGAGAGAATGGGATTGTTAGAGTGTATGACAGTGAGTGAGAGAATGGGATCGTTAGAGTGTATGACAGTGAGTGAGAGAATGGGATCGTTAGAGTGTATGACAGTGTGTGAGAGAATGGAATTGTTAGAGTGTATGACAGTGAGTGAGAGAATGGGATTGTTAGAGTGTATGACAGTGTGTGAGAGAATGGGATTGTTAGAGTGTATGACAGTGAGTGAGAGAATGGGATTGTTAGAGTGTATGACAGTGTGTGAGAGAATGGGATTGTTAGAGTGTATGACAGTGAGTGAGAGAATGGGATTGTTAGAGTGTATGACAGTGAGTGAGAGAATGGGATCGTTAGAGTGTATGACAGTGTGTGAGAGAATGGGATTGTTAGAGTGTATGACAGTGAGTGAGAGAATGGGATTGTTAGAGTGTATGACAGTGTGTGAGAGAATGGGATTGTTAGAGTGTATGACAGTGAGTGAGAGAATGGGATTGTTAGAGTGTATGACAGTGTGTTAGAGAATGGGATTGTTAGAGTGTATGACAGTGAGTGAGAGAATGGGATTGTTAGAGTGTATGACAGTGTGTTAGAGAATGGGATTGTTAGAGTGTATGACAGTGAGTGAGAGAATGGGATTGTTAGAGTGTATGACAGTGAGTGAGAGAGTGGGATCGTTAGAGTGTATGACTGTGTTAGAGAATAGGATTGTTAGAGTGTATGACAGTGAGTGAGAGAGTGGGATCGTTAGAGTGTATGACAGTGAGTGAGAGAATGGGATTGTTAGAGTGTATGACAGTGTGTGAGAGAATGGGATTGTTAGAGTGTATGACAGTGAGTGAGAGAATGGGATTGTTAGAGTGTATGACAGTGAGTGAGAGAATGGGATTGTTAGAGTGTATGACAGTGTGTTAGAGAATGGGATTGTTAGAGTGTATGACAGTGAGTGAGAGAATGGGATTGTTAGAGTGTGTGACAGTGAGTGAGAGAATGGGATTGTTAGAGTGTATGACAGTGAGTGAGAGAATGGGATTGTTAGAGTGTATGACAGTGAGTGAGAGAATGGGATTGTTAGAGTGTATGACAGTGAGTGAGAGAATGGGATTGTTAGAGTGTATGACAGTGTGTGAGAGAATGGGATTGTTAGAGTGTATGACAGTGTGTGAGAGAATGGGATTGTTAGAGTGTATGACAGTGAGTGAGAGAATGGGATTGTTAGAGTGTATGACAGTGAGTGAGAGAGTGGGATTGTTAGAGTGTATGACAGTGTGTGAGAGAATGGGATTGTTAGAGTGTATGACAGTGAGTGAGAGAATGGGATTGTTAGAGTGTTATGACAGTGAGTGAGAGAGTGGGATTGTTAGAGTGTATGACATGTGTGTTAGAGAATGGGATTGTTAGAGTGTATGACAGTGTGTGAGAGAATGGGATTGTTAGAGTGTATGACAGTGTGTTAGAGAATGGGATTGTTAGAGTGTATGACAGTGAGTGAGAGAATGGGATTGTTAGAGTGTATGACAGTGTGTGAGAGAATGGGATTGTTAGAGTGTATGACAGTGTGTGAGAGAATGGGATTGTTAGAGTGTATGACAGTGAGTGAGAGAGTGGGATCGTTAGAGTGTATGACTGTGTTAGAGAATAGGATTGTTAGAGTGTATGACAGTGAGTGGAGAGAGTGGGATCGTTAGAGTGTATGACAGTGTGTGAGAGAGTGGGATTGTTAGAGTGTATGACAGTGTGTGAGAGAGTGGGATTGTTAGAGTGTATAACAGTGTGTGAGAGAGTGGGATTGTTAGAGTGCATGACAGTGAGTGAGAGAGTGGGATTGTTTGAGTGCATGACAGTGAGTGAGAGAGTGGGATTGTTAGAGTGCATGACAGTGAGTGAGAGAGTGGGATTGTTTGAGTGCATGACAGTGTGTGAGAGAGGGAAAGACAACGTGTCGGAGTGTATAGAAGAAAGAGAATGGAAAGCGAGAGAGAGAGTGTGTGTCTGTGTGTGTGTGTGTCTGTGTGTGTGTGTCTGTGTGTGTGTGTGTGTCTGTGTGTGTGTGTGTCTGTGTGTCTATGTGCGTGTGCGTGAGGAGAGAGAGAGAGAGAGAGAGAGAGAGAGAGAGAGAGAGAGAGAGAGAGATTCACGTTTATTACATCATCTCTGTTGATATCGATAGATATTAAACTGAATGTTAATTTGCTA
>CM065738.1:59552124-59554624 GCA_033310375.1 Conus canariensis | reverse complement strand
GAAGATTTCCATCGGCACCAGTTTTGTTAGGAGAAGGTTCCCCGAAGTTGGAGTACAGCTGCCTTAATGGCAGGATAAAAAACGGTCATACACACAAAACTCTACTCCCCATATAGGGGGTGTCCGCAGGAGTATCAGCCTGCGTACGCAGAAGAAGAAGAAGTTAGGAGCAGGGACGGGACGGTCTTCATATGGCTTGAAACTCTGATGTAGTCTTTTCGTTTCTTCCGATTGTTGGCTTCAACATGTCATGATCTCATTGACAATGTCAGTTGTCATGCCGCTCATCTGTCCTGTGTCACTACTGAGGTAGCACTTCTGACTGTCAGCACTTTGTACCACAGTCTTGTTTTTTCATTCACATCAGCTGACGTACTCCGCACCACGGCTGTCACAGACTGTGTAAAACGTCCACCACGGCATGATTCAAGATAACTTCCATGCTCTTCCTCATCGTCAGCGGCAGTGTGACTGTCTGTCCAGTCTGGCAGAGTCAGGTCACTCTGCTTCACTGTCACCGACCATGGATCACTGTCCGTCATTGTGGTCAACAGCTGGTCATCAGACCGAGTGTCACATTCACTCCCCACTCCATGGCAGACTGTCACTGGGCTGCATCATGGATGATGTCACTGGTGTCATCATGGCACTGACTGTCACTGGAGCTGTCATCATGGCACTGACTGTCACTAGGACTGTCATCATGGCACTGACTGTCTCTGGTGCTGTCATCATGGCACTGACTGTCACTGGGGCTGTCATCATGGCATGACTGTCACTGGGGCTGTCATCTAGGAAAGTGTCCTGTGCACTCTATGCTCCGTGGCACTGACTGTCACTGGGGCTTCATCATGACACTGACTGTCACTGGGGCTGTCATCGCTGACTGTCACTGGGGCTTCATCATGGCACTGACTTCACTGGGGCTATCATCATGGCACTGACTGTCACTGGGGCTGTCATCATGGCACTGACTGTCACTGGGGCTGTCATCATGGCACTGACTGTCACTGGGGCTGTCATCATGACACTGACTGTCACTGGGGCTGTCATCATGGCACTGACTGTCACTGGGGCTGTCATCATGACACAGACTGTCACTGGGGCTGTCATCACTGACTGTCACTGGGGCTGTCATCATGGCACTGACTGTCACTGGGGCTGTCATCATGGCACTGAATGTCACTGGGGCTGTCATCATGGCACTGAATGTCACTGGGGCTGTCATCATGACACTGACTGTCACTGGGGCTGTCATCATGGCACTGACTGTCACTGGGGCTGTCATCATGACACTGACATGCTGTCACTGGTTGGGCTGTCATCACTGACTGTCACTGGGGCTGTCATCACTGACTGTCACTGGGGCTGTCATCATGACACTAACTGTCACTGGGGCTGTCATCACTGACTTTTACTGGGACTGTCAATATTGACTGTCACTGGGGCTGTCATCATGGCACTGACTGTCACTGGGGCTGTCATCATGGCACTAACTGTCACTGGGGCTGTCAATACTGACTGTCACTGGGGCTGTCATCATGGCACTGACTATCACTGGGGCTGTCATTATGGCACTGACTGTCACTGGGGCTGTCATCATGGCACTAACTGTCACTGGGGCTGTCATCTAGGAAAGTGCCCTGTGCAGTAGCATTGATTTTTTACTGTAAACTCAACTTGGAGTCGTGGGCAGAAACAGGGCTGGGGGAGATGAAAAAGAATGATTCATCTGTTCCTGCACTAAATGTTTCCTCTGCTCCTGCACTTAATTTGTCCTGTGTGTCTCAGCTCTTCTTTCGTCTCTAGCAATCTGTGATGGACATTTCTTGCGATAGGCCACAGTGTCACACTGAGATTGGCCACAGTGTCACACTGAGATTGGCCACAGTGTCACACTGAGATTGGCCACAGTGTCACACTGAGATTGGCACAGCGCAACACTGAGATTGGCCACAGGGTCACACTGAGATTGGCCACAGTGCCACACTGAGATTGGCCACAGTGTCACACTGAGAATGTCCACAGTGCCACACTGAGACTGGCCACAGTGTCACACTGAGATTGGCCACAGCGCAACACTGAGATTGGCCACAGTGTCACACTGAGATTGGTCACAGTGTCACACTGAGATTGGCCACAGTGCCACACTGAGATTGGCCACAGTGCCACACTGAGATTGGCCACAGTGTCACACTGAGATTGGCCACAGTGCCACACTGAGATTGGCCACAGTGCCACACTGAGATTGGCCACAGCGTCACACTGAGACTGGCCACAGCGTCACACTGAGATTGGCCACAGTGTCACACTGAGATTGGCCACAGTGTCACACTGAGATTGGCCACAGTGCCACACTGAGATTGGCCACAGTGTCACACTGAGATTGGCCACAGTGTCACACTGAGACTGGCCACAGTGCCACACTGAGACTGATTAACAGGGGACTGATGGGAAGGTGTCAGACGAAGCACTACAACAGTTTGCTGTTCCCTGCCTT
>CM065738.1:59537124-59539624 GCA_033310375.1 Conus canariensis | reverse complement strand
ACTGTTCTGTGGAACGATTCGCCCCATGCTTAGCTGCAGCTATATCTGCTTTGTCGGTATCATAATTCAAACACTGAGAAGGTGTCCAGCAAAGCTGTAGCTTTGTCTGCTCCGTCAGTATTATAATTCAAACAGTCAGAAGGTGTCCAGCAAAGCTGTAGCCATGTCTGTTTTGTCCGTATCATAATTCAAACAGTCAGAAGTGTCCAGCAAAGCTGTAGCTATGTCTGTTTTGTCCGTATCATAATTTAAACAGTCAGAATGTGTCCAGCAAAGCTGTAGTCATGTCTGCTTTGTCCGTACTATAATTCAAAGTCAGAAGGTGTCCAGCAAAGCTGTAGCCATGTCTGTTTTGTCAGTATCATAATTCAAACAGTCAGAAGGTGTCAAGCAAAGCTGTAGCCATGTCTGCTTCGTTGGTATCATAATTCAAACAGTCAGAAGGTGTCCAGCAAAGCTGTAGCCATGTCTGCTTTGTCCGTACTATAATTCAAACAGTCAGAAGGTGTCCAGCAAAGCTGTAGCCATGTCTGCTTTGTCAGTATCATAATTCAAACAGTCAGAAGGTATCCAGCAAAGCTGTAGCCATGTCTGCTTCGTCGGTATTATAATTCAAACAGTCAGAAGGTGTCCAGCAAAGCTGTAGCCATGTCTGCTTCGTCCGTATCATAATTCAAACAGTCAGAAGGTGTCCAGCAAAGCTGTAGCCATGTCTGCTTTGTCAGTATCATAATTCAAACAGTCAGAAGGTGTCCAGCAAAGCTGTAGCCATGTCTGCATTGTCAGTACTATAATTCAAATAGTCAGAAGGTGTCCAGCAAAGCTGTAGCTATGTCTGCTTTGTCAGTACTATAATTCAAACAGTCAGAAGGTGTCCAGCAAAGCTGTAGCCATATTTGCTTCGTCAGTATCATAATTCAAACAGTCAGAAGGTGTCCAGCAAAGCTGTAGTTATGTCTGCTTCGTCGGTATCATAATTCAAACAGTCAGAAGGTGTCCAGCAAAGCTGTAGCCATGTCTGTTTTGTCCGTATCATAATTCAAACAGTCAGAAGGTGTCCAGCAAAAGTCTAGTATATGAATTAATTGATTTATTTTAAAGAAATTGACACTATTTGTATTTTCAATGATTTCAAGTCTTGAAGCACTGTCTTGAATCAACACAGAAGAGAATTCAAAATAAACTTGGTGGAAAACTAAGGAGATACTATCAAAAACTGCTGAGAGTGCAGCCATGAGAATTTCACATGCGCGATTTAATGTAAAACGATTTCTGTATTTTTAAATCGGTTATGAGGTATGTCGATCCCACATTTTTATCCGTTACATGTACATACTCATATAATGTGGATGTCCTCCTACAATGTCAATTTTAACATGGCATACCCAAACATTTCTATATCCTTTTATTATAATTGCTTTGATCAATACCGAAAGTGTTTCTTTGAAGTGATCATTTCGTGGTACTGCGGAGAGAAATTATCTCACAGACACAGATTCCTCTCAAGAATAATCCCGCACCTCTTTAGAACTTCAGAATTGTATGTTGCCGAAGACACTACAAGGTTAATGTTGTGTGTGTGTGTGTGTGTGTGTGTGTGTGTGTGTGTGTGTGTGTGTGTGTGTGTGTGTGTGTGTGTGTGTGATTTTTTTCTTGTTTGTTCGTTTGTTTTGTTTTGTTTTGTTTGTTTTATTTATTTGTTTGTTTGTTTTCGAAATTCAGTACACTGGACAGTTTCTATTTCTGTTTTCACAGTACACTGAACTGAAGTATTTCATATTAAACAAAAAGATATGTGGGAGCAACTGTTCTGTTTTTCTCTGAAGGGAAGATTAGAGCCCTGCCTGCATGCGTACGTGCGTGCGTGCGTGCGTGAGTGCGTGCGTGCGTGTGTGTGTTTGTTTGTTTGCGTGCAGGAGGGTTGAATGAGGGGTTAGGACGGCAGACATCAGTTTGGGGATTCAAATTGCTATGTCTACTTTCATCACTAAGGATGTCATTTATATCATGCTAGATGATGTCATGTGTGGAGGTGCGCGCGCGCGGGATTTCATGTGTATAGACGCGGTATGTCTGTATGTGTGAGCGCACACGTGCGTACTTACATATGTGCGTGCGCGTGTGTATGTTTTTCTGTGCTTGTTAATGAGTGCATTCATGTATGTGCGCGGTGGCTGTGTGTGTGTGCGTGTGTGGTGTGTGTGTGTGTGTGTGTGTGTGTGTGTGTGTGTGTGTGATGTGTGTGTGTGTGTGTGTGTGTGTGTGTGGTGTGTGTGTGTGTGTGTGTGTGTGTGTGTGTGTGTGTGTGTGTGTCTAATGCTTGTTTATTTGTTTGTTTGAGTATATGTTCATTTTTCAGTATTTGATATAACCGTATGTATGTGTCGTGAATGCGCGCGCATATATGTATATATGAGTGTGGTGTGTGTGTGTGTGTGTGTAGTGTTGTGTGTGTGTGTGTGTGTGTGTGTGTGTGTGTGTGTGTGTGTGTGTTGTGTGT
>CM065738.1:59519624-59529624 GCA_033310375.1 Conus canariensis | reverse complement strand
CAGACAGTTCAGCCTGTCACCATCAGTATCACTGCGCACTGACGTCCCCTTGACCGACAGACAGTTCAGCCTGTACAGATCCCTCTTGACCGGCTGACAGTTCAGCCTGTACAGATCTCTCATGGCCGACAGTTCAGCCTGTACAGATCCCTCATGACCGACAGTTCAGCCTGTACAGATCCCTCATGACCGACAGTTCAGCCTGTACAGATCCCTCTGACCGACAGACAGTTCAGCCTGTACAGATCCCTCTTGACCGACAGACAGTTGAGCTTGTACAGATCCCTCATAGCCGACAGTTCAGCCTCTACAGATCCCTCTTGACCGACAGTTCAGCCTGTACAGATCCCTCATGACCGACAGTTCAGCCTGTACAGATCCCTCTGACCGACCGACAGTTCAGCCTGTACAGATCCCTCATAGCCGACAGTTCAGCCTGTACAGATCCCTCATAGCCGACAGTTCAGCCTCTACAGATCCCTCATGACCGACAGACGCTTCAGCCTGTACAGATCCCTCTTGACCGACAGACAGTTCAGCCTGTACAGATCCCTCATAGCCGACAGTTGAGCCTGTACAGATCCCTCATAGCCGACTGTTCAGCCTCTACAGATCCCTCATGACCGACAGACGCTTCAGCCTGTCACCATCAGTATCATTGTGCACAGACATCCCTCATGGCCGACAGACAGTTCAGCCTGTACAGATCCCTCATGGCCGACAGACAGTTCAGCCTGTACAGATCCCTCATGGCCGACAGACAGTTCAGCCTGTACAGATCCCTCATGGCCGACAGACAGTTCAGCCTGTACAGATCCCTCATGGCCGACAGACAGTTCAGCCTGTACAGATCCCTCCGACACAGTTAGCCTGTACGCCCCGACGACAGTTCAGCCTGTACAGATCCCTCATGGCCGACAGACAGTTCAGCCTGTACAGATCCCTCATGGCGACAGACAGTTCAGCCTGTACAGATCCCTCTTGACCGACAGTTCAGCCTGTACAGATCCCTCATGGCCGACAGACAGTTCAGCCTGTACAGATCCTGAATACAGCAAGGAGCTAACTGCCTGTCACCCTCTGGCCACTATCAGTAGAACAGCGCGAACTCCGTATGGAGATTATGGTAAGACGAGAGAGTTAAACAACATAGTTCAATAGAATGTGACATAACACAACACAGGGAAACACTAAATAATCCACAACAGAGCAACAAAAAGGGGCACAAAGTGCCATGCAACGTAGAACACTGCCTCAGGGCATTCTAACAAAACACAGTACAGCTCAGTACATTACTAGCTCAGTACATTACAACATTGTACAAGACAATACAACATGTTGTCAGGAAGTGCCAAATACAAAACGTATTTCAGACGTTAACACGATACTGAGTATACAATAAAGCACAGTACAGCACAGCCTTAAACAATAAAGACAGAGCACAGTACAGCACAGTACAGCACAGTCTTATACAATAAAGACAGAGCACAGTACAGCACAGTACAGCGCAGTACAGCACAGTACAGCACAGTCTTATACAATAAAAACAGACGACATAATGCAGCACAGTATAGCAGAACACAGCTCAGTGGGGCGTGCAGTTGGATACAGTTCAGTGAAGCGGAAAAAAAAACAGTGTTATCCACTCTATCCGATGTTTTATTAGCTGTTTTATAGAGACACACAATTAAATCAATTAATCAATCAATAAACACTAAATACACACACACACACACACACACACACACACACACACACACACACACACACACATACACACACACACACACACACACACACACACACACACACACACACACACAGATAGATAGATAGATAAATGGATGGATAGATCGATCGATGGATAGATAGATAGATGGGTGGATGGTTATAGATAGATAGACAGATAGATAGATTAACGAATGAATGAATAAATAAATAAAAGGAGACTGTGACTAAACAATTATGTACATATTGCCCCTGAGGAATAGATCCATTACTGAATGAAAGGATACTGTGACCAAACAATTGTGAACAAACTGCCCTCCATCCCAACCCCCAACCCCACCCCCACCCCCACGTCGCCATGGTGCTAACAGTCCAAAATGCAGGTTTCCACTTTTCTCTCCGTTTCTGCCTCAGGGTCTGCAGTGTTGTCACGTTCCTCGAGTGATGTAGCAATTTTCAGCCCTAAGTGTGGGGCGTGAGTCGAGTTCTGTGTACAGTACATGACAAGAAGACGGAATACAAACTACGGCAGGTTTATGTGTATGTAGGCAACTGGTCCATGGAGTGGGTGCATAGAGACAACATGATAGTGGCACCAGCTCGGTAAACCGTTTTCACATTCCTACTTTTTCCCTTTCTCTCCTACCCTCTCACAATTCTCAACGCTTCCACTCATAGTTTTCCGGCACACACACACACACACGCGCGCGCACGCACGCACGCACGCACGCGCAGGCACGCAGGCACGCACGCACATACGCACGCGCGCGCACACACACACACACACACACACACACACACACACACACACACACACACACACAAAACACATACACACACGTTATGAAAGTGAGCGTAGACCACAGCCCTGTCATGCTGTCTCAAGCCAGACTGGAAATCCGTGGCATCATTTTCATCATCCTCATCCTACCAATATACATAGCATCATTTTCATCATCCTCATCTTTATCGAGATATATAGCATCATTTTCATCATCCTCATCCTTACCAATATACATAGCATCATTTTCATCATCCTCATCTTTACCAATATACATAACATCATTTTCATCATCCTCATCTTTATCGAGATATATAGCGTCATTTTCATCATCCTCATCCTCATCGATCAGCATCAGAAAAAGTCTCAAATTCTGTGACCCCTCATGCCCTGCTCTAGTGGTGACGTCAGTTTCGATGTCCCCTTCATGTCTAGCCCTTGGTTTGATCATGTCGGGGTCACCGGTATCGGCAAATGATCATGTCGGGGTCACTGGTATCGGCAAATGATCATGTCGGGGTCACCGGTATCGGCAAATGATCATGTCGGGGTCACCGGTATCGGCAAATAATCATGTCGGGGTCACCGGTATCGGCAAATGATCATGTCGGGGTCACCGGTATCGGCAAATTCATGGGGGCTGTCACTGGACGGACGTGGTGACGCCCTCTGAAGACAGAGCTCACTCACGCCGGCTCCGCAACTAAACAATTATTATCGTCAGGAGGGGGCTTAGTAGATGGTGTCCTGCGTGTGTTGGATCAGAACAGGCACCACTGAACACCACAGAAATCACACGGCAGCAGAGCAGTGTCTTCCCTGGTGGGATGCCTCATGACGACTTGACACTGACTGCTCCCTGTGGATTGCCAGTGCCGGTGCTGTGGCTGAGGACATGGGAATGGTATGTGTAGATTGGTTGCAATGCCACTGAGGTAGCACAGGGTAACCCAGAAGAACAAAAAAAGTATATGCAGTTGGAACAACAATGTAGAAAAACGAGGCAACCAAGTTGTCCTGCAATGTCTTCTTCATGGTTAGGTCCAAACCTTTGTGAACAGCCCGTGTAGACAAGAGACAGAGATACATCGGCGAAGCATACATCGTTAATATGAGTATGTGTGTACGAGCGTGCGTGTGTGTGTGTGTGTGTGTGTGTGTGTGTGTGTGTGTGTGCGTGCGTGCGTGCGTGCGTGCGTGCGTGCGTGCGTGCGTGCGTGCGTGTTTGTATATAAGTGTTACACCCACGAAAAGAAATAATCGCTTAAAATGCTTGCTTACTGTACATATGGTGAGTATGGGGGGAGGGGGGAGGAAAGAGAGAGAAAGGGGGGGAGAGAGAGGGTGGGAGAGAGAGAGAGGGGGGGGTGGGGAATGCACTACCGTCAACTGAACTAGAAGTAAGAAAATGCACTCGGCTGCACAGGCGTGACAGAAAGAGACGAGAAATATCAGCAAAAGGTCTAGACGTGACACTAGAATCATTTCACATACCACCTGGGCACGATACTAGAATCATTTCACATACAACCTGGGCACGACACTAGAATCATTTCACATACAACCTGGGCACGACACTAGAATCATTTCACATACCACCTGGGCACCACACTAGAATCATTTCACATACCACCTGGGCACGAAACTAGAATCATTTCACATACAACCTGGGCACGACACTAGAATCATTTCACATACCACCTGGGCACGATACTAGAATCATTTCACATACCACCTGGGCACGACACTAGAATCATTTCACATACCACCTGGGCACGACACTAGAATCATTTCACATACCACCTGGGCACGACACTAGAATCATTTCACATACAACCTGGGCACGACACTAGAATCATTTCACATACCACCTGGGCACGACACTAGAATCATTTCACATACAACCTGGGCACCACACTAGAATCATTTCACATACAACCTGGGCACGAAACTAGAATCATTTCACATACCACCTGGGCACGATACTAGAATCATTTCACATACAACCTGGGCACGACACTAGAATCATTTCACATACCACCTGGGCACGACACTAGAATCATTTCACATACAACCTGGGCACGACACTAGAATCATTTCACATACCACCTGGGCACGACACTAGAATCATTTCACATACAACCTGGGCACGACACTAGAATCATTTCACATACAACCTGGGCACGACACTAGAATCATTTCACATACCACCTGGGCACGACACTAGAATCATTTCACATACAACCTGGGCACGACACTAGAATCATTTCACATACAACCTGGGCACCACACTAGAATCATTTCACATACAACCTGGGCACGAAACTAGAATCATTTCACATCGTGAAACGGTGGAAATGGAGGATACGTATAAACATCGCATGTATCCTGTGCAGAAAGTGGAGGAATAAATGAAATAAATGAAAATGAGTGACTGATATTTGAATGGTACGGGAAACGACTGAACGAGCGCCAATAGGCTGCTCTTCGGCCGGCTCTACCTGGGTAGGCAGCCCGTTGAGTGAGTGAGATAGTGTGTTTATTGTAAAGCGCTTAGAGCTTGGTCTGTGACCGAGGATAGGCGCTATATAATTACCCATTATAATAATAATAATAATAATAATAATAATAATAATAATACAACCTGGGCACGAAACTAGAATCATTTCATATACAACCTGGGCACATCAGCTGCAAACAGACTACCCACTGCCAAAGCAAACAAACACAGGCACTGACTGCTCTACTCTCAGCTTGCTTGAACAGCACTGCAGGGGACAGTTGAGGCAGGTGATTGAACAGGACTGCAGGGGACAGTTGAGGCAGGTGATTGAACAGGACTGCAGGGGACAGTTGAGGCAGGTGATTGAACAGCACTGCAGGGGACAGTTGAGGCAGGTGATTGAACAGGACTGCAGGGGACAGTTGAGGCAGGTGATTGAACAGCACTGCAGGGGACAGTTGAGGCAGGTGATTGAACAGGACTGCAGGGGACAGTTGAGGCAGGTGATTGAACAGGACTGCAGGGGACAGTTGAGGCAGGTGATTGAACAGCACTGCAGGGGACAGTTGAGGCAGGTGATTGAACAGGACTGCAGGGGACAGTTGAGGCAGGTGATTGAACAGGACTGCAGGGGACAGTTGAGGCAGGTGATTGAACAGCACTGCAGGGGACAGTTGAGGCAGGTGATTGAACAGCACTGCAGGGGACAGTTGAGGCAGGTGATTGAACAGCACTGCAGGGGACAGTTGAGGCAGGTGATTGAACAGCACTGCAGGGGACAGTTGAGGCAGGTGATTGAACAGCACTGCAGGGGACAGTTGAGGCAGGTGATTGAACAGCACTGCAGGGGACAGTTGAGGCAGGTGATTGAACAGGACTGCAGGGGACAGTTGAGGCAGGTGATTGAACAGCACTGCAGGGGACAGTTGAGGCAGGTGATTGAACAGGACTGCAGGGGACAGTTGAGGCAGGTGATTGAACAGGACTGCAGGGGACAGTTGAGGCAGGTGATTGAACAGCACTGCAGGGGACAGTTGAGGCAGGTGATTGAACAGGACTGCAGGGGACAGTTGAGGCAGGTGATTGAACAGGACTGCAGGGGACAGTTGAGGCAGGTGATTGAACAGCACTGCAGGGGACAGTTGAGGCAGGTGATTGAACAGCACTGCAGGGGACAGTTGAGGCAGGTGATTGAACAGCACTGCAGGGGACAGTTGAGGCAGGTGATTGAACAGCACTGCAGGGGACAGTTGAGGCAGGTGATTGAACAGCACTGCAGGGGACAGTTGAGGCAGGTGATTGAACAGCACTGCAGGGGACAGTTGAGGCAGGTGATTGAACAGGACTGCAGGGGACAGTTGAGGCAGGTGTTCCTCTTATCATCCACGCCAAGCTACCTGCCTCCAGTCAGCTGTTTACAACTTGTGGAATGATGAGAAATGCTAGACACGGGGGCATTAGGCATGCACCAGTCAGCTGTTTACAACTTGTGGAATGATGAGAAATGCTAGACACGGGGGCATTAGGCATGCACTCACGTACATGGAACGTCCCGGCTGGCACAGAGCTAGACCACACATGCTTCCAGACTGGAAAAGCCTGCAGACACACACAAACAGACACGCACAGACACACATACACACACACACACACACACACACACACACACACACACACAGACACACACACACACACACACACACACACACACACACACACATATATATATATATATATATATATATATATATATATATATATATATATATATATATAAGGAAGAAAGAAAACACAAAGAATAGAGAGAACAAAAACCAACGCTCCACCCAATTACGTTACGCCACCCAGTAAGCAACAAATCAGCCCCCAAAACGGAAGACTGTTTACCAGAGATACAAGCATGACGTGTAATGATTTCCGACAAACGAGAAAATGCCACAACAGGTTCAGCGCAGATACTGACAGCGGAGATAGAGGAAAAATGGCCGGCTCGCCAAGTATGTGACAACAGTTGTTTCCCTTTGTCTCTGTGTTTATATGGCTGAATTTTCAACAACCTTAGTATCTGTCTACTTTTGTTCATTTTTTTCTTTTTCAGTAGTATTCGATTAGTGGCAAACGGAATTTACAGGTCAAACAGTTCTGCAATGAAATGGTTAGAGCGTTCTGCACTGAATGATGAGTTCAATGAAATGGTTAGAGCATTCTGCAAGGAATGATGAGTTCAATGAAATGGTTAGAGCATTCTGCACTGAATGGTGAGTTCAATGAAATGGTTAGAGCATTCTGCACTGAATGATGAGTTCAATGAAATGGTTAGAGCATTCTGCACTGAATGGTGAGTTCAATGAAATGGTTAGAGCGTTCTGCACTGAATGATGAGTTCAATGAAATGGTTATAGCATTCTGCACTGAATGGTGAGTTCAATGAAATCGTTAGAGCATTCTGCACTGAATGATGAGTTCAATGAAATGGTTAGAGCATTCTGCACTGAATGATGAGTTCAATGAAATTGTTAGAGCATTCTGCAAGGAATGATGAGTTCAATGAAATGGTTAGAGCATTCTGCAAGGAATGATGAGTTCAATGAAATGGTTAGAGCATTCTGCAAGGAACGATGAGTTCAATGAAATGGTTAGAGCATTCTGTACTGAATGATGAGTTCAATGAAATGGTTAGAGCATTCTGCAAGGAATGATGAGTTCAATGAAATGGTTATAGCATTCTGCACTGAATGGTGAGTTCAATGAAATAGTTAGAGCATTCTGCAAGGAACGATGAGTTCAATGAAATGGTTATAGCATTCTGCACTGAATGATGAGTTCAATGAAATGGTTAGAGCATTCTGCACTGAATGATGAGTTCAATGAAATGGTTAGAGCATTCTGCACTGAATGGTGAGTTCAATGAAATGGTTATAGCATTCTGCACTGAATGGTGCGTTCAATGAAATGGTTATAGCATTCTGCACTGAATGGTGAGTTCAATGAAATGGTTATAGCATTCTGCACTGAATGATGAATTCAATGAAATGGTTAGAGCATTCTGCAAGGAATGATGAGTTCGAACCAAACATCCCGTCAGATTTTTATGGCTTGAAAAGCCTGTTACACACACACACACACACACACACACACACACTCTCTCTCTCTCTCTCTCTCTCTCTCTCTCTCTCTCTCTCTCCTCTCTCTCTCTCTCTCTCAGTCACTTACAAATGTATGTGTACGCATTATTTATATATATATAGAGAGAGAGAGTGAGAGAGACAGACAGAGACAGAGACAGAGAGAGACAGACAGACAGACAGAGACAGAGACACAGAGAGACAGAGATACATACATACATATATGTACATATATATGTATGTGTGTGTATGTGTATATATATAGAGATATATATTCCAGGGCAAATTGATAGCTTTAACAGACATGCACCAGGTCACTGATTTCAATGTCCTGTCATTAAATAGACATACACCAGGTCACTGATTTCAATGTCCTGTCATTAAACAGACATACACCAGGTCACTGATTTCAATGTCCTGTCATTAAACAGACATACACCAGGTCACTGATTTCAATGTCCTGGTCATTAAACAGACATACACCAGGTCACTGATTTCAATGTCCTGGGGATTGAACAGACATACACCAGGTCACTGATTTCAATGTCCTGGGGATTAAACACACACCAGGTCACTGATTTCAATGTCCTGGTCATTAAACACATTCAATGTAACAAAAAAGAATACAAGAGAGAAAAAGACCGAAAAGCAGCAGATACAAATACAAAAGTTGACATTAAGAGGCGGAAAACTAGACATCAGAGACAGAAACAGAGAGACAGAGACAGAGAGACAGACAGACAGACAGAAACAGAGACAGAGACACACAGACAGAAAGAAGAGGGTAGGAGGAAGGGAGGAATATCAATCGTGTTCCAAGTTACTTTTTCCTATGTACGTGTCGTAAGTTGTGCACACACAGGCCAGTACAGCTGTCTTGCTGTCATGACTTTAGCTGGCTGGCCAGTACAGCTGTCTTGCTGTCATTACTTTAGCTGGCTGGCCAGTACAGCTGTCTTGCTGTCATGCCTTTAGCTGGCTGGCCAGTACAGCTGTCTTGCTGTCATGACTTTAGCTGGCTGGCCAGTACAGCTGTCTTGCTGTCATGACTTTAGCTGGCTGACCAGTACAGCTGTCTTGCTGTCATGACTTTAGCTGGCTGGCCAGTACAGCTGTCTTGCTGTCATGACTTTAGCTGGCTGGCCAGTACAGCTGTCTTGCTGTCATGACTTTAGCTGGCTGCCAGTACAGCTGTCTTGCTGTCATGACTTTAGCTGGCTGGCTAGTACAGCTGTCTTGCTGTCATGACTTTAGCTGGCTGGCCAGTACAGCTGTCTTGCTGTCATTACTTTAGCTGGCTGGCCAGTACAGCTGCTTTTGTCATGCCTTTAGCTGGCTGGCCAGTACAGCTGTCTTGCTGTCATGACTTTAGCTGGCTGGCCAGTACAGCTGTCTTGCTGTCATGACTTTAGCTGGCTGGCCAGTACAGCTGCCTTGCTGTCATGACTTTAGCTGGCTGGCAGTACAGCTGTCTTGCTGTCATGACTTTAGCTGGCTGGCCAGTACAGCTGTCTTGCTGTCATTACTTTAGCTGGCTGGCCAGTACAGCTGCCTTGTCATGCCTTTAGCTGGCTGGCCAGTACAGCTGTCTTGCTGTCATGACTTTAGCTGGCTGGCCAGTACAGCTGCCTTGCTGTCATGACTTTAGCTGGCTGGCCAGTACAGCTGTCTTGTCATGACTTTAGCTGGCTGGACCAGTACAGCTGCCTTGCTGTCATGACTTTAGCTGGCTGGCCAACAACATCATTAGACCTGTGTCTTAGCTCTGACTGCAGCTTCTTCTTTCTTTCTCCCTTTTTTCTTTCCTTTTTCTAGCTTCTGTTGTTCGTTCGTTCGTTCTTGTATCTTTTGGTTTTGCGTGTT
>CM065738.1:59502124-59507124 GCA_033310375.1 Conus canariensis | reverse complement strand
TAGCTCCCTACCTCAATGTTCTGTCTACTTTATGTTCCTTGTAGCTCCCTACCTCAATGTTCTGTCTACTTTATGTTCCTTGTAGCTCCCTACCTCAATGTTCTCTCTATTTTATGTTACTTGTAGCTCTCGACTTATTGTTCTAAATGGTCTGTCTACTTTATGTTTCTTGCACCTCCCTATTTCTTGTTCTAAATGGTCTGTCTACTTTACGTTCCTTGTAGCTCCCTACTTATTGTTCTATATGGTCTGGCTATTTTAGTTACTTGTAGCTCTCTACTTATTGTTCTATATGGTCTGTCTATTTTATGTTATTTGTAGCTCCCTACTTATTGTTCTATATGGTCTGTCTATTTTATGTTATTTGTAGCTCCCTACTTATTGTTCTATATGGTCTGGCTATTTTATGTTACTTGTAGCTCCCTACTTATTGTTCTAAATGGTCTGTCTACTTGATGTTCTGTGTAGCTCCCTACTTATTGTTCTATATGGTCTGGCTATTTCATGTTCCTTGTAGCTAACTACTTATTGTTCTAAATGGTCTGTCTACTATATGTTCCTTGTAGCTCCCTACTTATTGTTCTATATGGTCTGTCTACTTTATAGCTCCCTACCTATTGCTCTGTATGTTCTGTTTGTTTTATGTTCCTTGTAGCCAACTACTTATTGTTCTCTATGGTCTGTCTATTTTATGTTCCTTGTAGCTCTCTACTTATTGTTCTATATGGTCTGGCTATTTCATGTTCCGTGTAGCTAACTACGTATTGTTCTCTATGGTCTGTCTACTTCATGTTCCTTGTAGCTCCCTACTTATTGTTCTATATGGTCTGGCTATTTCATGTTCCGTGTAGCTAACTACTTATTGTTCTATATGGTCTGTCTACTTAATGTTCCTTGTAGCTCCCTACTTATCGTTCTATATGGTCTGTCTACTTCATGTTCCTTGTAGCTCCCTACTTATTGTGCTAAATGGTCTGGCTATTTCATGTTCCGTGTAGCTCCCTACTTATTGTTCTATATGGTCTGTCTACTTCATGTTCCGTGTAGCTCCCTACTTATTGTTCTATGTGGTCTGTCTACTTCATGTTCCGTGTAGCTCCCTACTTATCGTTCTATATGGTCTGGCTATTTCATGTTCCGTGTAGCTCCCTACTTATTGTTCTATGTGGTCTGTCTACTTAATGTTCCTTGTAGCTCCCTACTTATTGTTCTATATGGTCTGTCTACTTCATGTTCCTTGTAGCTCCCTACTTATTGTTCTATATGGTCTGTCTACTATATGTTCCTTGTAGCTCCCTACTTATTGTTCTAAATGGTCTGTCAACTATATGTTCCTTGTAGCTCCCTACTTATTGTTCTATATGGTCTGGCTATTTCATGTTCCTTGCAGCTAACTACGTATTGTTCTATATGGTCTGTCCTCTTTATAGCTCCCTACTTATTGTTCTAAATGGTCTGTCAACTATATGTTCCTTGTAGCTCCCTACTTATTGTTCTATGTGGTCTGTCTACTTTATGTTCCTTGTAGCTCCCTACTTATTGTTCTATATGGTCTGTCCTCTTTATAGCTCCCTACTTATTGTTCTAAATGGTCTGTCAACTATATGTTCCTTGTAGCTCCCTACTTATTGTTCTATGTGGTCTGTCTACTTCATGTTCCTTGTAGCTCTCTACTTATTGTTCTATATGGTCTGTCTACTTCATGTTCCTTGTAGCTCTCTACTTATTGTTCTATATGGTCTGTCTACTTCATGTTCCTTGTAGCTCCCTACTGATTGTTCTATATAGTCTGTCTACTTCATGTTCCTTGTAGCTCCCTACTTATTGTTCTATATGGTCTGTCTACTTCATGTTCCTTGTAGCTCCCTACTGATTGTTCTATATGGTCTGTCTACTTCATGTTCCTTGTAGCTCTCTACTGATTGTTCTATATGGTCTGTCTACTTCATGTTCCTTGTAGCTCCCTACTTATTGTTCTATATGGTCTGTCTACTTCATGTTCCTTGTAGCTCCCTACTTATTGTTCTATATGGTCTGTCTACTTCATGTTCCTTGTAGCTCCCTACTTATTGTTCTATGTGGTCTGTCTACTTCATGTTCCTTGTAGCTCTCTACTTATTGTTCTATATGGTCTGTCTACTTCATGTTCCTTGTAGCTCCCTACTGATTGTTCTATATAGTCTGTCTACTTCATGTTCCTTGTAGCTCCCTACTTATTGTTCTATATGGTCTGTCTACTTCATGTTCCTTGTAGCTCTCTACTTATTGTTCTATATGGTCTGTCTACTTCATGTTCCTTGTAGCTCCCTACTGATTGTTCTATATAGTCTGTCTACTTCATGTTCCTTGTAGCTCCCTACTTATTGTTCTATATGGTCTGTCTACTTCATGTTCCTTGTAGCTCTCTACTTATTGTTCTATATAGTCTGTCTACTTCATGTTCCTTGTAGCTCCCTACTGATTGTTCTATATAGTCTGTCTACTTCATGTTCCTTGTAGCTCCCTACTTATTGTTCTATATGGTCTGTCTACTTCATGTTCCTTGTAGCTCCCTACTTATTGTTCTAAATGGTCTGTCTACTTCATGTTCCTTGTAGCTCTCTACTTATTGTTCTATATGGTCTGTCTACTTCATGTTCCTTATAGCTCCCTACTTATTGTTCTATGTGGTCTGTCTACTTCATGTTCCTTGTAGCTCTCTACTTATTGTTCTATATGGTCTGTCTACTTCATGGTCCTTGTAGCTCCCTACTTATTGTTCTAAATGGTCTGGCAGGATCTTACCTTTGATTTCAAGTGCTACTGATTCCATGCCCTCTTGTAGGATCTTACGTTCTGCTCCATGTCTTGTGGTTAAAACATGGATTGATTAAAGTGACTATTCGTTACATATAAATCATTTTCTACTGATGAGCACACAACACACACACACACACACACACACACACACACACACACACACACACAGCACACACACACACACATACACATACACACAAACACGCACGCATGCACGTATGCACGCACAAACGCACGCACATGCACATACGCGCGGGCGCGCGCACGCACGCACGCACGCATGCTCGCACGGACATATGCACGCGCGCGCGCGCGCACGCACACACACACACACACACACACACACACACACACATACACACACACACACGCGCGCGCACACACACGCGCGCGCACACACACACACACACACACACACACACACACACACACACACACACACACACACATAAATGGAGCCAAACGTACTATCTGAAATACAGACAAATACGCGTGGATACAAAACCCAACGTCGTGATTGAAAATCAATGCCTGGTAATGCCTGAAAATGAGAACGCAGAAAACGAAAGGCACGACTGGATCAAAATAGCCCTTTGGAGTGAGGAAGAGGCAGACAGACAGACAGACAGACAGACAGACAGACTGTCAGACAGACATGCAGATAGACAAGATAGAATGAAGGAATGTTGGACAAAACGACACGGCTAATACAAAACAGACACTGACACGATCTTCCGGAAAATGTATTTGCCTTGATAGAAAAGGGGAGACAGGAATCCAATTAATAACCTGCTAATGCTACAGGGATGAAATGATAAGAACATTAGGGGGAAAAAATTCTAGGAACAAATCAAATGAAAGAGGAGACGGGGAGATGACGGGAAAGGGAGGGGGTGGGACAGCTATAGAGCGGCTTTCACCCATGTATTCCAAACTTTCTTCTGCTGGTTGATGGATGTTAGGGTGAGATCAAGGGAGGTAAGTCTGAGTGTATACAGCCTCGTTCGCAGAGAGTTGTTCTGGCTGGAATTCTCGGGAACGTTGAATTGATGAGCTTTGGGGTCTTCAGCACTGAGAATCTATTCTGTTATTAACCTGTGTCTCCCGTAGTTCATTCTGTTCAATTCATCTCTGAAGGAATTATGGTTAACGTTTCTCTCGTCGCAGTCAAGGCTCTCTTGATCGGTGAGTTTGGCGGTTCACTCCCCTTTTGTACTCTCATTTATCTATTTATTTATTTGTTTATTTATTCATTTCCTTGCTTGTTTGTTTGTGTGCTTATTTATTTGTTTATTTCTTATTTATTTCTAAACTTATATTCATTCATTCTTTACTCTGTTTATGCACTTTTATGTTAATATTTTCCTGATTTGGTTTTTCAGTATTTCCATTAGTCTGCAGTAGAATCTCCTACTGGCCTATCTGCTGATATAACTTACATGACATGTTTGTTCGTGGTGGTGTAACAGCAGCAGTAGTAGTATTTATAGACAAAGTGGTAGCGACAGCAATCGTGAGTAGTAACAGTAACAGCAGGATAAACAGCTGAACTTTTTGTGTTTTACTTTATTGCCGAAACATATTGTACCTGTCGCGATCTGGTTTGTGTGTAGAATGCATGTTTGTCACATATAAATCTAAATGATTCAATTATGATTAAGACCTTAATTTAAACGTAGGAGGGACGGAGGGAGAGAGGGAATTTTAACCAATAAATGCTTGCTAACATGGACACAATAAGACAGCAGCGCAATCACGATAGCAATCTTTCTTTCTTTTCACTTCTTTTCCTTCTTTCTTTATTTCTTCTTTCTCTCTTTCTTTTCTCATCTTTTCCTTCTTTCTTTACCTTTCCTTTCTTTCTTTCTTACTTTCTTTTTCCCTTCCTTTCTTTCTTTTGCTTCTTTCTCTATTTGTTTTTTCCCTCTTTCTTTCTTTCTTTATTTCTTCTTTCTCTCTTTCTTTTCTCATCTTTTCCTTCTTTCATTACCTTTTCTTTCTTTCTTTCTTACTTTCTTTTTCCCTTTCTTTCTTTCTTTTGCTTCTTTCTCTATTTGTTTTTTTTCCTCTTTCTTTCTTTCTTTATTTCTTCTTTCTTGCTTTCTTTCTTTCTTGATTTCTTCTTTTTTCTTTTTTTTCTTTTTTTTTCTTTCCTTGTTTCTCTCTTCCCTTCCTTTCCTTTTTCTTTTTTCTTTTCTTTT
>CM065738.1:59377124-59499624 GCA_033310375.1 Conus canariensis | reverse complement strand
TGTCATGGTAACCACTTCACTGTTTTAGTTTTGGCGAAGTTTGTATCCATAGCGACTATACATTCAATATTTTGTTTAGCATCACATGTGTTTGTTTCGTTTTGTTTTGTTTGTTGTTGTTTCCTTTTTCTGTGTTTTATCGCTTTTCATGATTCTACTGTCTGGTGTCCTTTTTATGTACAGTTCTTGCAAACTGTGTACTTGTTTGTGTTTAAAGGGAGCTAAGAACACTGCACATAACTGATGCTGATATAATACAAAGACAAGATACCATGAAGAAAGGTATTGAAGAATATGGCATGAAGGAAGCACATAGCTATGCGGCTGGCAGGAAAATGAATCTCTCTCCCTTTTCTCTCTCTCTCTCTCTCTCTCTCTCTCTCTCTCTCTCTCTCTCTCTCTCTCTCTCTCTCTCTCTCTCTCCATCCATCTAGCAAACTAGCAAGCTGTATCTTGAAAGAGAGAGAGAGAGAGAGAGAGAGAGAGAAAGAGAGAGAGAGAGAGAGAGAGAGAGAGAGAGAGAGAGAGAGAGAGAGAGAGTGAAATAGATAGATAAATACGGATATAGGTATATAGGATGTAGGATGCATTCACTACAGCATAAATACATATTTGGATCCTGCATACATGAACATACGAGTTATACAAATAGCAGTATAATTTATGTTTCAAACGAATATGAATTCAAACATATGCACTTGGTATATAGAGGAACACGAAAACAGTCCTTCCACACGTCATAAATAGATAGGTGTTGTCGTAATAGACGACTAAAATAAAGTGAGACGTTCCCCAAGACAAGCCAAAATGCAAAGATGCTCACGAAACAATGCTGATTGAATATAAATACAAAACAGACGAGAGAATGTTCCATCAATGTGTCTTGTTCAGACGGGACAAACAAGAGACGGGAGAAATGCTCACAACAATGGCCCCCTAGATGACGGAGCCGGGGAGAACGGCGTGGAAGTAATGGCACTGAAGTGGCACGGAAGATGGCACATCCTTCTGCAGACTGCCAACTACAGAGTATTGTTCCATGCATTTTTTTAATGTCTGTTATTTGTGGTTTTCTGAAGATGCCAGATTTTAATGAAAATTCACATTGTTTCGAGTTTTAGATAATCGATCATTTTGCACTCTTGGGTCTGTCTTGTGTGTTTGTGCGTTTATTATTTATTGATTTATTTGTTCATGTACCTATTTGTTTGCTTGTTTGTTTGTTTATCTATTTATTTGTTGGTCTGTTTATTCATCTGCTTATCTCTTTGTTTCTTATTTCATTTATCAATCTCTTTATTTACTTATTCATTTAGTTAGTAAGTTAGTTATGTAGTTATTTATTTCTTTATTTATCTGTCTATTTATCTATCTATGCATTTGTTTTTTTATTCATTACCTTTTATGTTCGTTTGTTTGTTTTCTGGATTGTGGTGACAGAACATGATTGTTTACTTTGGTAGTTGAAAGGTGCTAAGATGTTATTCATTTGTTTCTTTATTGGTAATTTTCTGGGGGGGAAAAAAACACACATACCAGCAGCAGGTGAAGAAGTAGGTAATTGTGTTGAAAAAAATGTACTCATATTCATTCATTCATGTTGTTTATAGCCCGACCGACCACACGGGGCTAAGTTGTGGCTCTCACATGGTCAAAATCCATCCGCAAGTTCGCTTTTTAAAAAAAGACAGCAATAAAGCGCTTTGTTCCAAGCATACTCCAACCACCTTAGAACTAACTGTCTTTTCACCAAAAAACAAACAAACCAACAATAGGGACCTCTTTCAGAAACTAAAACTTCACACTTTCAGAGCATGCCCAAACAAGATATTCACGGTGCTTTCTGTGAAGTGTTTGTATCGAATGTCATGTACATCCTAACACTGTATAAGCGCATGTTTCATAGTGAGTGGCCCAATATATAGTACGCTCTATGGAGCTCCCGAACTCTTTTAAAGACGCAAGTGTATGTAAACAGGAATGGCTCGTGTGTAACTGGCACAAGTTCTTTTTAAGGCCATTTGTGACAGATGTATTAATGTCATGTCAACATGTACGCCACATTTGTATATCCTACTTATGCAGGCATATAAATAGGTACATAACGCGCGCGCGCGCGCGCGCACACACACACACACACACACACACACACACACACACACACACACACACACACACACACACATCCCCCCCCCCCCCCACAAAAAGAAAGAAACAAACAGAAATAAATGAAAGAATAAATAAGTAAATAAATAAACAAACAAACATACAGACAAATAAATATGTTTAATGAAAAAAATATGTACAATAAAGAAAATTGAAGTAAACAGACCTGAAATGTAAGCAAATAAGATTTCACAAATAGAGGATAGATATGACTGAACGCAAAACAAGTCAATGTTTCCTTTGCAGATAGCAAGAGACATAGGAAATGAAATAGGCTACAAGTAATTAGTATCGTAGTGGACATCGTTAGCTGTTCTGTAATGATGAATCTTACCTGCTAGCGGTTCACCTGTGTTGTTTGCGCTTTTGTTGTTGTTGTTGTGTTGTTTTCTAAAGCCTTTGCCTGCAAGATCCTTCTCTTTTTCTTTTAATCAGGCCAGAGATGCAGAATTTCTAATCTTGTCCTTTCGCTTGACACAACTCAGAAGCTGTGACCTTCTTTGAAAAACGATCAGTGGTTCATTTGGCGGATGTCAGCAATGCCATTAATGACGTCATTATTATGAGATGGGGGTTGTAAAGTAGAATGGAAGAGTCACCCAGAGATCATCAGCAAGAGTGGCATGAGACCAGACATAGTAGTCCACTCTAAGTCAACCAAGCAGCTGATCATGGTCGAGCTCACGGTGCCATATGAGAACAGAATGGAGGCAGCTCAAATCTACAAGACTGAAAAGTATGCTGATCTGGCAAACAGCCTGAGGAGAGAAGGCTATCAGGTCAAAGTCCTCACTGCAGAAATTGGAGCTAGGGGGTTTGTAGGAACGTCTGCATACAGCCTCATGAAACAGCTCTCAGTTGCAGGGAAGGAAAAAACCAGAGCCCTGAAAGCAATGGCAGAAGCGGCAGAGGGGTGTTCAAGCTGGATCTGGTCAAGGAGGAACAAAAGTGAACTTCATAAGGAGGAACAAAAGTGAACTTCATAAGGCTTAATTTCCCTACAAATATCAGGTGTCCCTGTGGCTCAGTGGTTAAAGCGCGAGTCATTAAGTGGAAAATGAGCATGTCCAGAGGGTCATGGGTTCGAATCCCAGCCATGGCTCGTCCCAAGATGGGAAAAAAAAAGGGGCAGCAGAGGGACATCTGGAGTCATGAACCGGGTGTGGCCCAACCCCCCTAGAGTGTCAGGAGATAAGGGCCGAAACACTTGCTTGAAGGGGGCTTCTCTTCTGAGGACTCTCTGCTGCCACGCTCTCCACGAGTTTCTTTCTACTATTGGAGAGCTCTGAGGAGAATGGGGCGATGAGGCTTAAGTGTGATGACCATGTATACCCCCCCCCCCCCCCCACGCCTCCTCTCGCTCTGCTGTCCTTACCCATTATCCCCTCCTCTCTCTCTCTCTCTCTCTCTCTCCCACTCTCTCTCTCTCTCTCAGGCTGTAAAAAAAAACATCATAGTGATGAAAAGAGTAAGAACTCGAGGCTTTAAGTGAAAGCAGAACAGAATATGAATCTGTATTATTACTATATTTAATCTTGGATATGTTCATTATTTGAAACAATTGTCGACTTTTGTTTGGGTTTTTTGTTTGTTTGTTTGTTTGTTTTTGTTTTTTCAATTTCAGGTTAACTAGGATCTACAGACGTTTGAAACATCGGTATCGAGAACAAAAAGCAAAGGAACAAGTTCTGATGGGGTATTTGGTTTATACCAAATGCATTTGTGCAGACTTGCACCATACAACTCAGGTCAATAACACATGCATAGACGCACATAATACACTTTACAATTTACACTTTCTGCAGAAAGATTTCCGATCATTGCATGATATGACATTAGGCTGACCTTCCGAAGAGGCCTCTGATGCGTGCCAAAATTCCTGTAAAACTGCTCGAAGATTTGTTCAGTTTTGGCAATATTTTCTATTGTGACATCTAGGGAAACATGCGTTGTAATAGTTACAAGACAATGCCTCACAATCCTGCAACTGGAAAAAAAAGCCAAATTTCTCGACGGTGCTATTTGAAAGGTTATCAACATTTACAGAAAAGAAAAAAAAAAACGCACACACACACACACGCACGCACGCACGCACACACGCATGCACACACCTACGCACGCACACACACATGCGCACACGCGCTCACGCATGCAAACACACGTCTCTCTCTCTCTCTCCTCTCTCTCTCTCTCTCTCTCTCTCTCTCTCTCTCTCTCTCTTCTCGCGCGCGCGAGCCTGTGAGGTGCATAATGCGCACGATTCTCTGGTCATGACATCATTATCTGATGGCGCCAATGTCGTGTGATTACCGCAGCGTGGGATGTTAAGCTGCTTGAGGGTAACTTCAATGACGGTACAAGAAAATGGAGACCTTGTGTTCGCCGTTTGATCGTAGTTTAGAGTTTAAAATTGCGTGCGTGCGCGCGCGCGCGGGCGTGTGTGTGTGTGTGTGTGTGTGTGTGTGTGTGTGTGTGTGTGTGTGTGTGTGTGTGTGTGTGTGCGCGCGCGCGCGCGCGTGCGTGCGTGCGTGCGTGCGTGCGTACGTGCGTGCGTGCGTGCGTGTGTGTGTGGTCTGCATGTATGTGAGAGAGAAAGAGAGAGAGAGAGAGTGGGTGGGTGAGTGGGTGGGTGGATGTGCGTATGTGTGTGCGTGTGTACGTGCATATGTGAGTGCGTGTGTGCGTGCGTGCGTGTGTGCGTGGTCTGTGTGTGGTGTGTGTGTGTGTGTGTGTGTGTGTGTGTGTGTGTGTGTGTGTGTGTGTGTGTGTGCGCCTGATTTTTTATCTGTTTTTTTTCCCTATGACCGTCGTCGCTCCTGTATTCTGTCGATCGTGATCTCTCTGTATCAAACTATAGAAAATTATGCAATTAAACTACATTATCACATGCTCTCAAAACAACCACAGACTGAGGTGATGAGAAAACCATCTGTATTGAGACGAGTGATACACCATACTCCTCCCCTATTGAGACGAGTGATACACCATAGCCCTCCCATATTGAGACGAGTGATACAACATACATACCCCTCCTCTATTGAGACGAGTGATACACCATACCCCCCCCCCCCCCCCATTGAGACGAGTGATACACCATAGCCCTCCCCTATTGTGACGAGAGATACACCATACCCCTCCCCTATTGAGACGAGGGATACACCATACCCCTCCCCTATTGAGACGAGTGATACACCATAGCCCTCCCCTATTGAGACGAGTGATACACCATAGCCCTCCCCTATTGAGACGATTGATACACCGTACCCCCCCTCCCCCCCCCCCCCCCCCCCCCATTGAGACGAGTGATACACCATACCCCTCCTCTATTGAGACGAGTGATACACCATACCCCCCCCCCCCCCCTCCCTATTGAGACGAGTGATACACCATACCCCTCCTCTATTGAGACGAGTGATACACCATACCCCTCCCCTATTGAGACGAGTGATACACCATACCCCTCCGCTATTGAGACGAGTGATACACCATACCCCTCCCCTATTGAGACGAGTGATACACCATACCTTTTCCCTATTGAGACGAGTGATACACCATACCCCTCCCAACTTTCCGAGGGTTGCAGCGCCCCAGTCTGTCAAAGCAATCCACGTCATCAAGGTTGATCAGGTTGCAAAATACGGCACTGCCTGGCTTTCAGCCTCCACTCACTCTACAGTCTGATGGCAAATATTGCAACACAAACACACAGGAGAACTACCCACTTTTCCTCACTCTCAAGTCTGATGGGGAATAGTGCAACACAAACACCCAGGAGAACTACCACCAGTTTTCCTCACTCTACAGTCTGATGGGGAATAGTGCAACACAAACACCCAGGAGAACTACCACCAGTTTTCCTCACTCTACAGTCTGATGGGGAATAGTGCAACACAAACACACAGGAGAACTACCACCAGTTTTCCTCACTCTAAATTCTGATGGGGAATAGTGCAACACAAACACACAGGAGAACTTCCCAGTTTTCCTCACTCTCAAGTCTGATGGGGAATAGTGCAACACAAACACACAGGAGAACTACCTAGTTTTCCTCCAGCTAATCCATAATCCATGCTTTATCGTTTCACTCTAAGTGTATCTTTCACGTTATGCTGGTGGACCTAGGTGTCAAAAGTGTTGTTTTCTTGTGACTGGCAACACTGTCACCATGATGTCATCAGGAAACATGGTTTTGTTTTATATTTTTTGTTTGCATTTTTAGATTAAAGGTTCAAATACTGATTGCATGCACACACAGAGAGAGAGAGAGAGAGAGAGAGAGAGAGAGAGAGAGAGAGACAGACAGACAGACAGACAGACACACACACACACACACACACACACACACACACACACACACACACCACACACACAGAAAGACAGGCAGACAGTTACATGATCCCTAATCAGAAAGACAGTGAAAGAAAGGAACGGTCGGTATCCCGACAGCCAGATACATTGAAAAGACAACACAGGCCCTGAGGGAGCCACAGAAAATAAGAGGAAGAGAAAGGGGAGAGCAGAGCAGACCAGGGACTTGGGTCTGGGAGATGGCGGCGTGCAGAGGAGGCGGTGACAGAGCATCTACTTTGGGAGATGCTGGAGGCCCATGGACAGGACCAGCCTGATAGAGATCAGGAAAGGTTAACACCGTGTAGATGTAACATGGACCCTGTTCCTCGCTGTCCCCATGACGTCATGTGGGACTTTGGGCCCAAGGGAGTTAACTTTTCACTGATAATGAACTGGCGAGAGTGACGGACGAACTCAGTGAATAACAGACGGAGAGAGAGAGACAGAGACAGAGACAAACAAAAAGACAAAGAGAGGGACAGACAGAGAGAGGCAAACTGAGAGAGAGGCAGACAGAGGCAAACAGAGAGAGGGGGAGAGAGAGAGAGAGAGAGAGAGAGAGAGAGAGAGAGAGAGAGAGAGAGAGAGTAATTTTTCTTTAAAGTTTAACGCCATCATCTTTCAGAGAGAGAGAGAGAGAGAGAGAGAGAGAGAGAGAGAGAGAGAGAGATTCCATCGGCATTCAGCTAACGCCATCGCATTTCTCAGATCAGCACGCTACTGTATCCTGGCCAGAGAAGAGAAGCTGGTGTCACGAGATAAACTGGGGGCCTATCGACTGGGTACATTGGCTAGTGTATAGCAACCGTGCTAGAGCATTCGTGTTGAGACTCGTTTAGAGCTATGAGCGTGTGTTTATTTCATCGTTGGAGCCAGAGTTACCCTACTTGTTTGTTGTTTGCTGTTTGCTGTTCCCTGCCCCGTTTAAGATTTCCGTCCATTTCAATCGAATCGAGTACCTGTCTTTGTTCCTGTTTCCCCCATGTAATTGTCTGACAAAATTCAAGATCGAAAAGACTGTGCCAGTCTTGAATAAAAGTTAATTTGTGTTTGTTCATCGTTCCAGTTGTTATTGCTGTGTAGACGTGTCCAGTACGGGGTGCAGAGGCAATCTTGGAACATCCTTGTGGGGATGCTGCATTGTCTGTTCTGTGTGCTCTGTGCTGGCATGCCTGCTAGACGATTCTGTGTCATGGGCGGCATTTGTTTGGAGCTAGGAGCAAGTGTTTCTTTCATCGTGGGATTAAAGTGACCTTCATTTACTTGTGTACTGTTCCCTGCCTCGCTTCAGATTTCCTTTCAAGACTGAGTTTGTTTTGTTGGCTAGCCATATTCTGTGTGTCTGGCTGTCCCCCCCCCCCCCCCCCCCCCGCCCCCCATGTTCTACTGAGTTTGCTGGCTAGCCATATCCTCTCTCTGTGTCTGGCTGTCCCTCCCCATGTTCTACTGAGTTTGTTGGCTAGCCATATCCTCACTATGTCTGACTGCCCCCCCCCCCCCTCCACGTTCTACTGAGTTTGTTTGTTGGCTAGCCATATCCTCTCTCTGTGTCTGGCTGTCCCTCCCCACGTTCTACTGAGTTTGTTTGTTGGCTAGCCATATTCTCTCTCTGTGTCTGGCTGTCCCTCCCCATGTTCTACTGAGTTTGTTTGTTGGCTAGCACTGAGTTTGTTTGTTGGCTGGCACTGAGTTTGTTTGTTGGCTAGCACTGAGTTTGTTTGTTGGCTAGCCATATCCTCACTATGTCTGACTGCCCCCCCCCCACCCCACCTCCACGTTCTACTGAGTTTGTTTGTTGGCTAGCCATATCCTCACTATGTCTGACTGCACCCTCCCCCCCCCCCCCCCCCACCTCCACGTTCTGAGTTTGTTTGTTGGCTAGCCATATCCTCTCTCTGTGTCTGGCTGTCCCTCCCCATGTTCTACTGAGTTTGTTGGCTAGCCATATCCTCACCATGTCTGACTGCCCCCCCCCCCCCCTCCACATTCTATTGAGTTTGTTTATTGGCTAGCCATATCCTCTCTCTGTGTCTAACTGTCCCTCCCCATGTTCTACTGAGTTTGTTGGCTAGCCATATCCTCACCATGTCTGACTGCCCCCCCCCCCCCCCCTCCACGTTCTACTGAGTTTGTTTATTGGCTAGCCATATCCTCACTATGTCTGGCTGTCCCTCCCCACGTTCTTCCAGTCTCTTGTGTCTTGCTGTTTCGAATAGAGAGATAAGAGTCAAGGAGGCAATGGTTAGTATCGTATTAAGAACAGAAGTTACCAATGAGACTGAAAAAGTACCCCGTGAGATTTGCCATTCATCATACTTCTCCCAATGTGATGGTTTCCCTACAGAAATGTGTTTTGTATGTATCTGCTGAGTGGAACCACTGCGACAGCATGTTCAATACTTTGTGTGTGTGCTGTGGGGGGCGGGGGGGGGGGGGGAAGAAAATCCTAATATTCATTTTGATTCTCCACTTTCGAAATACATCAGGGTTGGGACCAGGTTATTTTGAGAGAAATACAACTGGGACTCAGTTCACATTGTATTCATCCTGTTCTTAATCTTCCCTCCTCCTCCTCCTCCTCCTCCTCCTTTTCGTCTTTTTCTTATTCTTCTTTTTTCTTTCTTCTTCTTTCGTCTTCTTTCTTCTTCTTCTTCTTCTTCTCCTCCTCCTCCTCCTCCTCCTCCTCCTCCTCCTCCTCCTCCTGCTCCTTCATCTGTCTCTCTCTGTCTCTCTCTGTCTCATTCCGATTATGTTTGAGTTCTGCAGTATATAATTCTAGACCTGGGAAAAAAGGGTCATGGGCTGTAATGAAAGAATTACTTATGTGAGATCTCTCTCTTCTCTCTCTCTCTCTCTCTCTCTCTCTCTTGTGTGTGTGTGTGTGTGTGTGTGTGTGTGTGTGTGTGTGTGTGTGTGTTGTGTGTGTGTGTGTGTGTGTGATGATAGGAGCTCTGATCCCAGTTTGAGATTCATCCTCTCTAAAGTTGTCCCTCAAGTAACTTGGAATGGACAGGAACACACCAGCCAATGGTTTGGACAGCTTCCAATGTGAACGCATGAAACAACAACAAAAAACTCCCCAGAATTTTGTAATCTCTTAAAACGTGAAACTCTGTGAAAGAAATTCTGTCATCTTTCAAAACCAGTGTTAGTCGACACAGTTTCTACGTGATATACCCGTGCAAAAGAAGCGCACGCAATTAATTAAGAAAGTTGCAAAACAATATTTCGTGCCAAAGTTAAAGTGCTGCTCACTTCTGTTTGTTGGTTTGGTTTGGTGTTGTTGTTGTGTTGTTGTGTTGTTGTTGTTGTTGTTGTTGTTGTTGTTGTTGTGTTGTTTGTTTGTTTGCTTGCTTTTTGTTCATGCGTTTCCATTCTGATCTGTTTCGATAAGAAAAAGGTTTTGAAGCTATTTGGGGGGATGAAGTCATTTCCCGACATGCTGTGGTCGGACGTCATGAGCCAATGAACCACTTTGTCTATAGACACGTCAGAGTGTCGGACTTGACTATCAATAAGAAATGAAAACCGAAAGAAACAGGTCATTGACAAACTAAGCAGGGTTATCTCCAGAGTGGAGTTCAGCCATGGGCAGTACGGTGCAACAAGTCGAGCGTGCGACACTTTGACGTAGGTGTTCCATCGTGTGACACGCCTAGGATTAGACAGTTCTGGAAACCTTACTGCTCTGAACTGGGTGGGTCTTTTTGGAATGAGCGTTGTACATGGAAACAGTTATGTAGTATTGACCTCAGAGCAAACACGGCTCTTTCTTGTCAAGTGTGTCCCATAATTAAATATTCAGAAGCAAAAACAGAATTAGAAAGCTGCCAAACGAACGAACGAACAAATAACAAACCAGATACAACGCGTTTCGACCTACTGGGTCATTTTCAGGCAGGACAAACAACACTGAAAGTGATGGACACAAAAGATGAACAAAATACACCGTGCAAAATGCCACACGTTTGAACAATGGCACTAAACCACTGGCTGCTTGACTGGTCCTCATGAATTAGTACTGAGATCAGCCCGCTGAGATTCTGGTACCTGTTTCTTTCAGTTTCTAATATTGCGTTGCACAAGTTCAGTCACAATCCAAAACGAAGTTTTATCGTGTTAAAAATCATAAACGGGCCTGTCCGCTTTTGGTCTGCTATATGAATGTCAAGTTAGGCATAGTCACGTGGCTACCAGCAGCGTTGTTCATTGGCTCATAACACGAACTGCCAGAAATGCATTTTAACAGACTGGAGCATGTCGTAAAATGAGTTCAGTCGAAAAATAGCGGCAAAATCTCTCTCTGAAGAACGTAAACCCGACAGAAAATGCATGAAACGCCGTGCTCCACACTTATTTGGGCACGGAATGCCGTTTGCGACTCCCATGTGACATTGTCCTAAAATACAGTTGGTAACTTTTGCCTCTCAGACATCCAGAGCTGCAGACCCAACCCAGACAGTGCTCTGCCAGTTTCTGTGAACAAAAGGACACGGCCATGTTATTGTTCATCCCCTTGGCAGTTTGTCCAAGGAAATGGTTGGACCATCAGTGTGTCCTTCCCATAAATAGAAGTCGTTTTGGCTGGATTTTTGAGGCAGTTACCGGAACCGGAACAAGACAAAGAAGGATAGTATATCGGCTCTGTTGTTTGACTAAAGGTCATCTGACGAGTGAGAATACTACATGAGAATAATGCAGCAAAAATCACATGAAACAAAATTCTTCGAAGAGTAGAAAGCTCTGTTCAAGTTAAGTTGTACTGAAAAAAGAACGAAGAGAAAAGAGTCCTCAGTATAAAAGCAATCCAGGGATGTACGAGCAGCAAACAGTAGTGATCAATATAACTTTGTTTCTCCTTCTTCTGCGTCATCGTGAACGCCATCATCATCATCATCATCATCATCATCATCATCATCATCATCATCATCTTCTTCTTCTTCTTTCTACTTTTGATCGCACCCTCTCTCTCTCTCTCTCTCTCTCTCTCTCTCTCTCTCTCTCTCCACACACACACACACACACACACACACACACACACACACACACACACACACACACACACACATATACACACGCGTGCGCACGCGCGTGCTTATGCACGCACACGCGCACGCACACACGCACGCATTTACAAGAGGTGGGGAGAGGTGAAAATTACTTGATAATTAGAGGAATAAGAACGAAAGAAACAGACCATCACAAAAACCCAGACCAATGGACAGAAAGAAACAGACCATCACAAAAACCCAGACCAATGGACAGAAAGAAACAGACCATCACAAAAACCCAGACCAATGGACAGAAAGAAACAGACCATCACAAAAACCCAGACCAATGGACAGAAAGGAACAGACCATCACAAAAACCCAGACCAATGGACAGAAAGGAACAGACCATCACAAAAACCCAGACCAATGGACAGAAAGGAACAGACCATCACAAAAACCCAGACCAATGGACAGAAAGGAACAGACCATCACAAAAACCCAGACCAATGGACAGAAAGAAATAGACCATCACAATAACCCAGACCAATGGACAGAAAGAAATAGACCATCACAAAAACCCAGACCAATGGACAGAAAGAAACAGACCATCACAAAAACCCAGACCAATGGACAGAAAGAAACAGACCATCACAAAAACCCAGACCAATGGACAGAAAGAAACAGACCATCACAATAACCCAGACCAATGGACAGAAAGAAATAGACCATCACAAAAACCCAGACCAATGGACAGACACACTCAAAATGATAGATTGAGAAGACAAAAGTTCGCCCTTAGAGAAGGGATGGGGAGGTTGGCAGGGAGGCGAGAGGCAGCGGGATTCTGAAGACTGACAGAACGAGCCTATTACCTGTTAGACACAATGAAATGCGTTTGGAAACAGCTTGGAACACAGGTATAATTGAAGCCAAACGGAACAGACACAGAGTGGTAATGTGTCTGCTGAAGGTGGAAATAGGGTAACGTGTGGAGAAAATCAGTTTATCTTACGGTAGGGGTGTGCTGTGTCTCAATGGGGAGGTTTCTCTTTCTGTCTGCTTATCGATCTCTTTGTCTCCCATCCCTCACCTTCTCTCTCTCTCTCTCTCTCTCTCTCTCTCTCTCTCTCTCTCTCTCTCTCCATATGTGTGTGTGTGCGTGTGTGTGTGTGTGTGTGTGTGTGTGTGTGTGTGTGTGTGTAAAGATAGGAGTGTTGATCCCAGTCAACCGTTTAGAGGCCTACCATTGTGGCTGCATGCAATAACAGAAAACTCCCCAGAGTTTTTTTTTTTTATCCCCCAGAACCTGGCACTCTGCACAAATTGTATCGTCTTTTGATACCAGTGTCACACGATGCTGTTTCTACCTTAAGTATCCACTCGAAAGAAGCTCACACAGTTAAGGTCAAGGTCACAGGAAAGTTGAAAAACAACATTTCGTGCAAAGGTAAACGTGCAGCACGGTTTGTTAGTTTGTTTCTATTTCCAGTCGGACTAACTTTGGTAAGAAACAGGTTTTGAAGCTATTTTGGGGGTGAATCGTTTCCTGACATGTTGCAGTCTGGGCATAATGAGCCAATGAAAGACACTACTGGCAGACACACGTGACTATGTCTCGCTTGACAGTCAAAGAGCAGACTAGAAGAGTGCAGGACCATTTCAACAACACTCGAAAGAAACTAGCGACAAAAGCCAAGCAGGCTAATATCACTGATAATGTTGTACACCAGATGATCGTCTATTTTGCGCCCTATTTGAGAAGACATGTAATTGCTCGTTCTTCGTTTTCATTGTCCTCAATGTCTTTTATCTTGCCTGAAAAAGGTCGAAAAGCGTCGTGTTTTTGTCTTTAATTTGTTTGTCCCTATTGTAAGGTGAAATAATGCAATATTTTTTCCCTTTAAGTTTGTTTGAATTTCCGCCTACAGTCACCTCACTTTGAAACGGAGTCAAACAGCAGACAAGAGGAGTACATGCTCATTTCAAACATTGAAAATCAACAGAAGGTAGTGACAAACACCAAGCGGGGTATTGTCACTGATAATATTGTAGGCCGGTTGATCAGTGGGCGGTAGCTAGTGACAAACACCAAGCGGGGTGTTGTCACTGATAATGTAGTACGCCAGTTGATCAGTGGGCGGTAGCTAGTGACAAACACCAAGCGGGGTGTTGTCACTGATAATGTAGTACGCCAGTTGATCAGTGGGCGGTAGCTAGTAACAAACACCAAGCGGGGTGTTGTCACTGATAATGTTGTAGGCCAGTTGATCAGTGGGCGGTAGCTAGTGACAAACACCAAGCGGGGTGTTGTCACTGATAATATTGTAGGCCAGTTGATCAGTGGGCGGTAGCTAGTGACAAACACCAAGCAGGGTGTTGTCACTGATAATATTGTAGGCCAGTTGATCAGTGGGCGGTAGCTAGTGACAAACACCAAGCAGGGTGTTGTCACTGATAATGTAGTACGCCAGTTGATCAGTGGGCGGTAGCTAGTAACAAACACCAAGCGGGGTGTTGTCACTGATAATGTAGTACGCCAGTTGATCAGTGGGCGGTAGCTAGTAACAAACACCAAGCGGGGTGTTGTCACTGATAATGTTGTAGGCCAGTTGATCAGTGGGCGGTAGCTAGTAACAAACACCAAGCGGGGTGTTGTCACTGATAATGTAGTACGCCAGTTGATCAGTGGGCGGTACAGTGCAGTGGGTCGAACATGAAGCATTTTGCCGAAAAGCGTTCATTGTGTAATAGGCCTGATTTTAATTTTTTTTTTTAACTTACTGTTCTTACCTGGGTAACCACCTGTGGAATGGGTATTTCTAATGGAAACTGTTCTGTGGCACTGGCGTTAGAGCAATAACTGTTGCAACGCTCTTTCTTATCAGGCTTGTCACCTGACCAAATACCCAGATGCAAAAACAGAATAATAGAGCTGTCAAACGAAGGAACAAACAAATGACAAAAGAGACGCAACGCGGTTCGAATTGCTGGGTTTACCTACGGCAAGACAAACAACATTGACAACGATGGAAACAAAGGATGAACAATATACACAGGGCAAAATGCCATGCATTTGAACCATGGCGCTAAACCACTGTTTGCTCTAGCGTTGTTCAAAATCATTGTGAGATCGGCCTGCTCGTATCTTAGCGCCTGTTCCTTTGCATTTTCAATATTCCGCCGCCTAAGCTCAGTCACAATCCGAAACATAATTCTGAATCAAGCGAGGCATAGTCACGTGTCCCCTAGCAGCGCAATCCATTGGTTGACAATGTGAACTGCCAGAAATGCATTATGGCTTACTGGAGTATGTCGTGAAATAGGTTCACCTATAAAGTGCCTTTGAAATCTCTCTCTGACGAAAGTAAACCCGACAGAAAATGCATGAAACGCCGTGCTCCACACTTATTTGGGCACGGAATGCCGTTTGCGACTCCCATGTGACATTGTCCTAAAATACAGTTGGTAACTTTTGCCTCTCAGACTTCCAGAGCTGCAGACCCAACCCAGACAGTGCTCTGCCAGTTTCTGTGAACAAAAGGACACGGCCATGTTATTGTTCATCCCCTTGGCAGTTTGTCCAAGGAAATGGTTGGACCATCAATGTGTCCGCCCATAAATAATAGTCATTATGACTGGATTTACTGGCAGATACTAAAACTGGAACAAGACAAAGGAGGTCAGTGTATTGGCTCTGTTGTTTGACCAAAGATCATCTGACGAGTCAGAATACTGCGTTAGATTCATGCAATTCAAATCACGTGAAACATTTTTTTGTTCAAAGAGTAGAAAACACTTTTTAAGTCCATACTGACAAATACAATGAAAAACGTTAACCAAATTCCTAACTACAAAGGTTGTATCATGGATGTGTGTTTACTAAGTAGCAGTGATCAACACAACTTTAATTCTACTTCTTGGTTGTCATCGTCGTCATTATCGTCATCATTATTATCATCATCATCATTATGAACATCACTATCATCATCACACACACACACACACACACACACACACACACAAGAGAGAGAGAGAGAGAGAGAGAGAGAGAGAGAGAGAGAGAGAGAGGTGGGGATTACTTGATACTGTCACAAAACTCTGACCAACAGACAGACACACAGAATGACAGGCTGAGAAGCCAGAAGATTGTCTTTGCAGAAGGGACGAGGTTGGCAGGGAGGCAAGAGACAGCGGGATTCTGAAGACTCTGACAGAACCAGCCTATTACCTGTTAGACACAATGAAATGCGTTTGGAAACAACTTGGAACACAGGTATAATTGAAGCCAAACGGAACAGACACAGAGTGGTAATTTGTCTTCTGGAGGTGGAAATAGGATAACGAATGGCAAAATAAGTTTATCTTGTGGTAGGGCTGTACGTCTCAATGGGGAGGTTTCTGTTTCTGGCTGTTTTTCATCTGTGGGCCTTCTACCTTTTTACGCCTCTCTCTCTCTCTCTCTCTCTCTCTCTCTCTCCTCTCTCTCTCTCTCTCTCTCTCTCTCTCTTGCAAGAGGTGAAGGAAAGCGTGCTACCATGGTGTTCGACCATCTCCTCATTGATGGTAAACGCTTTACCATTGACAGTAGTAACAGACTTGTGGAGATGAGACAGGGAGTCGGCTGGTCCATCACCACTGAGGGCAGAGACCAATGCGGCTCTATACTGGGGTTGCGGGTTTGAATCTCTGCCGAGCCGTTTCGGTATAGGGGAAGGGGGGGGGGGGGGGGGTAGGGAGGGTTTCCCTCGGATTTAACATTGGTTCTGATTCCATTTCCCAAATAGTCCTTTGAATGAAACTGTAAACCGAGGTTCCGAGTGAGAACGCACGCATTACATCTTACAGACACACGTAAAATCCCATCACCAACTTTCGGAAGAGAAGGCCAGTTATGTACCTGTAAATTTTGGTACGATCGTTGCTATACGGCAGAGTGACGGCTGTTGTCTTTATCACACACGCACATTTTCCAGCAAAACCTGTTTTTTCCACATTTTCCATTAAAACCTGTTTTTACCATGTTTTCTGACAAAACCGGTTTTTCCACATTTTCCATTAAAACCTGTTTTTACCATGTTTTCTGACAAAACCGGTTTTTCCACATTTTCCATTAAAACCTGTTTTTACCATGTTTTCTGACAAAACCGGTTTTTTCCACATTTTCCATTAAAACCTGTTTTTACCATGTTTTCTGACAAAACCGGTTTTTCCACACTTTCCAAGAAATAGATTTTCCAACAAAACTACTTTTAACCACATTTCCCAAAGAAACCTGTTTTTTTTCCGCATTTTCCAATAAAACCTGTTTTCACCATGTTTTCCAACAATGCCTGTTTTCCACATTTTCCAACAAAACCCTGATTTTCCATATTTTCCAACAACACCTGTTTTTTTACCCACATTTTCCAATAAAACTTGTTTTCACCATGTTTTCCGAAAAAACCTGTTTTTAACCATGCTTTCCGAAAAAAAACTGTTTTTCCACATTTTCCAGCAACACCTGTTTTTCCACATTAACCAGCAATACCTGTTTTTTCCACATTAACCAGCAACACCTGTTTTTCCACATTAACCAGCAACACCTCTTTATACACATCTTCCAACAACACCTGTTTTTCCAGATTTTACAGCAACACATGTTTTTCCACATTTTCCAGCAACACCTGTTTTTTCCACATTTTCCACCAACACCTGTTTTTCCACATTTTCTAACAACAAACCTGTTTCTCCACATTTTCCACCAACACCTGTTTTTTCCACATTTTCTAACAACAAACCTGTTTCTCCACATTTTCCACCAACACCTGTTTTTCCACATTTTCTAACAACAAACCTGTTTCTCCACATTTTCCACCAACACCTGTTTTTCCACATTTTCTGACAAGAAACCTGTTTCTCCACATTTTCCACCAACACCTGTTTTTCCACATTTTCTGACAAGAAACCTGTTTCTCCACATTTTCCATACTTTGCTGATTTTATGCAGTGTGATGCGCTTCTCCATATATAATTCATTCTTTCATTGCTGTGCGTTTTCACTAACAATTATTGCACTTTATGGCTGAATTTATAATCGTATCAACGTCAGTGACAACAGTGACCATTTCCAAAGAGAAGTAAGCCATACATGGATTCCTAAAAGCCGCCTTTTCGGAGAAGTGGATTATCTACTCCTGATCGCAGAAAGCGATTCAAATTTGAAGGGGCAAGCAAAACTGACAGGGTAGGTAAGGTAAGGTAATGTTGCTTATAACCCAGCCAACCGCAAAGGGCCATATCAGGGCTGTCACCACGTTGAAGCCAACTCACAAGTAAAAAAAAAAAAATTTCAGAAAGAAGAAAAAAAAAAAACACACACACACACACGTTTCACACATTTCTTTAAAATACACCTTCTAAAAACGCTCCAGAAACTTTGTTAAAATCCCTTTCTTCTTCTTCACTGAAGAGGGGATTTCTGTACCCTGCAGAACAACACAGTGTGTGTGTGTGTGTGTGTGTGTGTGTGTGTGTGCGTGTGTGTGTGTGTGTGTGTGTTGTGTGTGTGTGTGTGTGTGCGCGCGCGCGCGCGCGCATGTGTGTGCGTGCGTGCGTGCGTGCGTGCGTGCGTGCATGCGCGCGCGCGCGCTTGGTGCTTTTTTTTTTCTCTTTGTTTTGTTTTTGTTTTTTATTCACCGTTTTCTGTGTGCAAATACCCCTTTCTCTCCTCTTTCCTTCCTTTTTTTTTTTTTTTTTCTTTTGTTGTCCCCCCCCCCCCCCCCCCCCCCCCCCCCCCCCCCCCCCCCCATTTCATCTCACTTTGCTTAATACCTTCTACGTATTTTCATGCCTTACGAAAAATGAATACATGTGTGCCTTGCTCTCTTCTCTCTCTCTCTCTCTCCTCTCTCTCTCTCTTCTCTCTCTCTCTCTCTCTCTCTCTCTCTATGCGTGCGAGCGTACGTATATGTGTGTGTTCAAAAATATGTACGTACTTTGTCATATTCACTTCACTGTTTGTTTTCATACATGCCAATCTTGTACGTTGTAGTACATTTACATATGTTCCCCCAGCCCACCTCAATCATTATTGTTATTCTCTTTTTTTTTTTTTTTTTTTTTGTTTGTTTATTATTCTTCTTATTTTTTGTTTTGTTTTTCTTTCTCTTCCATTTTCATTTGATGTTCCTCTATGATTACATGATTACATGACCGCTTTGCTTGCTTCTTTGCTTTCTTACATTAATTGATTTCACTGCATGTTGTAGTCCCTACTCAGGGCGAGGACTGGATGTATAAAAGCATGTCAGTGCTTATCTATTATCCTCGTAAATAAAGAATTTTGTCTTGTCTTGTCTTGTCTTGTCTTGTCTTCCTTCCAGTATATTTTCATTGAGCGTTGACGTTGAGAAGTCGGGGCACAGTAACAGGCAAAACGGCTCCCGTCCTGCAGGCGAAACGACAGCAGAGAAGACCTTACCAGTGGGGAGGGTTGACACTGTCAAGGTCGAAGGGCAGGCGAACAACATTGGGCAAGGCGAGGAGCGTCAGTGTGGGAGCAAGGGAGACAGATCTCGAGATAAAAATCAAAATTTTCAGACCGATGTTGTTAGATTATCTCCCTTATGTGTGCGAGTCCGTATGCTTATGTCGTAATGCCTTGGATCAATATTTCCCTCATAATTCATCTAACGCATTCTTCAGGTGAATGTATGATATGGCATTAGCCCATTCTCTATTACCGATGGATTTAAACGAACGTAGAGTGCTGCTTTATTTGTTTCCTAGTTGTGTGAATACTTATGAAGCCTGTATTAGCTAGTTTCAACCACCACTTTGACGACGCAAAATGTTAAATGCTGGTGAAAATCTCACACGGCAATAACTTCAACAACACGCCTCACCACCACCCTCTTCCTTACCCTCTCTGCATCAATGTGCTGTCTGATACATGGCTATGGTGATGTTTGGTATAAGACACCACCACCTTCCTCCTTACCCTATCTGCATCAATGTGCTGTCTGATACATGGCTGTTGTGGTGTTTGGTATAAGACACCACCACCTTCCTCCTTTACCCTCTCTGCATCAATGTGCTGTCTGATACATGGCTGTTGTGGTGTTTGGTATAAGACACCACCACCCTCCTCCTTTACCCTCTCTGCATCAATGTGCTGTCTGATACATGGCTGTTGTGGTGTTTTGGTATAAGACACCACAACCCTCCTCCTTTACCCTCTCTGCATCAATGTGCTGTCTGATACATGGCTGTTGTGGTGTTTGGTATAAGACACCACCACCCTCCTCCTTACCCTATCTGCATCAATGTGCTGCCTGATACATGGCTGTTGTGGTGTTTGGTATAAGACACCACACACCCTCCTCCTTACCCTCTCTGCATCAATGTGCTAGAACGTCAACTCCGATTATTCGGACGAGGTTACTGTATAAGCCCTCGATGCAAAATACTAGACACTCGCCTTGCTACTCGCAAACTGAACACAAAAGAGGAATGGAAGAGATTACGTGGCACATTAACCCATAAACCAGGGAGGTCATCCACAAACGATTACACAACAGACTGGATCATTCTGGAAGCTGGTGCAGCAATGAGCTGTGCAATTGTTTCCTGTACTGTTGATGTTGGGAATGGATATCATCTACAGCAATGAGCTGTGCAGTTTTCCCTGTACTGTTGATGTTGGGAATGGAGATCATCTACAGCAATGAGCTGTGCAGTTTTCCCTGTACTGTTGATGTTGGGAATGGAGATCATCTACAGCAATGAGCGTGCAGTTTTCCCTGTACTGTTGATGTTGGGAATGGAGACCATCTACACCAATGAGCTGTGCAGTTTTCCCTGTACTGTTGATGTTGGGAATGGAGATCATCTACACCAATGAGCTGTGCAGTTTTCCCTGTACTGTTGATGTTGGGAATGGAGACCATCTTGAAAGCAGCAATGAGCTGTGCAGTTTTCCCTGTACTGTTGATGTTGGGAATGGAGACCATCTTGAAAGCAGCAATGAGCTGTGCAGTTTTCCCTGTACTGTTGATGTTGGGAATGGAGATCATCTACAGCAATGAGCTGTGCAGTTTTCCCTGTACTGTTGATGTTGGGAATGGAGATCATCTTGAAAGCAGCAATGAGCTGTGCAGTTTTCCCTGTACTGTTGATGTTGGGAATGGAGACCATCTTGAAAGCAGCAATGAGCTGTGCAGTTTTCCCTGGACTGTTGATGTTGGGAATGGAGACCATCTTGAAAGCAGCAATGAGCTGTGCAGTTTTCCCTGTACTGTTGATGTTGGGAATGGAGACCATCTTGAAAGCAGCAATGAGCTGTGCAGTTTTCCCTGTACTGTTGATGTTGGGAATGGAGACCATCTTGAAAGCAGCAATGAGCTGTGCAGTTTTCCCTGTACTGTTGATGTTGGGTATGGATATCATCTACAGCAATGAGCTGTGCAGTTTTCCCTGTACTGTTGATGTTGGGAATGGAGATCATCTACAGCAATGAGCTGTGCAGTTTTCCCTGTACTGTTGATGTTGGGAATGGAGACCATCTACAGCAATGAGCTGTGCAGTTTTCCCTGTACTGTTGATGTTGGGAATGGAGACCATCTACACCAATGAGCTGTGCAGTTTTCCCTGTACTGTTGATGTTGGGAATGGAGATCATCTACAGCAACGAGCTGTGCAGTTTTCCCTGTACTGTTGATGTTGGGAATGGAGACCATCTTGAAAGCAGCAATGAGCTGTGCAGTTTTCCCTGTACTGTTGATGTTGGGAATGGAGACCATCTTGAAAGCAGCAATGAGCTGTGCAGTTTTCCCTGTACTGTTGATGTTGGGAATGGAGACCATCTTGAAAGCAGCAATGAGCTGTGCAGTTTTCCCTGTACTGTTGATGTTGGGAATGGAGACCATCTTGAAAGCAGCAATGAGCTGTGCAGTTTTCCCTGTACTGTTGATGTTGGGAATGGAGACCATCTTGAAAGCAGCAATGAGCTGTGCAGTTTTCCCTGTACTGTTGATGTTGGGTTTGGATATCATCTACAGCAATGAGCTGTGCAGTTTTCCCTGTACTGTTGATGATGGGAATGGAGACCATCTTGAAAGCAGCAATGAGCTGTGCAGTTTTCCCTGTACTGTTGATGTTGGGAATGGAGACCATCTTGAAAGCAGCAATGAGCTGTGCAGTTTTCCCTGTACTGTTGATGTTGGGAATGGAGACCATCTTGAAAGCAGCAATGAGCTGTGCAGTTTTCCCTGTACTGTTGATGTTGGGAATGGAGACCATCTTGAAAGCAGCAATGAGCTGTGCAGTTTTCCCTGTACTGTTGATGTTGGGAATGGAGATCATCTACAGCAATGAGCTGTGCAGTTTTCCCTGTACTGTTGATGTTGGGAATGGAGATCATCTTGAAAGCAGCAATGAGCTGTGCAGTTTTCCCTGTACTGTTGATGTTGGGAATGGAGACCATCTTGAAAGCAGCAATGAGCTGTGCAGTTTTCCCTGTACTGTTGATGTTGGGAATGGAGACCATCTTGAAAGCAGCAATGAGCTGTGCAGTTTTCCCTGTACTGTTGATGTTGGGAATGGAGACCATCTTGAAAGCAGCAATGAGCTGTGCAGTTTTCCCTGTACTGTTGATGTTGGGAATGGAGACCATCTTGAAAGCAGCAATGAGCTGTGCAGTTTTCCCTGTACTGTTGATGTTGGGTATGGATATCATCTACAGCAATGAGCTGTGCAGTTTTCCCTGTACTGTTGATGTTGGGAATGGAGATCATCTACAGCAATGAGCTGTGCAGTTTTCCCTGTACTGTTGATGTTGGGAATGGAGATCATCTACAGCAATGAGCTGTGCAGTTTTCCCTGTACTGTTGATGTTGGGAATGGAGACCATCTACACCAATGAGCTGTGCAGTTTTCCCTGTACTGTTGATGTTGGGAATGGAGATCATCTACAGCAACGAGCTGTGCAGTTTTCCCTGTACTGTTGATGTTGGGAATGGAGACCATCTTGAAAGCAGCAATGAGCTGTGCAGTTTTCCCTGTACTGTTGATGTTGGGAATGGAGACCATCTTGAAAGCAGCAATGAGCTGTGCAGTTTTCCCTGTACTGTTGATGTTGGGAATGGAGATCATCTACAGCAATGAGCTGTGCAGTTTTCCCTGTACTGTTGATGTTGGGAATGGAGATCATCTTGAAAGCAGCAATGAGCTGTGCAGTTTTCCCTGTACTGTTGATGTTGGGAATGGAGACCATCTTGAAAGCAGCAATGAGCTGTGCAGTTTTCCCTGTACTGTTGATGTTGGGAATGGAGACCATCTAACAGCAATGAGCTGTGCAGTTTTCCCTGTACTGTTGATGTGGGAATGGAGACCATCTTGAAAGCAGCAATGAGCTGTGCAGTTTTCCCTGTACTGTTGATGTTGGGAATGGAGACCATCTTGAAAGCAGCAATGAGCTGTGCAGTTTTCCCTGTACTGTTGATGTTGGGAATGGAGACCATCTTGAAAGCAGCAATGAGCTGTGCAGTTTTCCCTGTACTGTTGATGTTGGGAATGGAGACCATCTTGAAAGCAGCAATGAGCTGTGCAGTTTTCCCTGTACTGTTGATGTTGGGAATGGAGATCATCTACAGCAATGAGCTGTGCAGTTTTCCCTGTACTGTTGATGTTGGGAATGGAGATCATCTACAGCAATGAGCTGTGCAGTTTTCCCTGTACTGTTGATGTTGGGAATGGAGACCATCTTGAAACAGCAATGAGCTGTGCAGTTTTCCCTGTACTGTTGATGTTGGGAATGGAGACCATCTTGACAAGCAGCAATGAGCTGTGCAGTTTTCCCTGTACTGTTGATGTTGGGAATGGAGATCATCTGAAAGCAGCAATGAGCTGTGCAGTTTTCCCTGTACTGTTGATGTTGGGAATGGAGACCATCTTGAAAGCAGCAATGAGCTGTGCAGTTTTCCCTGTACTGTTGATGTTGGGAATGGAGACCATCTGAAAGCAGCAATGAGCTGTGCAGTTTTCCCTGTACTGTTGATGTGGGAATGGAGATCATCTGAAACAGCAATGAGCTGTGCAGTTTTCCCTGTACTGTTGATGTTGGGAATGGAGATCCATCTTGAAAGCAGCAATGAGCTGTGCAGTTTTCCCTGTACTGTTGATGTTGGGAATGGAGACCATCTTGAAAGCAGCAATGAGCTGTGCAGTTTTCCCTGTACTGTTGATGATGGGAATGGAGACCATCTTGAAAGCAGCAATGAGCTGTGCAGTTTTCCCTGTACTGTTGATGTTGGGAATGGAGACCATCTTGAAAGCAGCAATGAGCTGTGCAGTTTTCCCTGTACTGTTGATGTTGGGAATGGAGACCATCTTGAAAGCAGCAATGAGCTGTGCAGTTTTCCCTGTACTGTTGATGTTGGGAATGGAGACCATCTTGAAAGCAGCAATGAGCTGTGCAGTTTTCCCTGTACTGTTGATGCGGGGAGTGGAGATCATCTACAGCAATGAGCTGTGCAGTTTTCCCTGTACTGTTGATGTTGGGTATGGATATCATCTACAGCAATGAGCTGTGCAGTTTTCCCTGTACTGTTGATGTTGGGAATGGAGACCATCTTGAAAGCAGCAATGAGCTGTGCAGTTTTCCCTGTACTGTTGATGTTGGGAATGGAGACCATCTTGAAAGCAGCAATGAGCTGTGCAGTTTTCCCTGTACTGTTGATGTTGGGAATGGAGATCATCTTGAAAGCAGCAATGAGCTGTGCAGTTTTCCCTGTACTGTTGATGTTGGGAATGGAGATCATCTTGAAAGCAGCAATGAGCTGTGCAGTTTTCCCTGTACTGTTGATGTTGGGTATGGATATCATCTACAGCAATGAGCTGTGCAGTTTTCCCTGTACTGTTGATGTTGGGAATGGAGACCATCTTGAAAGCAGCAATGAGCTGTGCAGTTTTTTTTCCTGTACTGTTGATGTTGGGAATGGAGACCATCTTGAAAGCAGCAATGAGCTGTGCAGTTTTCCCTGTACTGTTGATGTTGGGAATGGAGACCATCTTGAAAGCAGCAATGAGCTGTGCAGTTTTCCCTGTACTGTTGATGTTGGGTATGGATATCATCTACAGCAATGAGCTGTGCAGTTTTCCCTGTACTGTTGATGTTGGGAATGGAGATCATCTACACCAATGAGCTGTGCAGTTTTCCCTGTACTGTTGATGTTGGGAATGGAGATCATCTTGAAAGCAGCAATGAGCTGTAGAGTTTTCCCTGTACTGTTGATGTTGGGAATGGAGATCATCTACAGCAATGAGCTGTGCAGTTTTCCCTGTACTGTTGATGTTGGGAATGGAGATCATCTACAGCAATGAGCTGTGCAGTTTTCCCTGTACTGTTGATGTTGGGAATGGAGATCATCTTGAAAGCAGCAATGAGCTGTGCAGTTTTCCCTGTACTGTTGATGTTGGGAATGGAGACCATCTACAGCAATCAGCTGTGCAGTTTTCCCTGTACTGTTGATGTTGGGAATGGAGATCATCTACAGCAATGAGCTGTAGAGTTTTCCCTGTACTGTTGATGTTGGGAATGGAGATCACTGTGAAAGCAACAATGAGCTGTAGAGTTTTCCCTGTACTGTTGATGTTGGGAGTGGAGATCATCTACAGCAATGAGCTGTGTAGTTTTCCCTGTACTGTTGATGTTGGGAATGGAGATCATCTACAGCAATGAGCTGTGCAGTTTTCCCTGTACTGTTGATGTTGGGAATGGAGATCATCTACAGCAATGAGCTGTGCAGTTTCCCCTGTACTGTTGATGTTGGGAATGGATATCATCTACAGCAACGAGCTGTAGAGTTTTCCCTGTACTGTTGATGTTGGGAATGGAGACCATCTACAGCAATGAGCTGTAGAGTTTTCCCTGTACTGTTGATGTTGGGTATGGATATCACTGTGTAAGCAGCAATGAGCTGTGCAGTTGTTTCCTGTACTGTTAATGTTGGGAATGGAGATCAGTTTTCCCTGTACTGTTGATGTTGGGAATGGAGACCATCTACAGCAATGAGCTGTGCAGTTTTCCCTGGACTGTTGATGTTGGGAATGGAGATCACTGTGAAAGCAGCAATGAGCTGTGCAGTTTTCCCTGTACTGTTGATGTTGGGAATGGAGATCATCTTGAAAGCAGCAATGAGCTGTGCAGTTTTCCCTGAACTGTTGATGTTGGGAATGGAGATCATCTTGAAAGCAGCAATGAGCTGTGCAGTTTTCCCTGAACTGTTGATGTTGGGAATGGAGATCATCTTGAAAGCAGCAATGAGCTGTGCAGATTCAGCAAACCTCGGGAATGGATAACGTGTCCTCTCTAAAAGCCTGCACGGAGGACACAGCAGTCCTCTCCACTAGAGCAAATGAAACACACAGGATACTGACGCAATCAGACGAGTTAGTCCCTTCGTCCAGGATAAGTTTCAGACTAAACATAGTCCGGAGCCCCTACAGAAGAGAAAGTAGCTGAAACAGCTGCGTTCACAGTAGCTTATCAATCCGTTCCAAAAGTGACAGAAGAATCAGTCAAGGGTCTTCGAAGATGGCATGACTTTTTCTGGAACGACAAAGAGCTCAAACAAAAGCAAGACAATGACAGAAGAAAGCCTGGAGATAACACCAGTGTGGCCAGTCTGGCAGGCACAATGTCTGGAGCCTAAAGTTCATGCTCATCCTAAAGCTCTTCTGGCCACTACGGAAATATAGTATCAGGGAGTCAATGGAGGCCAAAATCATCCAATAAAATACGAAATGGTTTGGTGCCCAACCTGGTCTCACTGACTTTGTATCCCACTGCTTCTAAACAAAGCTGAAGCTATCCCTGAATTCCATCATTGAGGATTGCAAAGTGAGCAAATCAAGGTTATTAACTACGCTTGAATTATTATCAGGAGACAAGTTTGTAAGATCAGTCTTGCCCTACTTAAAGACTGGCAGAACATGGAAAGTTCAGGAGCCAGTGCAAGCAGTAAAGGTAAACCTCAAGATCAGGGAAATAATAAGATACACACAAACCCACAGACATGCGGTGGGATCAACAGAAATAAGATGAGGTCAAAGGTGAAGTGGAAAATAAAGAGAGGCTTGTTATATAGGGAAGCTGAAGAAAAAAAACAGGATGCCAAGAGAATCCAGAAAGCAGTAGAGCAAAGCCAACAGGGGCCATGGAAAAACGCACTGTAGAGATGTCTCAGCTGGTACAATATGGCCCCTGTTAGGATAAGCTTAATCTTCAGGTGTGTATGACTCCTGCCCGGGAACACAAACCTGTTGAAATGGAGGTGTTCAGATGGCCCTGTATATCCATCGTGTCGGGACAAACAGTGGAACATGTCTTGAGTTCATGTGAAGCAGCACTTGCCCAAGGAAGGTTTACATGGAGACACAACCAAGTGCATAAGATCCTTCAGGCACTTTGGACTGCCAGAGCAAACACTACGCCACCAGAAGCTCCAGAGGCGACGTTCTACACGGCAGAAGGCCACAGGTCATGGTCTGGAACAGGTGTGACATGAAGAGCGTGGAGACAAGGGTTACTGGATGAAGTGGGCGACTGGGCGCGCGTAACTTACTGTCCAGAATGGGAACACCATCCAGGAATCAACAGAACGAATAGCATGAGACAGATACTAGTACTCTCACGTTCATCAACACAAACGGTTCTGGTTGAACTCGCTGTGCTACTTGTCAAGTTCAAATCTGCAAGACAGAGAGAAACTCACATTTACAATACATTTCTGGCAGTCGAGCCAGTAGTAGGATGAAATCTCATGTCAAAGCCAAAGTCTGCCCCATAGAATATGAGCATGGGATTTTGTGGGCTCATCAGCTTATGATCTCATGAAACAACAACTCTCGATTTCTGCTTTAAAGGAGGGGAAGGAGGTTGGGGGGGGGGGGGGGGGGGGACGAAGAAGAAGAGAGAAAGGAAAAGGATCAGAAGCCAAATGGCAGAGGCGGCTGAATAGAGTTCCAGTTGGATCGTGGTGGAACAAAAATGACCTTAAGAAGACCTTTAAATTTCACTAACCTTATGTCCGACAGCTATATTGATCCAAATCAAAGCAACGCCAAAAATATTTTGACTGCAGAGGAGCGTCTAGGAGTCATGACTCGGATGCGGCCCAGCCCCCTGAGAATGCAAGTTCAAGGCCGACCACTTCTCGTGAAGAGCGGAGGGGGTGGGGGGGGGAGGAGGGAGGGGGGCTCATTGTCTGGAGACTTTCAGATGTTAAGTTCTCCCTAGGGTTTCTGTCTGTTGTGGCTTTGGTGCTTGCCGTTGTTGTCAGTGTGCTGTTGTTGTGATCTTTGGCTCGTATTTGTCCTTCGTTGTGTTGGTGTTTGTGTGCGCAGTGTTGATTTTTGTGGAGTGGAGGTAGTTGAAGATTTGTGAATTGCGGTTATCGTTACTACTGTTATGTCTTGCTGCGGCTCCCAGAGCGACCATTTCGGGCGCGCGCACGTATGTGTGTGTGTGTGTGTGTGTGTGTGTGTGGTGTGTGTGTGTGTGTGTGTGTGTGTGTGCGAGGACAGGGGAGGGGTGTGGAGACGGGAATATGCAGAGCATAATTACAAAGGATGGTGATATTTTTTAAAGAGCTTTTACTTGTGTTAAAAAAAAAATATTTAGTGGGAGCGGGAAAGCGGACATTGTGGTGATTTTCTTGATGTTTTGTGAGAAAGAATGATGATGATGATTGTGAAGTGAAGTGCCTTATCGAATTCCGTCCATATCTGAACAATGCGCGTGTCTCATCGTGTCTCTTTTCATGGTGCTAGATTTTTTTTTTTCTTTTTTCTTTTTTCTTTTTTTCTGTCGTTGTTCTCCAGGAGTTGAACGTTAGTTCGTATGACCATTCAGTCGTAATAATTTTCCTTCACGTATTTTCACTTTTGTTAAAATCTGCCCCAATTTAAATTTCATTCCAAAAGGAAACAGACTCAGCACACAGAATGCAGAAATCAAAATGAAGTGCCGGAGCTGTGTAGAAACAGACTATGCACACTGAATGCTGAAATCAAAGTGAAGTGCCGGAGCTGTGTAGAAACAGACTATGCACACAGAATGCTGAAATCAAAGTGAAGTGCCGGAGCTGTGTAATGGCATCGAAGACTGCATCCCACTTGAAGGTCGAGTTGATGTTAACGTGCTGAACATCGATGTACATATCCATCCATTGTTCATTTGTTTGAAACAAAATAGCCACTCAAGGTAGAAAAGGCTTACTTGATACATATTATGGTAAATGACAGACAGTGGAAGTGGATAAGAAATACTTTCTTGTTATCTACCAATTGTTTCCTTTTGTCCTGTCTTCAGATGGTATTGAAAACTGCTTTCATCTTATTACCGAATTCTGCAGGAGTTATTGCATGAAGGGACTGCGAATCGCTGTGTCGTTTATGCTGTGTTCTTCATTCGTTCGTTCATTCATTCTGTTATTTTCTTTTTTATCCTTCCTGTGACATTTACACAATCATGACAATGTGCCGCCGACTCGCTATACTGGAAATAAAACTTCTTTTTTTTTCATCACCTATTCACACCCATTGGGTTGTGGTGCTGGGGTGTTATGTTCGGCCTCTCTGCCGTCATTTCCTTTTGAAATTCTCATGTCTGTCTTTCTCTATCCCTCTGTCTCTCTTCCTGTCAGCCTGTCTGTCTGCCCATCTGTCTGTTTCTCTCTCTCTCTCTCTCTCTCTCTCTCTCTCTCTCTCTCTCTCTCTCTCTCTATATATATATATATATATATATATATATATACATATATATATATATATAATATACCTATCTCTCTCTCTCTCTCTCCTCCTTCTCTCCCCCCCCCCCTCCCTCCCTCTCATTCTCTCCTGCTCTCTCCATCTCTCTGCCCTTCCCTCCCTCCCTCTCTTTCTCTCCCTCTCTCTATCTCTCACATACACTCACTTACACTCACATACACTCACAAGCGTATGCACGCAGAAACGCACATGTGCACAAGCATGCATATATAGGGGATATGAACACACACACACACACACACACACACACACACACACACACACACACACACACACACACACGCGCGCGCGCGCGCGCGCGCACGCACGCACGTTGGCGAAATGTGCCTACATACACAGACATTAACACAGACACTCACATACAAACACAACTATTACAAACACACCATGTGTATTCTCTCTCTCTCTCTCTCTCTCTCTCTCTCTCTCTCTCTCTCTCTCTCTCTCTCTCTCTCACGCGCGCGCGCACGCATGCACACACACACACACACACGCACAGACACACACTCGCATGCGCACACAGTAGCAAACATGCACGAACAAATACAGCAGTAACAATAATCCAGTATCACCCTAACGTACCGGGATCAAAAGAGGCCGCCCTTATATCAAAACAAAACAAAACGAAACAAAGCAAAACAAACTGGCCAATCTTTGATACCAAAAATGTAAAAACAAAGCCACAGCCAATGCATATCTTTGCCTTTACCAATGTTCACACCCGAATGTAGTGAAAAGATACTTAGATCCCACCATGGCCCAGCCAGTGTTGTGTACTTGAATTACTCTTTCCGCTTCATCTCCAATGCTGTGTATTTGAATTACCCTTTCCATTTTATCTCCTGTGCTGTGTACTTGAATTACCCTTTCCGCTTTATCTCCAATGCTGCGTATTTGAATTACCCTTTCCATTTTATCTCCTGTGCTGTGTACTTGAATTACCCTTTCCATCTTATCTCCAGAGTTGTGTGCTTGAATTACCTTTTCCATTTTATCTCCTGTGCTGTGTACTTGAATTACCTTTTCCATTTTATCTCCAGTGTTGTGTACTTGAATTACCCTTTCCATTTTATCTCCAGTGTTGTGTACTTGAATTACCCTTTCCATTTTATCTCCAGTGTTGTGTACTTGAATTACCCTTTCCATTTTATCTCCAGTGTTGTGTACTTGAATTACCCTTTCCATTTTATCTCCTGTGTTGTGTACTTGAATTACCCTTTCCATTTTATCTCCTGTGTTGTGTACTTGAATTACCCTTTCCATTTTATCTCCAGTGTTGTGTACTTGAATTACCCTTTCCATTTTATCTCCAGTGTTGTGTACTTGAATTACCCTTTCCATTTTATCTCCTGTGCTGGAAACTGGAGTTCCCCTCCAATTTCTATCTCTGGTGTAGTGTACTGGAGTTAACCTCTTATTATCTCTAGTATAGTGTTCTGTAATGAGGCTCTCATTATTTAACTCTGGTCTTGTGTGCTAGAGTTACCGCCCCCTCCCTCCACAAATACCTCCGGTGTTGTGTACTGGAGTTATCCTCTCATTTGATCCTTAGTGTTTTATGCTGCAGTTCTGTTCACACTTGGCTGCAGAGGATTAAGTACTTAGTTTGAAGACAAGGGAAATAACCTCTGATCTACCGTTCGCAGAGGAGAGGCGAGAGGAAAGGGAAGGGGCGGCAGCAGTTTGATTAAACAGCGCACTGCAGCCTGTAGCTGCCACCTGCCTCGCGCTAACCTTCCGCAAGCTTCTCCCTCTCTCCCTCCCCCCCCCCCCCCCCCCCCCCTTACCTGTACTGTGATACTAGCTGTCTGATTGATAGTGTGTCAGAAATAGGGTGCTGTGTTTGTTTCCTCATTCATACTTTGTGCCAGAATGCAGCAAACTGTGGTCGATTGATGTTACTGGATTCTTCTGTCTTTGACTGACAGAACGATACCAAACATGAATGGGCCTTCTTTCATACGCATTGCTGGCCAGCAGTACAAAGAAGAGCTGATTAAAAAAAAAAAAAAAAAAAAAAAAAAACCCACGACTGAAACAGACTGACGAACACACACAAAGTGAAATGGAAGTTCAACTCAGTGGACGGCATGCGCCCTGATTTCAATCACACTCAAACCCAAACATGATACTGGCCATGCATACCTTTCCTTTACAACTTATAGAGAACTATCCGCGAGACACCTACCTGACAGCTGGTAGAGCTATCCGCGAGACACCTACCTGACAGCTGGTAGAGGGCCCCAACAACAGTCACTGCTGGCACTGGTCAGCTTCACTGGGAACACGGCGGCGGTTTCCCTAGCACAGCCTAGCCATGTTGTGCTTGTTTATCTGTGTGCTCTACGTGCTTGTGAAGCATGCAGCTACTGATTCTATCACAGCCACACCATGCTGTTAGTAAGCAAGATTTCAGCATGCAACACAAACAGTTGTCAGTGATAAACAATGAAATGCTTCCTACCTGACCTTGTACTGCCCCGTTCGAATCACTTGAATAAGATCCATTTGAAACTGATGTCACATGTATCAACACACGCCAATGTAAATTGTTGTCGCACTTGTACTGCCCCGTTCGAATCACTTGAATAAGATCCATTTGAAACTGATGTCACATGTATCAACACACGCCAATGTAAATTGTTGTCGCACTTTCATCTTCATGGCAAGCCTACTCAACGACTGGGTCACACCATTTCGTAACACCGGTATGAACTGGAGAGAGAGAGAGAGAGAGAGAGAGAGAGAGAGAGAGAGAGAGAGAGAGGAGAGGAGAGAGAGAGCGTGTGCACACACACACACACACACACACACACACACACACACACACACACACACACATGTTGAAATTTATTTCTGCCCTACACCCACTCTAATTGAAGTCATACACAGACACACACATACACACGCGCACGGACACACACAGATGACATCAAAACCTACAACTCTCTCTCTCTCTCTCTCTCTCTCTCTCTCTCTCTCTCTCTCTCTCTCTCTCCTCTCTGTTTATCTCAATTGTAACTGGCTTAATGAATCAATTGGTTTTCCTAGAGACGGGGTAAGGGATCGAACAAAGAACTCTTGTTACCTCTTCGGCATTCGGTGTTTTATTGGACCCCCGCTTGAAATTTTCCAGCGGAGGGAAGTACTTCTGATTTGGGAGGAGGGGGGGGGACCCCCGCTTGAAATTTTCCAGCGGAGGGAAGTACTTCTGATTTGGGAGGAGGGGGGGGGGGGGGGAGGGGGGGAGGGGGAGACATAGGCCCTGTGTTTTTCCATTATCACCTACAGTTTTGCTTCCTGTGTTTTCTGTGACCATGCCTGTCTTTTCAATAAGTTGATGTGTGCATGTATCTGCTCTCTCCCCCTCCATCCCCCACCCCCACCCCCTTGCTCCCCATGTACTGGCAGGCCGAAACGGTTGGAACGGATGAATGGAACGCAGGGACGTTCCAGAATGTGCTGCTTTGGAATCACAGATGTTTCAGGGAATGATTTGCGACAGAAAGCCATGTATTCTTTGATGTCACTATCCCGTCTGTCGACTATTTTCTTTGATGTCACTATCCCGTCTGTCGACCGTGTCTGTGTCAATCATGGGCGTTTGGTGTGAGGTATTTTCTTTGATGTCACTATCCCGTCTGTCGACCGTGTCTGTGTCAATCATGGGCGTTTGGTGTGAGGTATTTTCTTTGATGTCACTATCCCGTCTGTCGACCGTGTCTGTGTCAATCATGGGCGTTTGGTGTGAGGTATTTTCTTTGATGTCACTATCCCGTCTGTCGACCGTGTCTGTGTCAATCATGGGCGTTCGATGTGAGATATTTGCGTGAATGTGGGAAAACAGTGAGTTCAGTGTTTTGCATTTCTGACAAATGTTCCTAGCCTTCAGAATGATGTCTGTGTCCTGAGTCGGTTCTGCTGTTTTGTCCACTACACTGTCACACAGATGTTCTACTGTGTCTGGCTTCAGGTGGGTGTGGCAGTGGTTACCAACAAACTATCGTCCATGGTAGGCCTGTGAATGTATTCTATGCTGCTGAAGCACAACATCCAAGTGCATGGTGACAGGGCCGGCCAGTTTGGGAAGATCTAGCTGGGACTGGAGTTCTATTTCCTGCTGCTTTTCCCACACCAATTCTGAAAGGTCATGCTGCTCTTTCTGGAAAGCGCTGAGTGGTGCCGTTTCATTTCATGACTCACTGAAAACAATCTTTGTCTCCAACACTCTTTTTTCTCCTACAGCGGCTAGGATCTGTTTCTCTTGGTTCACGAACTCAGAAACGGCCGAGTCCGAGCCGACCTGTTTCCCTTGGTTTGCTAGTGACTGCCCTATGTCTTGGTCAAGGCTGTGGCAGTCCTTTTCCAGCAGGTCATCATGTTTCTTGACCACGCCCAGCAGAATATGCAGGTAAGGGGGTGCTGCATGGGTCAACTCCACATCAATGATGGGGCCCCTGATAACATTGCTGTGTAGTTTGGAGATTTTCTTTTTGGACCGTGTGTATTTTCTGCAGTCTGCACTGATGCCCTGCAATGTGCGCTGTGTGATGTTGCCTTCTTTGCAGTGTGATGGTGTCTGTATTTGTGACTTTGATGCATTGCAATAAAGGCATGAGCACCTGACAGTCCATACAGTTTGAGGAGAAAGTCATAGTCCACAAACAGAAACACTGATCCTTTTGTCCCTCCATGTCATGAACTCCAGTCGTTGTTAGTTGGGATCTATGATTCTTCTCAAATTGTCCTTACAATCCACAATGGCCAGGAGACACGTGCTGCGCTTAGAACTTTTTTTTTTTTTTTTTTTTTTTGCTTGTCCCAGCCTCTGCGCCACCTCAGAGGCAGTGCACCTACGCCGCTCATTCCGACACCCCGTCCACAGCCACAGCCCGGTCGGCCCCGTCGCAGGCTCGGCACCGGCAATCCACAGGGAGCAGTCAATGTCAAGTCGTCAAGAGGCAACCCACCGGAGGAGACACTGCACTGCTGCCGAGTCACTTCGGTGGTGTTCAGTGGCGCCTGTTCTGATCTAACATACGCAGGACACCACCTACTAAGCCTCCTACTGACGACAATAATTGCTTAGTCGCGGAGCCGGACGTGAGTGAGTTCTCCCTCCGGAGGGCGCCACCACGTCCGTCCAACGACAGCCCCCATGGACTCGCCGACACCGATGACCCCGACGGAACCAAGCTAAGACCACAGACGTGGAGAGGAATTCGAAATTGAGGTCACCATGAGAGCAGGGCATGAAGGGCCACAGAATTTGAGACATTTTTTTTTTTATGCTGATCGATGAGAATGAGGATGATTAAGATGATGCTACGGATTTCCATTTCGGTCTGAGACTACATGACAGGGCTGTACTCTACGCTTCCTTTCATAATATATCCCGGCGTCAACCAGGCCCGAGAGATACAGGCACCTGCAGTGTTGGTCAGGAAATTTGAGCAACACTCTCAGAAACGCATCCATTAAGTGGATGAAACTCGACTCGTCCCAGTCTTCCCAACTGAGCTCGTAGCAAACTCAACTCTGGGTAGGAGCCGGTCGGGGCAGAAAAACCCACATGACTCTGATGGGATTCGGACCCACGACCTCCCAGCCGGGAGTCCGCGACGCTAACCACTTCGCCACGGCGGCTGGTGCGCTTAGAACTTGGTCTGTGAAGACCTGGAATTTGTAGTATGAGTTTGAACATCTAAAAATGTAAGCAGGACCCCCCCCCCCCCCACCCCCCCTCCCCCCATGATCCCCTCCTCTTGTGGAATTGTGTTGCTATGCCGTCGGTTTGTGGTGTTTGTCATATTCATCTAGTAAGTTGCTCACAGTCTGGGGGATGTCTTTGATTTTCCCTACTGTTGTCTCTACCTCTTTGTCTCGCTTCTTCATCCACATATTACACGAGTTGGGTTTTTTTTTTTTTTTTTTTTTTTTTTTCTGTTTCGGTTTCTACAAACATTGATTCCTTCTGTGCCTTTCTTTCTGCTCACTTTCAAATGTCACCCCAACACTTCTGAAAAATCTCTTCTGCATCCTGTGTGCTGTCCAGTTCATCCCCAGGGCAATTCGCAGTGCAGACCCTTGTTCTCTGATCACTCTCACTGGGCCACACCCAGCTGCTTCCAGAATCTTCTGTCTGTGAGACTGAGCTGATCTCCTGATTTCTTCAGAGCCCTGTTGTTAGTTGACGCCTTCTTTACTACTTCCTGACATTTCATTTTAATTTTCTGCATCATTTGAGACGACTTTCTCCGCAGTGGAGATGGTGCCAGAGCAGAAGATTTACGTGGCTGTGTGACCTTTTTCAACACTATAGGTTGACCTCTGGTTTTGCACCTGACTGTCACTTTGTCTTTGGATTGTCGCAGTTTTCTTCTCGCAAGCCGCATCAGCAATTTTTCTTCTTCTTCAGTTAGACGTTTATCGATGTCCTCATCGTCTGAGTCTAAATGTACTGTCTCGCGTTTCAGTTGGGGGAAGGGGGATATTGCGGCGTCAGTGACAGGGGTTTTGACAGTGATTGGAGAGGTTTGTGTGCACGATGTTCTTGGCTTTCTAACTGGCGTTGAAGTTGACTGACGTCGACACACTTTCATCAGTGTCCAAACAAATATCAGACTGATCAAAATTTGCATGTGCAGATTTGGATGTGTGTGTGTGTGTGTGTGTGTGTGTGTGTGTGTGTGTGTGTGTGTGTGTGTGCGTGCGAATGTGTGTGTGCATGTGCGTGTGTGTGTTCGCGAGCGCGCATGTACTGTGTGCGTGCGTGTGTGCGTTCGTGTGAGTGTGTGCGTGTCTGTGTATTTGACTCGTGAACACAGAATTTTGAGTGTGTGTGTGTGTGTGTGTGTGTGTGTGTGTGTGTGTGTGTGCATGCGTGTGTGTGTGGAATGCGTGTGTGTGTGTGTGTGTCTCCTGCTTACATTTTTAGATGTTGAATTGTTAAAACTGGTAAAGCGCCCTGTAGCCTACGTTGTTAGGATGGGCGCTATAGAATTGTCCTCATTATTATTATGACAGATGTTTGTGTGCAGAATGTTCTAGGCTTGGGGGTCGATGGTGACTGGTGACGTTTGTGTAGAGAATATTCTAGGATTTTTTCACGGGGGTTGATACCGGCGGAGAAAATGATGACACACTTTCATCTGTGTGCAAGCACAGATCAGACTGATCTAAACATTCTTGAGTGGGTTTTTTGACGGGCCCGTTTTTCTTTGTCTTCGGACGATCAAGGTGGCAGGTTGATTGAAAGAACTGACACGATGTACACTGTCTCAAAGAAAGATCTGGATCGAAAGTTGTCCAGATTCTCTCAATGTCACAAGCAGCATTTTCTTTTGTAATACAACGATGAGAATGTATTGACATGTGTCCCCCCCGTCCCCCCCCCCCCCCCCCAAATTTATAGTAGCATTTTATGCAGATACACTTGGACAGTTTGCCTTCTGCATCACCAGAAATCTCTACTGAAATACTGCAACAAATCATTGGTGAAGTTGACACGAAGTCTAGCGTTTAATCCTTTATCTTTTTGCTGTCTGAGCTCACTATCCCCGCACACACAACACAACAAATCTACACGTCTTTTGTGTTCACTTAAGTTGTGTGCAAACGCCTCCGCCATTGCTGACGCTACAGACATGCACATACGTAACAAAGATCGGAATGAAATAGGCCTACACGACAGCAGCAAGACTAGCCGATGCAGGGTCACACACACACACACACACACACACACACAGAGGGCGCACAGAGAGAGAGAGAGAGAGAGAGAGAGAGAGAGATCACCTGGTGTTATGTATGGCTCACTCTACCATGAAGGCACATTTGGGTACTCACACTTGCACACTCATTCTCATTTATGCAGAGAGAGAGAGAGAGAGAGAGAGAGAGAGAGAGAGAGAGAGAGAGAGTTAAAAAAAAACCCACTTGGTGGATGCATGATGCACAAAAAGTACAATGACACACACAAAATGTCCGTCTCAGCACCACGGCTCCCAACCACGCTGAGGAATGACACACTATCAAGAGACGCCTGGCTTGTCACTACACTCGCCACTGGCCAACTGATGGAGAACACACAACACCCACTGTTAAAAAAAAACAAAAAAACTGAAGGACGCACACAACCGAGGGCAGTCAATGTTATTGCAAAAGGCACAATGAAGGAGCACACTCACACGACACACCCAGAGTAAACCATATCTACTGGTTATAAATGTGTAGCATGAAAAGAATGGAGAAAAAACATTTAAAAACCAGAGACAACAGCACTAGAATCACGCATTTCTCGCCGTCAGCAAGTGCCAGAAAGACCCCCCCCCCCCCCCCCCCCCAAGAAAAAAAAGACAGAAGACTTTTTGCACGGGACGATCGCATTTTGCTGTCGTCTGTTTTCTTGCATGGATCAAACTCATGCTGCACATGGTTTCTCACTTCTTGTCTCATCCCAAAGATTTGGGACCATGACGGGAATTGTGTGGGGTGAGGGAGACAAAAACACATTCAAGACTGATCGGAGATTCTCTCGCTGCACAGTGTGCGATACTCTTATCTGCTTGGCTGTCAAGATCACTTATGTTGTTCAGAGGCTGAAGTCTCTATACAAACCATGCGAAGTTTGCTTTTTAATTGGAGTCATGAAATTTGACAGATGAATTGAAGGTAGCAAGCATGCCATCCATGTTTCTCTACGAAGATCAGTGAAAGGTACGTTGGTTGAAACGTTGCCTGCTCTAGCCTATCAGGTCTCATGTGAATGTAGCTCATATATTAACCGACGGTGGACAGCATCAAAATGTTGAATATTCAATCTGAAATTGACATCATTCCCTGTGTCTGGGCCTTAGCTTAGCTGACACACGGCACATTACGAGCAGTCATTTCATTCATTCACACGCACACACACACTTACACAAACGCGTGCATGCATGTATTTCAATCAGCCCACTCCATTTTTCCTCTCCACCACAAAATCCAAAAAAGCGCAATATTCACTTCTTCATGGGGGTTTATTTGGACGTTACAATCAGAACGAGTCAGACCAATGTGATGATGATGAACAATGGAGGCCACACAAATCAGCTATACACTACCAACAAGCCAGGGGAGACAATGCAGTCAAAGCACGAAACAAAAGGCAACAGACAACTGAAACCAAGGCTTCCGGATCATGATCAAATAATGCTGAGTCAAACTGTGTGAACTTAGCTCCACAGCCAATACATGAATGAATGAATGAATAAACAAATGAATGAACGAATGAATGCATGAATGACTGGTGGGCTGTACATCAGGCTGTGAACCCGCTCCACGTCCAACGAGTGATTCTGGGAAATAGTCTGTACACTGGGCTGAATCACTTCAACATCTGATGAATGACTCGGTGAATAACGGTCTGCAAGGTAACGTAAAGCTGCTTATAGCCCAGCCGACCACAATATAACGGTCTGCATTTTGGACTTTGAGCCAGCAATTTGGATGAATGTTCCAACAGAAAAAAAAAGTCTGTAAACCAGGCTATGAACCAGAGGCTGGTTTCACTGATGCGAGAATTCCTGAGTGGCTAGCAGCTTCTTGTGACGAGAGCAGCAAGAAATGAGATGTGGTGAGAAACGTGCAGGCAGAAATGCTTTCTAACAATACTGCGACCTTTTTCAAGTTCATCTGGCTCTTAGAGAGTGAAAGCTCCCAGTTTCACGCACCAATCAGATGATGTTCTCACTTTTCATGCACCAGTCGGAGGTTTGGTGCTATGTCAGCCATTCTCACATGTCTCACTGGTGTGCAAAGAGGCCCCACCACTTACAAAGCAAGAGAAAATGCTAGCTTCTCGCCTCTATGAAATTCGTCTCTGATTCACATCCAGTGATTCAATGCTTGGTGGTCTGTGACGACACTCTGGACTGTGAACAAGCTCAACATCCAACCAGGGATTCAATGAATGGTGGGGTTGGAAGGTGAGCGGTGGAGGGATGAGGGGTGGATGGGGGAGAGGGGGCGAGGCAAGTACTCTGGGCTGTGACCAAAGCCTTCAACAGCACAGGGACACCTCCAGTGATGTCACACAGGAACTGTCACTCAGTCAATGTTTCATCTATATGACACTATACATCTATGATAATGATGATGATGATGATGATGGTGATGGTGGTGGTGGTTGTGTCTAGAACGCCTACACTAGCATTAATGGCGATAACCAAATATGACCCTCTACGCCTGCCGTTGCCAAGGTTTTTGTTCCTTATTTTTCAAAGCGACAACAAACGTGTCAAAATAGCACAAACAGAAAATCCACAATACAACCACAGTGCACATACATGGAGAAGACACGTGAGCACAGAAATGTTGGGACACATGATGTAAACTTCTCACCTTACAACAGTGGAACAGACTCACACATGAGCATGAAAGGACACGGTACACACTGGGCAAGTGTATCAACCACCACACACAGTGTTATGTATCATTCCATGATGGCATCAGTTATTTTGATCATGGACTAAAAGCGTTTGTGACAGAATAGTAAGCACAATGCTGTAACATAAAAACCATGCAAGAAAAAAAATGTCACTTGAAAACAAACATACATACAATGATAACAAAAGTCATACTGACATAACTTCTGTAATAACAAAACATGGGCTTCTGTGACGGACTTGCTTACCACATATCCAATGACCTCTTGTGAAAACTCATCATCATGAAACAAAGTTAATTACCAACATGAGCATACATGCATCTCCATACACACCTTAGAGCTGGTTCCTGGTGCTCCCACAATGATAACTGGTATTCAGGAAGCACATGTTAACTGCAAGAGAACACATGCACATAATACAAGCCCATCACTGATTCCTGATGTGTGCACCGATAACCAATGACTGACAAATGACATATACACCTCCAATGCTTGTTTTCATTCTTTGTCATGACTCTCAAAGAGAACATTCATGTTGAAAAAAAACAATAAAATCACTCGGATCATTTCAAAAGAAAAAACAAAACAAAACAAAAACAACTTGCAAACACAAACATCACCACAATCACAACAAAGAAAAGAGGAAAACTGAAGGAATTGCGCGATCATAAACCTTACTCTTCTTCTGCTTTTTTTTTTGTTTTTTTTTTTTTTTTTTTTTTTTGGGGGGGGGGGGGGGGGTGGTTGGCAGGGGGACAGTAAGGGGGATAAGAGTGGGTCGGAGGGGGTAGGGGACTTTTTTCTTTCCCCTTTTCTTTCTTGTAATTAAAATGAATCCAAAACGAATGAACCTAAAGAACAGAGATCTGCCTTGACCTGCATTTCATAGTGGCCACAGAGGCAGCAAGTATTGCTTTGTGAATGCTGTTATTTAATCTAATGTTCTAATGATGGTGACCACTGGGGCTGCAAGTATTGCTTTGTGAATGCTGTCATTTAATTCGATGTTCTAATGATGGTGGTCACTGGGGCTGCAAGTATTGCTTTGTGAATGCTGTCATTAAATCTAATGTTCTAATGATGGTGGCCACAGGGACAGCAAGTATTGCTTTGTGAATGCAGTACTTAATTGTTCTAGTGATGGTGATCACAGGGGATGCAAGTATTGCCTTGTGAATACTATGCTTACGTAGAGGGCATGCAAGACCTATGGTGAAAGCTTGGCCGCGTCTGGAGTTGTGCAATGTTCACCTGTCAACTGAACAGCAATGACTGAGGCTGCAGGATGTACACAGCAATTGCTTGACAGTGACGTTTTTAGCTGGCAGACTCTGTAGTCATGAATATGGACTGGTACACCCATGGGAACGCTCCCAAAGGTGGTGCACGATTGCTCCCAGCTGGCTGAATTGGCAGATGAGGACAGCACTTCTCTGGGTCGCATTCGCACCTTCGGGTGTTTTTTTTTCCTTCAATGTTCTAGTGATATACAGATCGTTTGTTTCCAAGCATGTTGGTTTCAGAGCATGACCCTTACTTGCAAGTATCAACTTTTGTATATATACCATCCATCTCACATGAACAAAAATGTTCATAATGAATGACTGAAGTTTGTGAGCATTTTAGAAGCATGGCAGATGTTGTTTTTTTACTAGTTTCAGAATCATCAACGAAGTGAAAGTGCATGGAGCAGCACAACAGACATTAATAAACGCATTTTTTTCCTTCACATTATTACACACTATTTTCAAAGACCTCAGTGTACTCAGACACTGAAACAGCCTTTTAAACCACCAGTTCACATAACTATATATACAAAAATAAGTTCATTTTTCTGGCAGCCAGTACATTCAAATGTTAAGACATCCAGCTGAAGTGCACAATTTCCACATGTCCTCCTCTGGCAAAACATACCAGCATAAGGTCATAGGTCTGATGGATGTTGGGCGAGAGAAGACAGACTGAATGCTTTGCTGCGCCATGCTGATGGAAGAGACAGAGCTGGCTACAGTGGGACATTTCTCAGCTGGAAGCCTGTGTAAGGTCAGCTGTGTACGGTCAAGCATGCAGCTCACCCCTTGGTGACCATGGGGAGGATGGGTCAGCAGGGTGGAAAGGAGGAGTGTGGGAAAAACAGTGAGGTGACGTTATGTTTCATGCACACACCTGATCTGCCTCACACCAACTAACCAGCATGGCTGTTTGATTAACAACACTTATCTGCAGCAGCAAAAAGAGATGGAACAGGGCAGTGCATGAAAGAGGGTTTGTCTGCACTTACTATGAATCTTCTGGAGAGACAAGGTCAAACAAGTGGTTCACCTCTCACAACCAGCCTGTAATAATACAGAATTATTTTTTTACAGGAACAAAATTTACTGGTTAAACAAAAAAAGGAAAAAAAGAGAACTAGCATATACCAGTCTAGCTGAACGTCCAGGACTACAGTGAATCATATATATATATAAAGATACAGAAGAATGAATCAGCTTACTTGAAATTCCCTATGCACAGCCTGCAGTTCAGCAGAAGCATAATGACCAGATAATTCATCTCTAATTGTGTTATAAGGCATAAAATTCCAATCGTTTCATTTCCAATACCAACCTGCCATACAAATATTCTGATTTTTCACTGTTAAGCTTGGGAGGGAAAAAAGTTATTATTATGGGGAACAAGAACTATCCTACTATTTGGCTGAAATTAATAGAAAATACTACAGAAAATGAACTGCTTGCCCTCCAGCCATCAGTTGGAGCCATCAAACCATCAAAACCTAAAATCGCAAGTAATTTTCAAGTCACCCCTAGAAATCTTTCGCTGAACCAGCCAAAAACCCACCACCTCTTACCCTAGGATTACACTGACCTGCTGCACACACCACGTCAGAATAGAAACTGCATGTGTTTGCATGGCTTCCACTTCTTCACAAATTCACTGGAAAAAAAAAAAGGATCCAAAAGTGAGAAACCAAAAGGAAAAATTAATTCAGTGAAATCACCAGTTTGGGGCTGGATTTTCCATACTCCAGCAGACACTACTGACATTACCAGAACTCTTGTAAACTACCTCGCAAGACGGGGCAGCCACCGTTTAATCTGCCCGGTAGAAGGCATGTCATGTCTGCAAAAACTAATGAGATGCTCTGACTTTGTGCGTAAGACACTGGGAAAGTGAAAAGAATGGACAAAAGCTGTACAAACAAGTGGTTCTCTTTATGGCTGGACCAAAAACTTGGACAATACAGCATTCCATGTTCAGATTTTTGTTAAAGACTGATTGCACCATTTGGTAAGTTTCACTTCTTTTCTTTCTTCGAGGGCAGGCTGGGGGAAGAGAGGTTACAGGCAGAAGCCCATGTCCCCCACCTACTACCCCCCCCCCCCCCCCCAGGACTTTGAGATTTGTGCTTTCCTCATTAATAGGAGCCCTTGCTTAACCTAAAGATCCAGGCATAAATGTCAATACTGCTCATCATAAAGTGCCAGTTATCACATTTGTAAGCCAAAATTAATTGTTAAAAAAAAAAAATGAATAAGTTCCAGCCAATCATCAACCCTTATACTTTGGCCATGTTACTGTAACCATTACTTTTTTTTTTTGGACTAGATGCTATCTTTGATCAAAACTAACAACAAAGAAAAAAACAATGCCAGCACAACAGCAGATCATTAGAATGGAAGACTCTCTAACATTAAAAAGAAATATTTATTACAAAATGAAAATAAGAGAGAGAGAGAGAGAGGGAGGAGAGATGAACACTCCCCATTTCAAAGAGACAAGGAAAATCTAACAATTTGTGAGAATGTAACACACCACACACTATCCAACGAGAACACAAACATCACAATGCAGACAACCAAATTCAGCCTAGCAGTCTTCAGTGGTACTTTTAAGTCAGAGAAAAAAAAATTAATTTTCAGTGAGAGGAAGATACTAATACAAGACAATTTTTGTTTTCAACGTAACAAAACACTGAAACAAAACAAAGGGTTCTTTTCAATGATGGGACACAAATGCCAAAACATTCACACATGACCACTTTTCAACATGACCAATGCTACAAATGGAAGATTTTTTTAATGTGACAATGATGGTAAAACATGACCAATGAAGATTTTTCTTTTAATATGACATATACACTCAACATGACAATTGCAGAATTTTCAATATGACAGAGACGCCGAGTTTTCAAAGCCACAGAGATGCTACAAAAAAGGACAAATGAAGATTGTTCAACATGACAAAGACGCTTTTAAAGAAAAAAAAGGACAAATGAAGACGTACAATTGTGACAAAAATGCTCGACACATGAAGGATTCTTTTTATGACAAAGAAAAGAGCATGACAAATGCATACTTTGCAATGTGAAAGATGCTGTTATAGGACAAATAAAGATTAAAAACAAAAACCATGACAATGCAAGAACACCTCAACTGAAGACTTTTCAATGTGACACATGCTGAAACATGACAAATGAAGACTTTTCAATGTGACACATGCTGAAACATGACAAATGAAGACTTATTAATGTGACACATGCTGAAACATGACAAATGAAGACTTATCAATGTGACACATGCTGAAACATGACAAAAGAAGACTTATCAATGTGACACATGCTGAAACATGACAAATGAAGACTTTTCAATGTGACACATGCTAAAACATGACAAATGAAACTTTTCAATATGACACATGCTGAAACATGACAAATGAAGACTTTTCAACGTGGAACATACTGAAACATGACAAATGAAGACTTTTAGTTTACAAAGTGACACATGGTGAAACATGACAAATGAAGACTTTTCAATGTGACATGCTGAAACATGACAAATGAAGACTTTTCAATATGACACATGCTGAAACATGACAAATGAAGACTTTCAGTTTTCAAAGTGACACAAGGTGAAACATGACAAATGAAGACTTTTCAATGTGGCACACGCTGAAACATGACAAATGAAGACTTTCAGTTTTCAAAGTGACACATAGTGAAACATGACAAATGAAGACTTTTCAATGTGACACATGCTGAAACATGACAAATGAAGACTTTCAGTTTTCAAAGTGACACAAGGTGAAACATGACAAATAAAGACTTTTCAATGTGGCACACGCTGAAACATGACAAATGAAGACTTTTCAATGTGGCGCACGCTGAAACATGACAAATGAAGACTTTTCAATGTGGCGCACGCTGAAACATGACAAATGAAGACTTTTCAATGTGGCGCACGCTGAAACATGACAAATGAAGACTTTTCAATGTGGCGCACGCTGAAACATGACAAATGAAGACTTTTCAATGTGGCACACACTGAAACATGACAAATGAAGACTTTCAAAGCGACAAAGCACCATACAGGCTATAGTTTTCTTCAATGCTGGAACTGGACAAAGACTTTTCAACAAGACAAAGTACAGAAATATGACAAATGGAGACATCTTAAAATGACAAAGCACAGAAACATGGCCGATGAAGACATTTCAACGACAAAGCACAGAAACATGCCCAATGAAGACTTCTGACGATGACAAAGCACAGAAACATGACCAATGAAGACTTCTGACAATGACAAAGCACAGAAACATGACCAGTGAAGACATCTGACAATGACAAAGGGCAGAAACATGACCAATGAACGACATTTCAACGACGAAGCGCAGAAACATGACCAATGAAGACTTCTGACAACGACAAAGCGCAGAAACATGACCAGTGAAGACATCTCAAAACAGCAAAACATGGGAAAATGACAACGCTCACAGACATGACCCATGGCATGAAAGGACCCCAGAGTGACAAAACACAGATCCATGACAAACTTTCAAGGGGAGTAAAATGCTGCAGATGGCTTTTTTCAATGTGACAAAGATGCTGAAATGTGACACACATATTTCCCAGCTGGACACAATGCTGAACGAGGCCAGAAAGGACACGAAAACTCATCTCACTCCCAATGCCAACACAAAACATGTATGGCTAACGCCTCAGACTAACATGACAGCGACAGGCACAAACCCATCCCACATTACCACCCTACATCTACGGTGGTGAAGCAGGCGGAAGATGAAGGCGTCGTACTAAACACACAAACAACCAAAGAAACAATGATGGAATAGTGAAAAGGAAACATCACCAGACATGCACGCATACTAATTCACCAAACTGTATTTCATTTCCCATACTAGCATGGTTCTGATCCGTTAAACCAACTTGAACGCACACATGTATACACACGATCATACAATACACATGTGACCACAACATACCAAAAGAAGCTGAAAGAACGACTTCCACAGGCAAAAAGTGAACAGAAACATGAACAAAAGACAATGTTCAATTTAGTTCTGTTGATATATATATATATATATATATATTTGTCCAAAACATTTCGGCAGGCAACCCCACTGCATAGAAAAGCCAGAATCATTTACACCATACATACATTCATTTTTCCAGACATCCATTTGCACACCATAAACTGCAGGGTTCGGATTAGCACGCAGTGACTGGTTTCCCTGTACAGGCTAAACGATGGGAATTTAAGTGAGTTAAAACACCCAAGTCAACACAACACCTTCCCCTCACTCGAAGAAAAGAAAAAGCCAAACACAACAACCCCCCCCCCCCCCCCCCCCCCTGAATAAGAACTTCCAATCAGTGACCAATAAAAAAAAAATTATAGAGCACACTGTTCCTGTTACAAACAACAAGCAGAAACAAACTGTCAAACTGTCATCAAAACAACAATAAACAAAAACAAACTGTCATCAACTCAACATTTTTAAATCGTTCATGTCTCTGCAGACTCAAACATGTCACCAAAACATGGTTTATAAAACAAAATGGAAATGAAACCACTGTTCATCCAGTGTCAACCCTGCAATATCATATAAACATAACAGCAGGAAAAACAACAACAAAATGACAATATGGGATGAGTTCCATTTCAAGAGAGTAAATGTTCTTCACATCAACCCCAAGCACACAGAAATCTTACATGATTTCTTGTCATCTATTTTTTTTTTTTCCACATAGGTTTTGATAAATAGTAAACAAGTCATTTTGTTTTCCTCTTGAGCATGTTAACAGCTAAAACATAAGGATTTATATTATCTTCCCTTAATTTTTGTAACGTGTGTGTGTCACCGTTTCATTCAATGAACTGCCCTCCAAAGATCCTGTTGTGACAAGTTACTGTTGTATGGGCACACTTCAGCATTATTCCTTTTTTTTTCCCTTCCCCTCCCCCCCTCTGCCCACTTCCACATAGGTTCCCAAAATGATGCCGCTGAATACAAGTTATAACCAGTAATGTAAAAGTGGCAATGAAAACATTAGTAAATTTTGAAAAAGGCCCATCCAACTGTGATTCCAGTCTCACACCAAGCATTTCAAACAAATCAGCTAACAGAGAAAGATAGGTCAGAGTTTTTCATGCTTTCTCCTGTTTAGAAACCAACCAGTTTTCCACTTTTTTTTTTAATGCTCTAATAGGCTAAATTTTTGCTTTGTTCCGTTGTGTTTGTTTGTAAATCTATTCTTTCTCTTCCAAAACAGATTTTGTTAATTTCCCTATTCTTTCTCTTCCAAAGAAGAACATTCAGGGATTTGTTCTTTTTGTTTTTTCTTTTCTTTCTGTTCCGAGACAAGCTTTAGTTTTTGATAGCCTTTCTGGTCTGGTTTTCCAGCCTTCCAAGTGACTAACTCCTCATTAAAAAAAAAAAATCGATCATTAAAAAAATGACTAAATAAGAAATCAGAAATAACTAACATGAGCACCTGCATTTAAAACCTACAGGTCCCCATAAACAAACTGTTCCTCCTGCACTTTGAACGGACAGAAAAAGCAATATAGGAGGAAAAAAAATCAGACAAAAATCACTTTGATCTTACATGTAAAACACTTTACATTAGTTCTATTCTTCCTTTTTTGTTTTAGTTTCTTTTTCCTTTGATTTGTTTTGCTTCTTTTCGGATAACAAACCATGGCTACAACTGCCTATGCCCTTCTTCATTACCACTTACTTACACACCCATATCCATTAAAAGAATGAAAACCCAACTCCGTAAAAAAAATTTTTTTAATTAAAAAAACCCACCCGAGCTACCTGGCGAATCTCTTGTATCTCTTCAGCACCCATGCACTAGATCCGCACAGACGGACACAGCCGAATTTCTAGCTTTTCTGACATGTCTCTTCTTTGCCTGCATCAGTTCATTCTGTCACCATGGCCACACTGTTCATCCACATGGGCTGCTGGAGTTGGTGTAACAGCACATCACTCTACAGTGGCCTGGTGGTTGGGGAAGGCATACCAAGCTCCTAACACATCCAGCAGTCACTGGTTTCTCTCTCTGCTACCGCGCTCTGCCACTGTCTTGATTCCAGTCCTGTGAGGGGAAATGTTTGCTGGTTCTCTATTGGGAATGGACTGGGTTTTTGTCACGACAGCGAAATATCAGCATAGGTAAATGTACAAGTTCCGAATATGTGTGTGTGTGTGTGTGTGTGTGTGTGTGTGTAAGGGCATGTAGAACAGTGTGTTTAAGTGTGTTTGTACACTCACATACAAACCAGTACCACCAAAAGTTGGTCTCCAAGTCCATGTTTTTGGTCCACAAACAGACCCAGCCAAGGCAGCCACCCCACCCTCCCTCCGAACCAGAGGAGGGACACATGGGGCCAGTGCTGTTTTAAGTACCAAAGCAAGGACACACAACACCCCTTCCCCCTGGCGGGCTGTTGGCTGGCACCCTCTGATACCGACTCTGTGTGTGTGTGTGTGTGTGTGTGTGTGTGTGTGTGTGTGTGTGTGTGTGTGTGTGTGTGTGCACGCACACTAAGCAGCTGATGACCAGGTCAGGGGGGGCGACCCACATGGCTCCTTTAGCGCGCGGCAGTATGGGGGTCAAACAGCTGGCTGGGAGGGCCCGTACCTGGACAGGAACATCAGCAAAAAGGGGAGTCACTCACCCAGTCAGCACCAGGGTAGGGGTGGAAAGGGGGGGGGGGGGGGGGGAGGCAGAGGGCGAAATGGGTAGGGAGTAAGGTGGAGAAGGATGAGGATGGAGTGAGAAGACATGCTACACTTCTACACAGGTCAGTGGTGACACTACACTACGCTACACACACACACATAGGCATCGTCATCAGCAACGACTCTGATACACGGCCGGTGGGTGAGGAGCAGTCGACAGCTTTTCGGACAGGCAGAAGCATCTACACGCACATGAGAATTCAGGTCAGTCGCTGGCACACACCACACACGCTGACGGGGAGGGAGCAGCGCAGGTGCTCCGAAGGTGAAAGCACACCCTGCCACACACACCTGTCAGCTCCAATCACTCTCAGGCTGCCAGGCGATTGGTTGATGCTGCGGTCACAAGGTCCCCACGCACTGGCTGCCATGAGTGGCACAAGCAGTGTGCTATCCTGACCCTTCCGACTTGGCCACATGATTGGTGTCGGAGTGGGCGTTGGCTGGGGGCAAGGAGTGAGGAACAACAGGTCGCAGGTCAGGGGCAGCCGAGTGCACTCCCATGGCCACCGCTGCTGCTGCCATGGCCGGGGTGATGGTTGCATAGCCTGCCCCGTTCAGGCCCTCAGCGGGCAGCCCCGCCGCCGAGAAGGGAAAGCGCACTGCGCTGTCTACAATCAACACACAAACAGACAGGTCAAGGCTGATGGGCAGGGGAGTGTTAGTAGACAACAGAACTGTCAACATACCAACCAAACCACACCAACCACAAAACCTAAAGGGTTGACATGGAGTGACATTCTTCAATTTCATAGGTGTGCGAGTGTCATCCAGAGCAATACTTTTGCAGGCTTTGAATTCTGTATTTGTTCACTGAAAATGAATATTTCTAATGCTCGAAATATGGAGACAGTTTCTGGATCAAACATTGCATGTTTTCAGATTCTGTTTGAATAAATGCACTTACCATGTCCAACTTTGTGCAAGCTAGGGCCAGTTGGATTGTTCTTTACAGCCAAAAATTTTGCAGCTAACCAAGACTACTGCTGTGACCACTTCCTCACTTCTGGTCTGTGACAACTTCCCTTTCCTCCATGATTTCATGGGACAACCCAAAGGGCAGTCCCCTGTGGCCATAGCAAAACAGGTGGGGAAGGAAGTGCAGGAATTTTGAGTTTGACATGATAAGTATATGTAGCCACACATGGAGTCTAGCAAAACTCTCCATTTTGGTATCACATACTGTATCATGTCAAACTACATACACATTTCAAAGTATGAGGGGGAGGGCATGTGCCTTAGTGGTCCTCAGGGGGCAATGTGATCCAAGAAATACCCCAGGTACCATCAGCTCTTGTGATCTGAAAATCCTTGAAGAAGTGACTAATGAAGGGGTTTTCAGAGCGCCAGAAAGCTGCCTCCAAGTCCAAAACATCTTAATGGCGTAGATTGCCGGATTGCTTCTGAGGTGCCAATGGCCCTGATCTCATGTGCCCGAAAGTTTAGGATCAAGTGTCTGTGCTTGTCTGTAAGCTTCCAGGATGGTTAAGGAGATTCACCTGGAGGCTGTGCCTGCAGCAACATCTTTGTGAGAGTTCTCACCAAGTGCCAATGAGGATCTGCATGCTTACAGCTTTCCTTGTAGCATCTGCCACGTTGAGAAGGGCAAAGAGATACATCCTCTTGGTCTTCACTCCTGAAGATGTGAAAGAGGGATGGGCCCGTGAAAGAAAGGAATCTGATGAATGGTTCTTGGCCAAGAACTCTAGGAGAAAGTAGAGGGACAAAGAGAGACCTCTGGAATCTTGAGGAAGGCCATTCAGACCATGAATCTCACTTCGACGCCTACCAGAGGCAAAAGCCAGAGAAAAGTGGTCTTCAAGGAGAGCTTGCTGAAAGGAATCAAGTTGAGAGGCCCAAAAGGCAGCTTTCAAAGGTGATCAAGGACTAGGAAAAGATCTCAAGCAGGAATATACCTTGGGTTGCAAGCCTCTATGAGAGCAGCACTGAAAGAGACTTCATCAGGAAGAAAAGAAAAGGGGGTCCTGTCTAATGAAGATGCAAAGGGCCGACCAACCACCTCAGCCTGAACTGGCAAAAGGGTGCCTAGAGGAGTAATGGTGAGAGAAAAGTTAGCTAGTTGGATTCCCTCGAATTTGGTTGGGGAACGGCATGGTCCATACACCAAACTAATCACTTTTTTCAGGGTCTGTGGGTGGCAGAGGCTACAGTCTTGGGGTTTGCCAAGGTACCTTTTTGGGTGAGGGCTGCCCGTGATTGAGACCTGGAAAGTCAGAAGTGGGCTTTTGTTGAAAGCCATGCGTGACAGTAAGGACTTGGGGATGAGAGAGGACAATCCATGACTGGGGTCAGTGGAAGTCTGGACAGAGGAGCAATGCATGAGGAGGAATCTTGGAGAGAGGTTGAAAATCCCAGAAACAGGACTGGGCCGGCCACCTGGGGACTATGAAGATGAGGATCAGCTGTTCCAACCTTGCCCTCCTGATTACATTCTGCAGGATCAGGAATGGGAGAAAATAGTAGCTATCAGGTCTGTCACGTTCAGGAACAGGGCACCCACTGCCCCAGACTCTAGACCCTGAACTAGGAACATATAAACTGGTAGTCTCTAGGTGAACTTAGTGGCAAAGGGATCCACCAGTGGAGAGACATACACTGATAGTCTCTTGGTGAACTTGACTGCCAAACCAGTTGTCCCAACTGCCAGCAGAGTGTGTCTGTTCTATGTCCACTCCGTCTGGAGAATACTACCAGATGGCTGAGGGAGTCAGCCAGGATGTTGAGGTTCCCTGCAATGTGTAGGGCTGTGAGAATGATTTCCTGGCTGTGAGACCAACAGAATAGAGATTCCCCCCCCCCCCCCCCCCCCCCCACACACACACGAACTGCCACTGTGGTGTTGTCTGTGAACAGTTAAGCTGGCTTTTGTAAGGCTTCCTGTTAGATCAGAGGAAGTGTCAGCAAACTGTCACTGTGGTACAGCTTTGCCTCCCAAAGGACCCACTTTTGGACACATGGAGAGAACCCTTGTCAGCTCCTGTATCCAAGTTGGAGGCGTCTGTGTACGAAAGAGAACTGGTGAGTGGGGAAGGAGCTGAGGACACCAGTGGTCAGGATTTAGAGGTCCATCTACTCGTTTGTTATCCTTCTGAACCAGGGAGCCAGGGGAATCGTAGTCCCAAAGCTCCTCTGATGTCCCCCCCTCTTACCACATCCTTCCCTTTCTTCTTGCATGATGTGGATTTCAGGGGAGAAACATTCATTTCTAACTGAATCCCCTACATATATTTTCAAGGGAGTTGGCATAAATTGGCACAATGATCATGTGCTAAATCTTAATCTAGTCTTTTGACTTGGCCATTTTGAGGGGAAAGGGGATGAGCATTAAAAGCAATCATGTTTTGAACGTCTGTCTTTCTTGCCTTTTCCCTGCAATGTCCTTTGACGAAGGAAGCAGGGCAAAGAAAAAATAAAAGAGCAAAGTATGAGGGAGGTGGGAACAAGAAAAGTACAAACAAGAACGAAATCTGAATGGCCGAATGGACCAATAGAAAAAAACACCAACATCAAAACCCTGAAGTACTGCTAAAAAAAAAAAAACAAATAAGATAAGCCACAGAAAGATGGAAGTAAACAAAAGATGATCAATGGTCTGCAAAGTGTTTGCAGGGCAGAACACCCCCCCCCCCCAAAACAAAACAAAAAACAAAAAAATCCATTCTGGTCAGCAGTTCAGCCATGGAATGCTGGGATGGAAGCAAAACTGTCACAGACCAGAAATGTGGCTACAGCATTAGTCTTTGTTAGCCGCAAAATTCTGGCCTAACACAGCAAGCAAACCAGCCATAGCCTGACAAAGTTGGGCATGGTACAGTATACGATGTCAAACAGCTAAACATAAATAACAGAATTAAGCTCTGCAGGATTTTTTTTTTTCAATGAGCATTTTTCCTGTTGTCACCTTTCAGCCCTCCCTTTTGTCTCCGCATCCTACTCCTTTTGAAGTGCCCCAGAAATCTGATGCCGAGTGATTGCAGCCATCTGATGTGGCACCACAATCAGGTTCACTTGTCTTATGAGTGACCACTTAGGACACCAAGCCTCAGACAGAGAATGACCTCGAAGGCTAATGCAAAAACAAAACAAAAAAACGAAGCAACGTTTACCATTCATCTCTCATGACTGCCTACCTTCTGGTGTCAGTAATACTTCAGCAATCTGACTAGCTTTTCGTTTTACAATATTTCATCTGCCCTTTGCAAAAATGAACTCCACATATTTCTTTTTATAAGCAAATTTTCTGAAATCCTGTTTCATCTTTTTATTTTTTTTTTCAAAACAATTCTGGATTTGGGGGATGTTTTTATGATACAAAAAACCCCATCAAATTAAGGCAGGCAGGCAGATAGGTTTCTAGGACCCATGAATCTCACATTTTTGGTTGGATTATTCTGGCAAAGATTCCCCAGTATTTCAGAAATGTTTGCCTTCAGATGATGATTCCCAGACTGTGAGCACAATTAGACACAGTTCTGGCATGTGACTCTGCACCTTTTCACAGGCAACTCTCTTCTTCAACTCCATGTTCATAATGATGAGGATATTTTCTCACATCAAAACCTGGAAAGAACTGTAGAAACCCGTTTCCTCTCGATGACTGAGCCATATGCCACTTTTTAACTTTGTTTCTGAGGTGATAGAAGAGCATCAACTGTACAACTGAGTGTACAAAAAAACAAACACACAATGAAAAATGTATGGGTGTACATGCTTCATTATGTTTTTAAGGCAATTACTTGATCTGCATGGGATAGCTGGAATTCTGTAACTAACGTCAAAAGCAGAGGGATTAAAAGGTTCATCTAGGCATGCCCAATTGCATTTTCAATGCATTTACTCATCCTGCGTGGGGTGTCAGGAATTCTGAAACTAACGTCAAAAGCAAAGAGATTAAAAGGTTTGTCTACACGCATGCCTTTAGTTACAACAATTCTCTTCTACAGCATGGATGAAGCTACACAATGCATGCCATGAGAAAAAAACCCACACACAATCCATCACTTGGCGTCTGCAAAACACACTGCTGTTTGCAAACAATGCAGGTTTTAATGCTGCTTTATTTCAACACATGACATTACAATTCAACACCTCTGTTATCTGAAACCTTACACACACACACTCTCTCTCTCTCTCTCTCCCAGCCTCCCCCCTCTAATTCCTCAATAGTCACAGGTTTCAGGGGCAGCACAGGAACATCAAGTCCAGCCCGATCCCCTCATGACAGAAAATTAAAAGCATGATCCACACACTCTTCCATGACTTACCACTGACTAAAATCTGGTTGTAAATGAAAATGACTTAGGACACCCACACAGCAGCAGAATGTCTTTTATTGCCCATGCAATCCCCCCATCCAAGTGGGCGGAATCTTTGAGTGTTTTTTAACGATTTTTTTAACCTGCTTCACTCTTATGCGGGTGTGGCAACATCTCAGTTTTCAACAAAGAGTAAATCAAAGTTTTTCCCACTCACAATCGTGATCTTAGAAATATGTGCCTTTTCAGCATTCTGTTATTGTTGTTCATCATACAAGCAAATTCTCTGATGTCTAGCCACTCTCTTATTTTCCTCTACTTTCCAGTGTCTGCCAGGAGCTCCTCCCGTGTCAGTTTTTTTCTGACCTATAGAGACCTTAGAAAAAGCATGTTTAAAGATAGAGACTGGTGTGTACACACACTACACTTGGCACAAATATAGCTAGTTTCTGACTGGTGTGAAACGCACTACAGTTTGCACAAATATAGCCAGGTTTCTGTCTCACTAAAGCAAAACCAAACAGTGAAAAATTAACCCCAACCGTTTGCACTTGCACTTCTACAACTTGGTCACATTAGGTAAGCATTTTTTTTTTTTTTTAAACTAGCTACACTGCAGTTGACCTACATGAAGTGAATCCGCTTGTTGAGAAGTTGATTTCTTGATGCTGACCTTCCAAATGTGATTCACTGTGGGAATGTCCACATACTCTCATTCTTACCCCTTTCTTTCCCACAATCACAAACTAAGGCTGCAGAGCATGGCTGATTTTTTTCCATTAAAAAATGCTGAGTTTGTGACTTTTCGTTAGTTGCCAGGTAAACTATTTGGTTATCAATGCATGTGATTTATCCGCAGTGTTGAGGGCTGCATACACAAACCAAGTGGGTTTTTTTTTCTAAAGCCACAATCACATCACACATTCAACATTTCTTTACAGCTTTCAAACTAACTTACATTTTCTATTCATACGACGAGAGTTATAACAAAGAAGAAAGGAAAATGGCCCCATCTCCCTGGAATTTTTAAAATGTCTTCCTCATCACATCCCAATACAAAGCTGCCAGATGTAAAAAAACAGGTTGTTACTTTTCCAATTCTTCTCCTTGAGCGAGTTCCACCCCCATCATTTTCCTTCCAGTTAGGACAGGCAACCAGTGTATGTGGTATGAACACAAGTAACTGTGAAAAAGCAGAACTCTGAATACACCAGACAGGGCAAGCCGATAACAACTCCCTAGCCACACTACACCTTAAGACAGACAGGTGACAGGCAACCAGCGTGTGTTGTATGAACACAAGTAACTGTGAAAGAGCAGAACTCTGAATACACCAGACAGGGCAAGCCCATGACAACTCCCTAGCCACACTACACCTGAAGACAGACAGGTGACAGGTTAATACTGGCCACCAAATGAGACATGTACACCTGTTGACCGTTACAATCACTCTGCAGTTCTTTAGGACATCCACAGTTGAGAAGCCACAAAGTCTCAAGGGTCTGGGCTTCGGGTCTGATGAACAGAGCCTCCAGTGAAGAGAGAGAGGGAGCCAGTGAAGAGACAAAGAGAGCCAGTGAAGAGAGAGAGGGAGCCAGTGAAGAGACAAAGAGAGCCAGTGAAGAGACAGAGGGAGCCAGTGGAGAGAGAGGGAGCCAGTGAAGAGAGAGAGGGAGCCAGTGAAGAGAGAGGGAGCCAGTGAAGAGAGAGAGGGAGCCAGTGAAGAGAGAGGGAGCCAGTGAAGAGACAAGAGGGAGCCAGTGAAGAGAGAGGGAGCCAGTGAAGAGAGAGAGGGAGCCAGTGGAGAGACAGAGGGAGCCAGTGGAGAGACAGAGGGAGCCAGTGAAGAGACAGAGAGAGCCAGTGGAGAGACAGAGGGAGCCAGTGAAGATTCAGAGAGAGCCAGTGGAGAGACAGAGGGAGCCAGTGGAGAGACAGAGGGAGCCAGTGGAGAGACAGAGGGAGACAGTGGAGAGACAGAGGGAGCCAAAGGACAGCAATGCCAATGGACCGTTACATAGCGGCCCACAGCTGGGGCCTGCGTTCTTGCAAAGTGCAGGGAACAAAGAATTACATGGCAGCTCATTTTAATAAAATGCCTTTAAGAAACAAAAATACCCAACCATTTCACATATGTAGTAATTTCTGATAACATTACTGACTTCCGACGCAACAGAGTCACAAAAACCGACAAGCAGAACTGGTCTGGTTTGAAACATTTGAGGAAAAACAAAGACTTGCCAATAATTTAAAAAAAAAAAAAAAAAAAAAAAAAAAAAAAAAAAAATCAAATCAAGAATTTCAACACTGTAATGCAGTCAACCGACCCGAATGATGCAAGGCTTGGCATTACAACCCCGTTCAATGCAATCAGACCTGCCATACAGAAGCTGAACAGCCGCAAAGTAGAAAACTTACTGAAAGACTTTCCCCAAAACAGAATGGGTGGATATCTATTGCTCCTTTTCTGCTTGTCGACTGCAGCACTGGGGCTGCCATGGAACTAAGCTGGCTGTGGCAGAGTTTGGAGGAACGTGGGGGGAAGCCGACATATGCATAATGCCACTCATGTGGCATGGAAGACGAGGCAACAAAAAAGAAGAAAAAAGAAAAGAAAAAGAATGGCTGGAGGGGGTGGGGAGAAAGACACAAACAGCACAAACTGGAAAAGTGTTTGCTCCAGATGCATCTCCCTCACACAGCACTCCCATATAAAATACAGACATAAACCATCATCATTCTTGACGCCTATATAAAATACATACATAAACCATCATCATTCTTGACACCAACATCACTTCCTGTTTTCTGCAATGCATTCTTGGCAGACCTTGCACATTTCCCTTTGCTGCCATAGTTACAGTGTATGTGTGTGTGTGACAGTGACGTGCAGAACACTCATCCTTTCTTCTCTGGCCACAGGAGGAGGAGGAAACAACTTGACAAATCACGAACGATTAGAGCAAGTCATGAAATACTGCCACGTCAGACAACTGCCTCAAGCAGGATGGCCCCTAACCTAACCCACATTCACACTGGGCACCTCCCTGTGCTGGTTCGTTGGTTGGTTTGTTTCATTTCATTTTTTTTTTTTAGCCAGGCCTGTGATGTTGATAAAGCACCATCAGCTGTTCATCACCAGATTTCAGCCACTGACTGCTACAGAACGGTCCACTGGCTACCCTGGGCCCTGGTGTCTCAAGCGTCCATGGGCAGATCATTTAGAAGCCTCTGTTGTCCATCACCATTCATCTGTTGCCTACTGCCAGGCACCGGCATCAGGCCACCCATTGGTTGCAGGGCATCATGCAAGAGCACGTCATTGGGAGATGGCCATACTGAACTCATCATCTGTTGTTGCCAGGGAGCCATCTGTTGTTTTTTATCAGAGGCCTGCTGTTGCTGCTGGTCAGCCATCTGCTGCTGTCCTTGAATGGGCATCTGCTGTCTTTGAACGGGCATCTGCTGTCTTTGAACGGGCATCTGCTGTCTTTCACAGGGCGGCATCTGCTGTCTGTCACCGGGCGATGCGCTCCCTAAGCCATCTGTAGGACACACTTGACACAGGGCTGTAGACCTCGGCTTTTCAAAAGGCTCCGAGTACACACACAAAAAAAGTGCAGAGAAGTACTTCATCATATTAAAAAAAAAGTCTATGCAAAAAGTTTTGTCAATGAAAAAATTATCTGTGGTATCATATGAATGTGCTAACAACTTATCCCTACTCCAATTAACGAAAAGTACTGACAATTATCCCATACAGAATGGCCCTGGGGAGAAAAGAATAACTGAAAAAAAAGGGTTAAATGGCATAAGTACACATGCAAGCATAAACAATGCAGAAATAAACAGTACCCATACACAGTGTTTGAAATGCACTAGCTCTCATCACGCCCAGTTCAATAAAGAAAGGCGATTTGCCTTTTCAATGACTGTATGAATATATACAAATCACAGAAATCATGGAAAAGGTGAGGAAAGAGTGAAGGGTGGATAGCTCATGGAAAAAGGAAACGTAAAAGTGGAGTAAGGGATGCAGAATCTGTTTTCTGCTGGACACACTGCTGCAGATCAAGAACAACTGACAAACGAAAAACCCTGGACATTTTGGAGGGGGGGGGGGGGGGGGGGGGGGACAGTGTGGGTGATGAGGCGGGTGAGAGGATGGGTGCCGCCTAGCTGGCTGTGTCATTTCAGAATCTGGCCAGCAACTCATCGAAAACTCAACGACTCGACATCCCTGTGGAACAGCAAGCTGGTCAGTCCTCCAGTGAAGATCAAACTCTGCATCACACCAGGCATGACTGCCTGGACCAGAAAGCTGGTCAGTCCTCCAGTGAAGATCTAACTCTGCATCACACCAGCATGACTGCCTGGACCAGAAAGCTGGTCAGTCCTCCAGTGAAGATCAAACTCTGCATCACACCAGCATGACTGCCTGGACCAGAAAGCTGGTCAGTCCTCCAGTGAAGATCTAACTCTGCATCACACCAGCATGACTGCCTGGACCGGAAAGCTGGTCAGTCCTCCAGTGAAGATCAAACTCTGCATCACACCAGCATGACTGCCTGGACCGAAAGCTGGTCAGTCCTCCAGTGAAGATCTAACTCTGCATCACACCAGCATGACTGCCTGGACCGGAAAGCTGGTCAGTCCTCCAGTGAAGATCAAACTCTGCATCACACCAGCATGACTGCCTGGACCGGAAAGCTGGTCAGTCCTCCAGTGAAGATCTAACTCTGCATCACACCAGCATGACTGCCTGGACCGGAAAGCTGGTCAGTCCTCCAGTGAAGATCAAACTCTGCACCACACCAGCATGACTGCCTGGACCAGAAAGCTGGTCAGTCCTCCAGAAAAGATCAAACTCTGCATCACTGCCTGGACCGGAAAGCTGGTCAGTCCTCCAGTGAAGATCAAACTCTGCATCACACCAGCATAACTGCCTGGACCGGAAAGCTGATCAGTCCTCCAGTAAAGATCAAACTCTGCATCACTGCCTGGACCGGAAAGCTGGTCAGTCCTCCAGTAAAGATCAAACTCTGCATCACACCAGCATAACTGCCTGGACCGGAAAGCTGATCAGTCCTCCAGTAAAGATCAAACTCTGCATCACTGCCTGGACCGGAAAGCTGGTCAGTCCTCCAGTAAAGATCAAACTCTGCATCACACCAGCATGACTGCCTGGACCGGGAAGCTGATGAACAAACTTTGGATGCACCGAGAATCCAAGCCTCCAAACATATGACCTTCAGATGGCTCCCCATCTCACTTGGCAAACTCAAGACAAATAATAACGATGCCTCTTCAAGTCTCCAGCAACAACAGTCTTACACTTTCAGATAACACATGATAATACACGACAGATGTTCCTGTAGCTAACAGTGGAGAGAGTGCATCACAGATGCAGAGAGAAAACCCTGAACTCCACAGAATCTGATAAGGACCAAGACACAGTCCAAGAGGCTGAACGCAGTCTACCTGACTAGCTGAACTTTTGTTTTGTGACTTAAGACAAGAGACCAGGGGAGTTCCCCACATGATAGTGACATTGATATCATGGAAGTAAAATATCTTCCTAAAATCATTTCCTTCATCAGAAGACCATACAACTACACCTTAATATCCAACAAAAAGGAAGAAACGCACAAAAAAAACACCTGTCCACAAACAGGGTTCAATTCCTTGACAAATATGAGCAACAAGAAACAGAACAAAAAAAAGGGAAATATCAGACTGGGAAAAAAAAAAAAAAAACCATAACAAAACAAAACAAAACCGGATCCATGCATACGTGCCGACAAAAGCCTGCTGTGACTTGTTAAGCAAGGGAGGTTACCTACTGGCACTAGTTTGGAAGTACTCTTTGTTGACACAGTTGCGCAGGCTGTCGGGAATGCGTCCCAAGATGGCCCGTCGTACCTCCCCAGCCGCCATCTCCCTAAGCTCCGACACGCTCTGCTCACTGTAGAAGGAGGAGTGTGGTGTGACCAGCAGGTTGGGGCAGTCCTTCAGTGGACCTGTGACACAGGGAAAGTCATGTGACAAACACAAGGCAGACAGTCATGTACACACACATGGGTCGGTCGGTCATGTGACAGACACACAAGGCAGAGGGTCATATGACCCACACACAGAACAGAGTCATGTGACACACACACACAAAGCAGAGGGTCATGTGATAGACACACACAAGGCGGAAGGTCATGTGACAGACACACAGGGCAGAGTCATGTGACAGACACAAAGGGCAGCGGGTCATGTGACAGACACATACCGACATAGATCAGAGGGTCATGTGACAGACACATACTGACATAGATCAGAGAGTCATGTGACAGACACATACTGACATAGATCAGAGGGTCATGTGACAGACACATACTGACATAGATCAGAGGGTCATGTGACAGACGCATAGATCAGAGGGTCATGTGACAGACACATACTGACATAGATCAGAGGGTCACAGAGCTTAATCTAGGATTTTTGAAAAAGGGGGGCAGTCCCCCCCTCATATCAAAAAAAAGGGGGGCACTCCCCCCCCCTCCCCCCACCCCCCACGTTACATACCTCCTCCACCTTTGTACACAGAATTCAACACACCTTGATCAAATCATCTAGATTAAACAACCACCTTGGGGCGACGTAAATACGTTTTGTTTCTTGTGTTTCAAACACAATTCACATCGCATCCCACTGGTCTTCAGTTTAGACATCCAGGGCCACTTCTTCAGCCAATCGTCTTGAAACCGGTGTTCCCTTGCACTGGCACTAATTTCGGGCTGCTTCTCCTGAGCTTTTGGATATAGTCGCGGTTTCTTCATGATCTTCTCCACCCTCGCATGGCACAAAATCTTTTTTTTCACTTTTCCTCCACGAAAGTCGAAGTCAAATAGGGTGGGTGCACGCTTCATTTTGGAAAATATCCAATATGGCGCCTTAAACTCTCGCAACTTCTCGTTGGTGATCGAGATGGAGGAGATGAACGCCGCCGATTGGTTGATTTACACTAACAGCCAATGAAATATCAAGAAATCGTTTGCTCCTGCTCAGTCCTAGTTTCAGCTTTTCAAGCAGATGACAAACGAGCACCCGCAATGATCAGTGAACAGGGCTGGCAGTTCTGCAACTGTGCGGGAGTCTGCCCGCGTTAAGACTTGATAATTGCGGTAAGGAACAGATTTTCGGGGGATTGTACCAATCCGGCGCTCTAGATTAAGCTCTGGGGTCATGTGACAGGCATATACTGACATAGATCAGCGGGTCATGTGACAGACACATACTGACATAGATCAGAGGGTCATGTGACAGACACATAGATCAGAGGGTCATGTGACAGACACATACTGACATAGATCAGAGGGTCATGTGACAGACACATACTGACATAGATCATTATTCATAGGGTCATGTGACAACATACTGACATAGATCATTATTCATAGGGTCATGTGACAGACACATACTGACATAGATCAGAGGGTCATGTGACAGACACATACTGACATAGATCAGAGGGTCATGTGACAGACACATAGATCAGAGGGTCATGTGACACACAGATCAGAGGGTCATGTGACAGACACATAGATCAGAGGGTCATGTGACACACAGATCAGAGGGTCATGTGACACATAGATCAGAGGGTCATGTGACACATAGATCAGAGGGTCATGTGACACACACACACACAGGGCGGAGGATTACCACTGGCAGGGACTATTCCATTGGATTAATGCTGATCACAGCATTTTTTTCCAGGAAGTGTGGGTGAGGTGGGAGGACCAATAACCGCTAACATTTTCCATAGCAACAAAATGAAAACAAGAGTCCAGTGGAACTGCTTAGGTGTAATTACTCATGCTTAACATTGTCCTGGTTGAACTGCACAATCAACTGCAGCCTTGAACATGCGAGTAAAGAATCAGTAATGTGGAGAATCACTGGCACACCAGTTGCTAGCTGTTCACCCGATGGTACACATAATCATATCTGCCATAACCTAAATGGCACAAAGTGTGGCATTTTGACATTTATAGTATTCCAAATTGAAGCCTAACACCTGTTTGCGATGCAACACATCAGACTTAACAACACTCACTTGCACTTTGCTCTGCACAAGACAAGATGGCTGACTAAGAAGATGGAAATCTCGCTAGACCTACAAAAAAAAAAGAAAAAAGAAAAAAAAAAGTAATAATGGCTGATAATCAAACATATCGACAAGACAGCAAAACTGACTGATCTGAGCGATTTTTTTTCTTTTTTTGCTTTTGCTTTTTCTTTCCCCCCTCAGTGAACCTGTCCATTTTCTGACCAATAAGTCGACATCTAATGATTTGCGTTGACTCAATATAGCCTTGATTTTTTTTTTTTTTGGCATAGCACTTTGTCAGTCAGTGTAGCACATAGCGTTGTCAATGAAATCCATGCAGATACGCTAATTTATCAACAGAGAGAAACTGACCATAAACCCACCCATGCAGCTGTGCTAAGTTAATCAACAGAGAGAAACTGTGCATAAATCCACCCATGCAGCTGTGCTACGTTAATCAACAGAACGAAAACTGAACTGTAACTTTCTTAGTTTTTTTTTTAAAACGTGACATATTACTTTCAAATACAGCACCATAAAAACATTATGAAGTGATTCTGTCAAAAGAGAGAGAGAGAGGGAGAGGAGTGAGAAAGAGAGAGTGCGACAAAGAGAGACATACACAGACAAAAAGAGAGGGCCAGGAGGGGGGAAGGGAAGAGGTGGAGAGAGAGAGCGAGCAAGAGAGAGAGAAAGAGCATGAGAGAGAGAGAGAATTGTAAATGGAACTGGAAACAAAGATCCACAGGAAGTCACTCACTTGTTGCCAAGTTGAAAGGTTCGTTCTCCTGAACATCAAGAGCAGCAGCACGAATGCGACCATCTTTGAGGGCAACAGCTAATGCGTGTTCATCCACTAAGCCACCTCTTGCCGTGTTGATCAGGAATGCACCTGCAATCGAAAGTTCTGTGTCCATTACAGCCCAGATGACCTCACAAGGCATCAGAAACACAGAGGTTCCACTGGCATATCAAAACGACCAGCGCACGGTACCGGCAAATTAACAAGACACCAGTACCAGTCAAGCAACTGATAAAATCAAAGAAAAAGGCATGACTGTCACAGATGACTTTCTTGTCTGCAGCTTCTCTTTGCTCTCACTTCACCGAATGTACTTTGTCGACTTACAGACAGCAGTCCCACAATTCCTAGCAAAATCCTATTTTAGGGTCCGCTCTCATGCTACCTTCCTGACCCCTAAACCTCATTCTCTTCCTTCTTTCCCTACAAAAGAAAAGTCTCCATTACTTAAATGGATACTCTTCTTTACTGAAAGAAGAAATGGTAGCAGGATGGGGGGGGGGGGGAGAGGTGGCAGGGAGGTCTTAAATAGAACTTTGTGGAATTCCTTCTTTCATTTTTTCCCAATTGCCCAAGTCGTAACAGTCAAACTCTGTAACAATCATTTTCAAATCAGTCAACAAACTTTATCCCCCCCCCCCCCTCATTCCATCGCCACCTCCCCACCACCACCACTTCCATTCTGTCCCTCCCTTACTAGCATGTCCAGTCATGTAAGACGATACGGATCTTCATACACACATCCTCCCCCTCTCTCTCTTCCCCCTTGCCCTTCCCCATGACATTATTCCATAGAAATCTTAAAGTCACCTGCACAGATGAACCAAAGATGGCGACAGCTATAATTCCTTACAGAAAAATTACCTCACTAAAATAATGCTTGACTCCTGCTTAGACACTTGGAAGGAGAGCCACACAAAACTCCTCATTCCTTCCGGACAGCTAGTCACATGATTACCACCCACTGGTTGGGCATTTCTCCCCCTCTGTTACACATCCAAAGGGTCTTGCTGACCGTCACAATCAGGTTGCCTAGACAGAGGTGCCCTGGACCATAAAACCAAGACATGCAGGGTGAATTCACACCATGCTGAAAGCCCAGTTCATGAAGATAGTTGTGTGTTTGATCGACCTACCAGCTTGAAGTGATGCAATCATCATGTAGGCTCTCGTGCAATCAATGCACTTGGGGAGTTACACACTCTGCTGGCCTGCTGAAGCTGGAGGGATTGTCTTGCTCAGACTTTGACTGGACAGTCCGTTTCTTAATGACAACTGTTCATGACACCTGTCACTCACCAGCAGAAACGTGCTATGGGTTCACTATCTAAAGAAAAAATGGGATTAACCCACAGTCTGACCCTCACCACACAGGCGTCAAACAAGGCAAAATCTTAGTACCCAGGGAACAGACATTAGACCCAGGTGTTTTCCAGAGGGAGGAATGACTTAACTGCTGAGACCCCACCTCCACATCTCGGTGATGTGGCCCAGATGTAAAGTAAGTGGTGTCTATTGCACGAGTCTTGTGACCATACAATCCTTATGTCCCTTTCTGCTTAATGTGTTCTGTTTGATTTGTTTTACTAACAACTACGGAAGTAAACGGCAGAAATATGTTGAAAGACAGATAGAAAAAAATGATAGGCCCGAGAGGCTGTTTCTGTTTACAAGCAAAATAATGCTATGTATCAGGCCGTTTCTGTTTACAAGGAAAATAATGTTCTGTTTTAGCTATAAACAAAACTCCGTACCTGGATGTTTACTTTCAGGAAGTTGTTAAGCTGAGAAGACAACATTTTCCTGTAACCCGAGGTATTTAAAAAATGTCCTTGCTTTCAGCTACTTCTTCACTGGAGATGACTGAAAATATTGAAATATCTTATAAAAAAAAAAAAACAGGAAAGTTGTAACTACAAAAAACCCAGAACATATACCAATTTACAGGTCTGCATTCAAGAAATCCACACCACACCTGTCTGACCACTCACCTGGTCTCATCTGTTTGATGGTGTAGTCGTTGATCAAATGATGGTTGTGTTCATTCAAGTTGCAGTGCAGGGACACACAGTCACTCTGGAACAAGAGCTCCTGCAGCGTGTAGACGCGAGTGATGCCTGCAATCACACAGCCAGGCTGCAGTGCACTCTTTCACCACTGAACCAATCACACAGCCAGGCTGCAGTGCACTCTTTCACCACTAAAACCAGGCACACAGCCAGGCTGCAGTGCACTCTTTCACCACTCATACCAATCACACAGCCAGGCTGCAGTGCACTCTTTCACCAATCAAACCAGGCAGTGGCACACAGCCAAGCTGCAGTGCACTCTTTCACCACTCATACCAATCACACAACCAGGCTGCAGTGCACTCTTTCACCACTCAAACCAGGCACACAGCCAGGCTGCAGTGCACTCTTTCACCACTCAAACCAGGCACACAGCCAAGCTGCAGTGCACTCTTTCACCACTCAAACAAATCACACAGCCAGGCTGCAGTGCACTCTTTCACCACTCAAACCAGGCACACAGCTAGGCTGCAGAGCTTTCTTTCACCACTCAAGGCACACAGCCAGGCTGCAGTGCACTCTTTAACCACTCAAACCAGGCACACACCCAGGCTGCAGTGCACTCTTTCACCACTAAAACCAAGCACACAGCCAGGCTGCAGTGCACTCTTTCACCACTAAAACCAGGCACACACAGCCAGGCTGCAGTACACTCTTTCACCACTCAAAGCAGGCACACAGCCAGGCTGCAGCGCACTCTTTCACCACTCAAACCAGGCACACAGCCAGGCTGCAGTGCACTTTTTTACAACTAAACCAATCACACAACCAGGCTGCAGTGCACTCTTTCACCACTCAAACCAGGCACACAGCCAGGCTGCAGAGCTTTCTTTCACCACTCAAACCAAGCACACAGCCAGGCTGCAGTGCACTCTTTCACCACTCAAACCAGGAACACAGCCAGGCTGTGGTGCACTCTTTCAACACTCAAACCAATCACACAGCCAGGCTGCAGTGCACTCTTTCACCACTAAAACCAGGCACACAGCCAGGCTGCAGAGCATTCTTTCACCACTGAAACAAGGCACACAGCCAGGCTGCAGTGCACTCTTTCACCACTCAAACAAGGCACACAGCCAGGCTGCAGTGCACTCTTTCACCACTCAAACCAAGCACACAGCCTGGCTGCAGTGCACTCTTTCACCACTCAAGTCTCAAACAAGGCACAGCCAGGCTGCAGTGCACTCTTTCACCACTCAAACAAGGCACACAGCCAGGCTGCAGTGCACTCTTTCACCACTCAAACCAGGCACACAGCCAGGCTGCAGTGCACTCTTTCACCACTAAAACCAGGCACACAGCCAGGTTGCAGTGCACTCTTTCACCACTAAACCAATCACACAGCCAGGCTGCAGTGCACTCTTTCACCACTCAAACCAATTCACACAGCCAGGCTGCAGTGCACTCTTTCACCACTCAAACCAGGCACACAGCCAGGCTGCAGAGCTTTCTTTCACCACTGAAACAAGGCACACAGCCAGGCTGCAGTGCACTCTTTCACCACTCAAACAAGGCACACAGCCAGGCTGCAGCGCACTCTTTCACCACTCAAACCAGGCACACAGCCAGGCTGCAGTGCACTCTTTCACCACTAAAACCAGGCACACAGCCAGGTTGCAGTGCACTCTTTCACCACTAAACCAATCACACAGCCAGGCTGCAGTGCACTCTTCCACCACTCAAACCAAACACACAGCCAGGCTGCAGTGCACTCTTTCACCACTCAAACCAGGCACACAGCCAGGCTGCAGAGCTTTCTTTCACCACTCAAACAAGGACACACAGCCTGGCTGCAGTGAACTCTTTAACCACTCAAACCAGGCACACAGCCAGGCTGCAGTGCACTCTTTCACCACTCAAACCAATCACACAGCCAGGCTGCAGTGCACTCTTTCACCACTCAAACCAGGCACACAACCAGGCTGCAGTGCACTCTTTCACCACTCAAACAAGGCACACAGCCAGGCTGCAGTGCACTCTTTCACCACTCAAACCAGGCACACAGATAGGCTGCAGTGCACTCTTTCACCATTAAACCAAGCACACAGCCAGGCTGCAGTGCACTCTTTCACCACTCAAACCAGGCACACAGCCAGGCTGCAGTGCACTCTTTCACCATTAAACCAAGCACACAGCCAGGCTGCAGTGCACTCTTTAACTCTCTTGACAAGCGCGCGCCCACTAGCGCCCAACCGGACATCACACAGCCAAAAGGCTCAGCACCTGCCAGCGCCATGTAAAACACGTGGCAACAATGGGTGCCGCCATGTTTCTCGTAGAAAAGGAAGCCTCGCGAGAACGTGACTTCCTTCTTCCTGTAGCCATTCACTTCCGTCTGCAAAAAAACGCGAGTCGATACGTGCCGTAGTTCTTGAGTTATGAATTTTTAAAGTTTTGTGGTCGAAATGCTGTTTTTCACCATGGCTAACCTTGATTTCTGCCGTTTTATAATGAGATTTAGTGATGAAGATACTGTGCTTTGTAGGATTTACGGCATAAGACTTAGTGAAAGTGCTGGGTAATGAAGCTTACAGTGACCTAGATTTCAACTGGGATGAGGTTCCAGATATGATAAACAACGATACGGAAGAAAGTTCTGAAGAAGATTTTTTTTCCCCAAGTAAATGGCTCATGTGACATTCTTCAAACTTATGATATAGCAACATATATATTAGTAGGAATTTTTAAAATTATTTTCATTTCATTATTTCCTTTCCTCTCTTTTAAATTGGGTAACCATGTTAAAATTACGGAGTTACTTATCTTGCTGATGGTTTTCCGCGTAACTAAGCTCAGGTAAGTCAGGGTTCATAGCCTAAGAGCATCCCAAAATTCCCAAACTTTCAAAACCACTTTCTGGATTTTTCAAAGACCTTTAAACGGCCCTAAAACTGAAATTAGGTAGATAAACGGGACATGTAAATAAGCACAAACACACACACAACAGACAGACAGATTACCTTTTAATAGAACAGTTCCTCGTTATCACACCAATCTTCTGGCCTTATCATTGTCTGTTTGTGATGACCCAAAGAAAATGTAGACTATTATATTCCTTTTTTCCAGCCACAATGCACTGCTGTTGTTTGAAAAATGAATCATTGGATTCTGTCCTATATGTCACAAGACTTACAAAGTCAATTCCAAAGGCAGTCAATGTGTTGAAGTGGAGATTACCTTTTAATGGAACAGTTCCTCGTTATCACACCAGTCTTCTGGCCTTTTCACTGTCTGTTCACGATGACCCAAAGAAAATGTAGACTATTATATTCCTTTTTTCCAGCCACAATGCACTGCCGTTGTTTGAAAAATGAATCATTGGATTCTGTCCTACATGTCATTAGAGTTACAACTGTCAATTCCAAAGGCAGTCAATGTGTTGTGGTGGACCACTTTTCATTTAAAATTAAATGCAAAAAAACTGACACACACATATAAATTCAAACATGGGTAGCAGAATTTCTGGCTCTACTTTCCTCCAGTTTTTTCAGCAATGAGCTTGTCTAACTCATTCACAGCCACACATTTTTCCTGTGATTTCTTCCGCAGTGTGTTGGACTCGGCAATGAGAGTAAGCCTGGCTTTGCTTTCTGCTTCCTTGGCCTTCTTGTTTGCAGAATCCTCAAGGGCCTCGGCATCAGCAAACATACGACTTCGTTTCTTCTTTAAGTCGTGAATTTCAGCTTCTTCTGCTTTTCTTTTTTGGGCAGCTTTTCTTTGCTCCTCTTCCTGCCTCTGCTCCTCCAAGTGAACCTGGTATCTGCTGTATGCACTGGATGCATACAGGGTTCCTACAGACTCCCAAGAACAAAATTCAAGGAGTTTCAAGGAGTTTTCAAGGAGCATTTATTTCATTTCAAGGCATGAGGTGGCACGAAAATTAAACCATTGTTCTTTTAAAACTTCATTTTTTTCTATTGTTTATGTTAAAAAAAATACATGGAGAAAACATATTTGGATGATTTCAAAGCTCTTATGTGATTTGGGGACCAAAATTGGAGGCAAAATGATTAAAAAATGAAAAAAAAAAGGTTCATGACAAGAATTGTATTTGCATCATAACAGACAAGTTAGGCACTTGAAACATGGCTTTTCTTGTTTTGCTGAGCTATAGTAATGCAATTACAAAAGGATTTTTATATATTGTTTTGCTGAGCTATAGTAATGGAATTACAAAAGGATTTCTATATATATCTAAACTACTTTTTTTTTAATAATTTTTTTTTCCATATGGTGGTAATCAGGCTTCGCATTTCATTGCTTTTGAATTTTCCCAATAGAAATAGCAAATGATACGTGCTGTTTTGACTTATAAATAAATGTAACTGCATGCAGAAATCATTTCTGATCAAATGAAAAAAAAATTACAAAGCTAGCTAGTCTGGATCCAGAGATATTGTACTTCTTGCACATCAACCATTGTCGAAAAAAGTGATTTTGATAAAATGGCGTTTGAAAATAAAGAAGTTAAGCAATTTTCACACACACCTCCTTCAAATAAAGTCATTTTTACTATGAAAAATGTGAAAATAGACAAAATGAACACCACAGACGGTTTCAACAGACTTTCTTGAGCACACAAACAAATAAAACACAAAACATGATTTTTGAAAAGAAAATGGTCAAATTTTCGTGCCACCTCTCCCCTGAAGGCTATACTACTGTGTAAATATTGAAAAAAGAAATGGCAGTTTGATTTTTCTGCGTTCAGGTTAATGAAAAATTATTTCAAAACAAATTTTTACATACATCGTCGCGATCCTGGATTATCATCGACCTAGGGAAATAATTTGTAACTTCACTGATGAATTTACAAATTATCTCCCTTGGTTAAATAGCCAATCGCAACGATGATTGTAAAAATTTGCTTTTAAATAATTTTTCATTAACCTGAACGCAGAAAAATCAAACTGCCACTTCTTTTTGCCACATTAAAGATTTTTGGAGCTGATGGCTTGATTTTCAAAGATTTTCAAGGAGGTTTGGTCAACAGAACCACATTTAATTGATTTTCAATGGTTTTCAAAGTCTTGAAATTCCCTGTCAGAATTCAAGGAGTTTCAAGGAGTTTCAAGCAGCGTACGAACCCTGTGCATATGAGTTATGACAGCATTTCCTTGGTGACTGGCACAGACAGGACACTACCAGCATGCTGCACAACCTGAAAAATGTGTCGTCCGGCTTTCAGGCCCTCTGGCTTCAGATTCTCAACAGTTGTTTCCTTGTTGATACTAAAACCTCGTTCAACTGTTGCCTGGCCATGAGACAACAGCACGAGTTGCTGGATCACCTTCCAAAGAAGCTGAAAGTCCGAGTTGCCACCAATATGTTCATGAAACAGACGATCAAGCTGATGGGTGGCCTCCTTGTGATTAAAGTTCCTAAAGCTTTCTTCCTCTTCAGTAAGCACTTGTTGACACAGCTTTGAATATTGCCTCTTGATCATGTCGCAGTTTTCAGCCCTACCAGCGTCATGAAGAATGTTCAGTGCCTGCTCCAACTCGCAAGTTGCTCTGGCTTGGTCTTTGGTCTTGGTAGAACACATGATCTTTGGCTGCATCCAAGACAAGTTCTGAACAAGTTTGTAATTGACTGGAGCCTTGTCAAGTACTTTTAAAAACAAGGCCTTGACAAAGTCCCTGCATTCTACTCTAAATGCAAATCTGACTGTCTGATGCTTTTGTTGTAAGGATGCTGCGCTTGGCACAAAAGCCAATATCAACTTTACCTGGCTCCCTCAGGTTATCACCATCCCTAAGGTCAATATGCATTACACCTTTGAGTGATCCACCATCACCAAGGACTTCAGTCTTCACAATCTTTGTCATCAGATCCTTGATCAAATCTCCCAAATCTTCAAACAGAAAGGGAATCATTGGTCTGTCAGTCTGGTACAGAGACAGAAAAGGTTCAATTTGCCTGGCAATGGTAACAAAGAACTCCAGTTTGGACTTCAGCAGGGGATCTCCAAGACATTTCACGAGGCGAGATCAGTGAAGGACTTGCAGGTTGGCTGAGTGACTTTCTTGCTTTTTGCCGCAGCACAATATGCAACAATGTTGGGCAGGATGTCAATCACTCTCTGTGCTGGGTCTGCATTCTCCAGCCACCTGATAAATGCATTATAAAACATGTTTACTCACTTGCATGCGCGCATACATACACACACAAGCACGCATGCACGCATGCACGCACGCACACACACACACACACACACACACACACACACACACACACACACACACACACACACACACACACAATCAAGACTAATCTGTTAAGTTTTGATTCCCGCACCATCCAGTGTTGTAGTTACCCTCTGTGTGTGTGTGTGTGTGTGTGTGTGTGTGTGTGTGTGTGTGTGTGTGGTTATATAGTATACATATGTGTATATATATTTCATAAAGAGAGGGAGAGAGAGAGGAACTTAGAGACACATATATACAAAAATCTGCATCGTTCATAGTCAAACCACCCCTCTCTGCTCACCCCTCTCCTGCAGAAGCAGATCTATGCTCAATCCAGACAAGCATCTACTAATCTATAAAGTCTGATATAGTCAAACACACCTGCATTCAGAGACATAGAGAGAGAGAGAGAGGGGGGGGGGAGGAGAGAGAGAGAGAGGGAGAGAGAGTCAAAGTAAGAGAGACAGACAGAGGCAGAGAGAGAGCGAGTGTCAAAGTAAAAAATATCTTATTAAATTAGTGTCAGGCTTCGGCCCAAAACATGACTGAGTCATAAAAATTGCATAGGTAATAGTAATAATGTTATAAAGTCTGCATCCGCATAGCCGTTTTTGCTTTATATACTGAGAGAAAGAGAGAGAGGGAGAGAGAGAGAGAGAGAAAGAGAGACAGACAGACAGACAGACAGGCAGACAGACAGACAGACAGAGAATATGAATTTGTGGAAACATACCTGTGTTTGCAGAATTTCATAGGGAACTGCGCTGCTCCAGACACTGCTAGGAAATCCTCTCGTCTTGCCGGCGAATCATGAAACAGGTGGCAGCATGATGAAATCAATGTCTCAAGATCCCAAGGTGTTGCAGCACAACCTGCTCTGAAGGCATTATGCAGAACATGTAAACCACGTGTGCCAATTTCTATCATCTTCATGGAAGACTGTTCGGCAATGTCTTCTTTCAACATTCTCTCAAGTTTTTTGTTGACATTAGGTCCGTCCACTGACAGCTGCAACAGTTTGGAGTGGCCAAGGGAAGTCACAAGAGGGTTAAGTTCTTCAAGCATTACTTCAGCAGTAGCATGGCCCATGAATTTGGAGTCCAAGTATCTTGTAAGAACACAATCACGGTCCCAGAATCTGACATACACATCCAACTGTTTTCCCTGGAGATTCTGGTTCAGCGTTTCATCAAAAAGAAGCACATAGTTTTCTGCTGCCTTTACTTGTTTTGCAAGCTCAGAAGAAAAATATGGCCCAAGACCAAAAGTACACAAGTATCTTGCTTTTGTTTCTCCACAGGAAGCAGCTGTTTCATGCCATCACATGGTTTCATACTGTAATAGGATGTTATGCACTTCATTGCCCACAACACCTCGGCTTTCAACACTTCTGTGCCAGACACGTAGGATGCCAAACTACCAGACTGTTTTCCTTTCTGCGTCGCAGCTGATGAGACAGGAACCTCTGAAGATGTCACTGATGCAACAGAGGAGGAGCTGGTTGTTGTGGAAGACTTCTTGCTGTGGATGCCCATGAAGTCACCAATTGGTGCAACCACTTTGTCAATGGAAGTCACATTCTTCTTGTGCTTTGCACCTGAAATACAAATTTTCTTTTGTGTTTATAAAAGTTTTAATCAAGACACCAAAAAATCGTTCTTGTTTATCATCATATCAATTTTATTATTACTAGTAGGCATAATCTTTATAATCATCACTGTCATTATCACTATTATCATTATCATCCTAATTATTGTCACAATTATATGTATTTAACATTGTTTAAAGAGACAGTGTATGATGTTACTGCTATATCTGTATCAGAAATAAAAAAATTTGTATTGATTGATCATTGTTATTGTAACTGTCAATATACTGTTAAATATTAATTAAAATGAATGTTCTTGTTATTGTGAAATCAATACCAGTATCATTTACTGATTTATATCAATTGCTATTAATGGTATTAACTTAAAAACATCACTATTACATTTACAATTATGTATTCTCTATATGGAAAGAAATACTATCTTCATTTCACATTAGTATTAATTATAACATGATTATAGTTCACATGAATATTTCCTATTGTTCCCAACCTTTTAAAAATATAATTAAAAATAGTTTGAATGAAAATAGTGGGTAGCAGTGGTGGTAGTAAACAGCGTAGTAGTAGTAGTATATCAGAGCAGAAGTTCTAGGAGCAGCAGTATTAGAACACAAGAACTAGTACTAGTAGTAGTTGCAGTAGAGCATGAGGTAATCGCTGTGCAAATTCTGGCAATATTTTTAACAGTGTTGCCTTCAAAGCGCAGGTCACATGGTCACATTCTTTTTTTTTCTTTTTTTTTTTTTTAACGGGCAAAAACGTCAACCTGAACAACGTAAAAAAAACAAGAAGGTTGAGGTATGGCCGGTGGGAGAGCGTTTGGATAGCTTGGCTAACTACTGAAACAAAAGGTTCACCAAAAATCATATTCCGTCTTCGCCTCATTTTTCTTCCTGTGACCAAAAGAATGTGACCGGTGATCCAGCACGATGAACACTGTATTGACTTACCGCCGTTATGGCTGATGAGGGCTCCTTCACCCATCGATCCTATATCGATGTTTTTTCTGCATGCTGCACAGTACGCAGACCGCTTGTTGCCAGCATTTTTCGGCAGCCATCGTTTGTAACTCGGATTTTCGAGCCAAAGCTCGTTGAAAACGCACTGGCCCGGCATTTTGATTTCTCGGAGAGACCCCGATATTCCAAGGGAAGTAACTCGCGTTGCGCTTGAAATCGAGAGTTCGTCTGCTGCTCAATTCGCTGCGGTTCATCCGATCGCATTTATTATATTTTATAGTCGTTTCCTCTTATATGTTAAAATTTCATGGTCCCCGATTTTTTTCGGAGTGGATATCTTATATTGGTGACATAAATCTAAATTCACAAACTTTCACAAACCATATTCATGTTTTCTTATTTTTCAAAGACTTTCCAGGGCCTGGAAAATAACATCTTTTTTCCCCAAACTTTCCCAAACGCTACGAACCCTGTAAGTGCATACTGAAGAGGGTTAACCACTCAAACCAGGCACACAGCCAGGCTGCAGTGCACTCTTTCACCACTAAAACCAAGCACACAGCCAGGCTGCGGTGCACTCTTTCAACACTCAAACAAGGCACACAGCCGGGCTGCAGTGCACTCTTTTACCACTGAACCAATCACACAGCCAGGCTGCAGTGCACTCTTTTACCACTAAAACCAGGCACACAGCCAGGCTGCAGAGCACTCTTTCACCACTCAAACCAAGCACACAGCCAGGCTGCAGTGCACTCTCACCACTAAAACCAGGCACACAGCCAGGCTGCAGTGCACTCTTTCACCACTAAAACCAGGCACACAGCCAGGCTGCAGTGCACTCTTTCACCACTAAAACCAAGCACACAGGCTGCGGTGCACTCTTTCACCACTACAACCAGGCACACAGCCAGGTTGCAGTGCACTCTTTCACCACTGAAACCAAGCACACAGCCAGGCTGCAGTGCACTCTTTCACCACTCAAACCAGGCACACAACCAGGCTGCAGTGCACTCTTTCACCACTCAAACCAATCACACAGCCAGGCTGCAGTGCACTCTTTCACCACTCAAACCAGGCACACAGCCAGGCTGCAGTGCACTCGTTCACCACTAAAACCAAGCACACAGCCAGGCTGCAGTGCACTCTGTCACCACTACACCAATCACATAGCCAGGCTGCAGTGCACTCTTTCACCACTAAAACCAAGCATATGCAAGGGAAAATATTAAAGCTTTGAAGGGCCAAAAATCAATGCACTTCATTTCCAGCAACCTGAACTTGACAATAATGAAACAAGACTGGCATCGACTGCTCATAACATCAATTCACAGTTTGATGCGTAAAGCTAACACCAAATACAAGACAAAGCAGAAAAGATATAAAGTTTGTCTTAAACTGCAAGATCTTTCAGCACACTTGTGTACATGTGTGTGGGCAGAGGAAGGAGGGACCAAGGTGTCGAAAGAGGAACACAACTTTAAGTTCCCACATAATTTTGACTCTAAAGCTCCTAAAAAAAACAGCGTTGTAATTTCTCAAAATCATAATTTGATTCAAACAGACCTGCCAACCCCCTAAGACACCAATGAGTAAGAATTGAAGCTCAGTGAGGCAGAAATGTGTAATTTCTGAGAACTAAGAGTAATCAAGCGCGACACTTACCTTTTTTCAAACAAACACGATGCGATGAAATTGTTCGCACAATTTTTGTGAACTTTACTTTTCTTCAAAAACAAGCTTTTCTTATAAGTGTCACAAGAAATCTTTACAAATTATGAAAATGTAGAATACACTGGAAACACACAAATCCCCTACAACATCACGGCATGGCACACCAAGGCTTGATAGTGTGCCAGAAACAACCTCAAAAATGTTCTCCCCTGATGCTGACTCAGTGCATGTGGGGTTGGCTATCAGCTCAGTGGCGATTGTGTCATTTTTTAAGTATCGCACCACCCCAGCAAAGAATTTGTCCCCCCCTTCCCGACTTCCATCAGTCCCCAACACAAACGGTCCATTCTGCAGTCGAGATGCAGCAGCAGTTTGGGCTTCCATGGCAAGGGTCCTCACAATGTGTGTTGTCTTTGTTCGACCGCTCTTGAACAGTTTGGCGATCTCCGAATCTGAGAACGCTTCTTTAAAAAGCTGGGATGTATGGTCGGCTGCGCTAAGAGCAATGTTGTGCTCAACGAAAAATCCGGCCACCAATGCTTCAGCCCGAATTACCCTTTTCCTCATTTCATCCTCTTTTGAGGTGTCTACAGTCTGAAAAAACTGTGTGATGCTGGAAGAATTCGGCACGTTAGAGGAATCGATGTGCTTGCGTGACTCAAGGTGACGCTTCACATCCACCATCCCGCCATGGGAAATTATGAAGTCTGACTCGCAAGTGGTACACCGTGCACAATTTACACCTTTAGCCGAAGGTCGTATGCAGGGGAACTTTTCCGAGTATTCTTTTCGGAACTTTTGACCAAGTTTTTTCTTTTTCGCATCTTGCCCAGAACTTTCTACTCCACGTTTTGACATTTTCGTAACTAAAACTTCAAAAGGACGCCAACTTCGCTGAATGGTAAAGATGGTGAAACGAACTGCGCATGACCGGAAACGCTTCTTGAAGATTAATGGTTATACGCACGGCGCCGTGCGTGTCTGTACATAAGCCGATTTTTTTCGTCCGTTTTTTTTGGTTTTTTTTTGAAAACTTTCAATGCGTAATTTTTCTGCTAAATGCGTAAGGGCGTAAGAATTATCACTTGGGCGTAATAAATTACGCAAAATGCGTAATGGTTGGCAGGTCTGTTCAAACAACCTTCATACACACTAATCAAAATTTTCGACAAGAAGCAATATTGGCAGTAAGGTTGTAAGTTATAGTTTGCACAGTATAGGTTGAACTCACTATTAAGAAATCCAAGTATTCTCTTATCACTCTTTTCACTACTACGATAGAGAAACTCTTTCCACTTACCAAGTGATTTTTCAATCCCATCTGCCAGGTAGGGATCATAAAAAATAACATTAAAACCGAATACTTTAGCACGTATTGCCACAGCAGTTCCAACACGACCTGGAACAGAATCAGTAATGACATGGAGACATTAAAAAAAAATCATACCTGTAAACAATAATAGACACAAAATAGAATCATTCAAGACAGTTCATTCACACAAAGTTGATGGCTGTTCATTCTATATTAATCGTTATTTTCAGCATTTTTGTTTCCAATGACAAAATGTAATATGCCCACCTACAAAGGAAAATTTTATTTACTTTCCTTTATATGTGCGAATACAGATATATACACATATAGAGAAATGTCAACATGTATTTTAAAGTAGTCGTCATTATAAAAAAAAAAAAAAAAAAAAAAAAAGGGAAAAAAAAAGGTTCTGTGAAGAAAATTCTGATAGAGAATGTTACCGCAAAGAATCAAAATCATGTTTTCAGATGCCTCGAAGTAGTGCTCTATGTCACAATGTCATGTCAACAAGTTACACAAAATATATTACAGCAGTCTGGTCTGCCATAAACAAACATGCTCCTTGACTTTGAGGCTTCACTCCAGAAACGTACCCAGTCCGACAATGCCCAGAGTGTCTCCCCTGATGCGCGCAGAGCCCTGGGCTGCTTCTCTGAGCTGCTCTGGACCACTGACCTTCTTGCCCTCCCTCATCATGTTGGCCAGCCAATAGGTACGTCGGTACAGGTTCAGGATGAGACACATTGTGGAATCGGCCACCTCCTCCACACCATAGCCAGGGACATTACATACTGCTATACCTGCATGACAAAAAAAGTCCCACCAGATTTTATGACTTGAGGTGGTAACTCATAAAATATGAAGCACAATATTCAGGATGAATGATAATAAAGTGCTCCAAACATCACAGTGCGATGGACTACGAGTGGTATTCAGTTCAATTACAATGAATGTTCTAGTCATCCATATTACTGAAGCAAACGATCTACACTGTGAAAAAAAAAACCACACACAAAAAAAAGTAAACAAGTAGGGTAACTCTTGCTCCCATAAGAAAACCTAACACAGAGTAACTTTTATTCAAGACTGGCATAGCCTTTTAAACTTGAATAAAGTCAGACAAATACAAAGACGAACAATCTAATAGTGTAGGATAAAACAAGCGCAGGCCAACAACTTCTCTGTCATCATTGTAATGACTTGGCAAAGATTTGGACTTAAGCATAAAATTATGAAAATATAGATATGAAAACTCTTCACTAGCTGCATGAGGGAACCATCGTTATCCCCTTCGAAGGCAGATCTACTTGTACTGCCTGCTCCTAGGCCTTTCGTCAGCTGGATCGGAACTCATCAGGGAGACACGGCTGGTATGTCTGTGCGCCTGGCGTCAAATAGAGACACACCACAGTCCGTAATACCGTGGTGTTCTCACCACCAAGGGTTCAAAAAAGAATCCAACAGCATCCCTAAAGCAGCCAGCAACGGGTAGTAAATGAAACAAAATGAAAGTGTGGGGAGGAAAAAAGTTGCTCAAAAACGAAAGGCCTAGGAGCTGGCAATACAAATAGATCTACCTTTGAAAGGGATAATGATGGTTCCCTCATGCAGCTAGTGAAGACTTTTCATATCTATAATATATTTTCATAATTTTATCTTCCCATTTTCTTCATCTTCAACCCCCCCCCCCCCCCCCCCCCAACCCTTAAGTCCAAATCTTTGCCATAAAACAAATAAAGAAAAAAAAAACATCAATGAAAATAAAAATGGGAATTGCGCTTACCCATCTCGCCTGCTGCCTTGACATCCACATTGTCATAGCCGCTGCCGATCCGGATGATGACCCGCAGGCTCTTGAACTTGTCCAGGTCTTCTTTGGTCAGGGTGATGGTGTGCCACATCAGGGCACCCACAGCTTCATTCAACACCTGCCAAACACCACACACACACACACACACACACACACCATCAGTACCTCAGAATCACAACAGCCACAGTCCTCACAGCATCATCAATAAGAAAACGATACACCCCAAGGTGCGGGTAAGACCCAGAGAAGCACTGTCCTCAACTGCCGAACAAACCAGCTGGAAGCAGTCCTGCACCACCCTTGGAAGCCTGCGCTGTGTTCACATTGGGTGCAGGCACACACACAGGGTTCCCACAGACTCCCAAGAACAAAATTCAAGGAGTTTTCAAGGGGTGTTTTTTTTTTTTATTTCAAGGCTACAATACTTGTGTACAAGTTGAAAAAATAAATGGCAGTTTGAGTTTTCTGCGTTCAGGTTGATGAAAAAAAAAAGATTTAAAAACAAATTTTTACAAACACTGTCGTGATCCTGGATTGCCGTCTGCTATTAACCAAGGGAGATGATTTGCAACTTCACCAAAATTGATGAAGTTACAAATTATCTCCCTTGGTTATACAGCAGACGACAATCCAGGATCCCGACAAGGTTTGTAAAAAAAAAATTTTTTTAATAATTTTTCATTAACCTGAACGCAGAAAAATCAAACTGCCATTTCTTTTTGCCACATAAAAAATTTTTGGAGCTGATGGCTTGATTTTCAAGGTTTGGTCAACAGAACCACATTTTATTGATTTTCAAAGGTTTTCAAGGCCTTGAAATTCACTGTCAGAATTCAAGGAGTTTCAAGGAGCATACGAACCCTGCACACAGGGCATTTCATGAACATGTGAAGGGACATAATTGCTCCCTGGCAGATGCCATTGTGTAATGGCCACCCGATGTCACAGGTCAGAACCTCCATGGGAGCGCTCTCATGGGTGTACCAGCTCACGTTTCATGACGGCAGGGTCCACCAGCAAAAAACGCTGCTGCCAAGCAACCGCCATCTGCATCCCGTCACCTGGCAAACACCACATACACACCATCAGAACCTCTGGATCACAAAGCCACAGTTCATGCCCGTCACCTGGCAAACACCACATACACACCATCAGAACCTCTGGATCACAAAGCCACAGTTCATGCCCGTCACCTGGCAAACACCACATACACACCCTCAGTACCTCAGGATCACAAGACCCACAGTCCACGCATCATCAATACCTTGATCTCCAGCTTTCACTGACCTATACCTAGCCAAAATCTCCTTGTACCCCGGGTATGACATACAAAGCTCCAGCAGAATCTATATTGACTGAATGTATCCCTGAACTGAAATGACCCTGAAGAAGTCATCAGCACGATCCCCATGAGTACAGTTACAGTCCTAGGACTTTCTTTCAGTCTTGACAGTGATCTTGTTCAAGTTGTTGAGTTGTGGGCGCATTTCCAGCATTTTGTTGTTCTTGGACATACACACTAATTCCGCTGTACTTGTCCTGAAAGACCAAAATCTTAATTCCCACAACTTTCCAGGATTTTAAAAACCTCCTAACCTTATGTTTTCCTTGACTTCTCCAGTTTTCCTTGACCTGTATGGATCCTCATAACTATACATTATGAAAAACAATACACATACATGCCTGCAGAGAAAGACAATGTTCTTATCTTAGTTGGCCATCTGTCGCTGCACATAAACTGTATGATGGGTTTTGCTGAAATGTTTTTGAGAGACAAACAAATTCTTCTTTCTGTATAATTTCTCGGAAAAATCATTTCATCATCCAATGTGTCTTAACATGACCTGTGTGTACATGTGTGTGTGTGTGTATGGGGAGGGGGGGGGGGGGGGGGGAAGAGCGTTTGGCCAGTTTCTGAATCAGCCATTTAGTTAATTGAGCTGAAAGTCAAAATCATCAAGGCCTGCCTACATGTCTGCATGCAACCTTGTACTCTGTGCAGTTCTTTAAGACATACCATGTATCAAACTCCCCTATTAATTTACTGAGTGACAAACCAATCCGCACACACACAGAGTACCACTTCAAACCAAAAATTACCCCCCCCCCCCCCCGAAAAAAAAAAAAAAAAAGAAAAAACACCACACGTTCAACTGCACCAATTTCTTTTCGTAAAATCCTAGCTGTGGATCTACTTATATGTATGAGTCTGTGTGTTGATGTTTATGAACGATCAATGTGATTAATCCTCCGATGTTTGAACATCCAAAAATTGATGTGGACTCACGACATCTGATCTACGATACTCAAAACCGAGTACCTTCAAAGTTGAAATCAATTTTAAGCGCACACATTTCATCTGCTATGATGTCTGAGAATCATCACTAATTCAGCAGCCCTCACTATCTACAATCACCTTATGGACTGTCCTCTATCACAATCACCGACTGCTTGTGTCGGTGACACTGGATATAAAGTTTTTATAAAAATGTTCTTTTTTCCTCCATAGGAAACATGCTGAAAGTTCATGACTGCTGTGGAGTTTGGATCAGACAGCTCGAAAACGCCGCATCAGTACTCAGTCCCTCCCCGACTGTGGAGTCCCCTCGATGTGTGGATCAGGAGTTACACTCAAATGGCGGACAAGCACTCAAAAGGTTTGATTCACAGACATACTGATAGTAACAGTTTAATGAACATGCCTGTCACCAAACCAACACAGAAGACCTTAACTATGAAGTAAACAAAATACACACACACACAAATTATGTACCTGAAATTCACCATAATTCATGAAAACGAGCGGACAATTCCGTATAAGAGAAGCATCAGAGTATAACAATCAATGAAAGAAACTAGGTTCATACAGACTTCTTATCAATCACTTTAACCCTCTTCAGTATGCACTTACCTGAGCTTAGTTACGCCGAAAACCATCGGCAAGATAAGTAACTCCGTAATTTTAACATGGTTACCCAATTTAAAAATTAATTTAAAAGAGAGGAAAGGAAATAATGATATGAAAATAATTTTAAAAATTCCTACGAATAGATATGTTGCTATATCATAACTATGACGAATGTCACATGAGCCATTTACTCGGGAAAAAAGATCTTCTTCAGAACTTTCCTCCGAATCGTTTATCATATCTGGAACCTCATCCCAGTCGAAATCTTGGTCACTGTAAGCTTCATTACCCAGCACTTTCACTAAGTCTTATGCCGTAAATCCTACAAATCACAGTATCTTCATCATTAAATCTCATTATAGAACGGCAGAAATCAAGGTTAGCCATGGTGAAAAACAGCATTTCAACCACAAAACTTTAAAAATTCATAACTCGAGAACTACGGCACGTATCGACTTGCGTTTTTTTGCAAACGGAAGTGAATGGCTACAGGAAGAAGGAAGTCACATTCTCGCGAGACTTCCTTTTCTACGAGAAACATCGCGGCGCCCATTGTTGCCACATGATTTACCAGGCGCTGGCAGGCGCTCAGCCTTTTGGCTGTGTGATGTCCGGTTGGGCGCTAGCGGCCGCGCGCTTGTCAAGAGAGTTAAGGACAATTCAAGGATTTCCAAAACAAAATTCAAGATCTATATTGTAGGAAAATTAAACTTTATGCACACTTTGGCTGTTTCAAACAGCCACATGAGCAGAATCCAGTCAGTAGCAAACAAGAAAGTGGACATGCATTTTTTTTCAGTCCTTGAAGAGGGGTCCTAAGAATTCAAGTCATTTTCACTAACTTTAAAGAACTTGTATTTATGAAGCTTGTGAAAAAGACAGGGAAAAGCACACAACACAGATAAAGTGATCTGGCCAACCTTCTCATGAATTTCCTGCGTGGACTGTGCGTCGCAGAAGGCGACAGTGGCCACATCCTTCAGGATGGGCATTTCCACGGAGCAGTCCCGCCCATCCAGCAGGGCCACCAGAGGGCGGGGATGCATGGGTCCATTGGGAATGGGGCCTCGGATAGACACTGCAACAGCACAAACACTTTCTGTGGTGCTCCCAGTGTTGGAGGGAGGGAAAGAGAGAGAGGGTGAAGGTAGAGAGGGACGGACTCAGGGAGGGAGAGAGACAGTAAAGTGAGACAGTGAAGTGAGAAAGAAAGAGAGACAGAGACAGAGAGAGTGAGAGACAGACAGACAGACAGACAGACAGAGAGAGAGAGAGAGAGAGGAGAGAGAGAGAGAGAGAGAGAGAGAGAGAGAGAAAGTGACAAGAGAAAAAGACAGAGAGCCAGACAGACACTGAGACAGACAGAAATGACACAGAGACAGAGAGAGATGGAAGAGGGAGATAGACAGGTGAACAGAAAGGGGGGAAGGAGACTGAAAAAAGACAGAAGAAGACAGCGGCAGAGGGCAATGGATAGAGAGAGAGAAGGAGGGAGAGAGAGAAAAAGAGAGAAAGAGAGACTAGCTCTAAAAAGCTTTTCAGGGCACAGCATTACTGCCCTCCTAAAGGAAAATCAAACATCAAAAATATGTTTAACAAAAAACATTTATGTGTCAACACTTCCTGAGACAAACAAATAGTGAAAACAAAAAGTGACGAGAAAAGTTTTAAAAAACAAAACAAAAAAAAAACAGAAAACCAAAAGAGAAAAAAGTTTACTTAGTAAACAACAACAAAAAAAGGCTCGTCTGTTTTCTGCAGCTAAGAACTTTTAAATAATCCAGTGAGATTAAGACTTGAGACAGGAAAAAAAACACAAAAGACCTTTGGAACCAGGGAACTTTAAATGACTGGGCACTGAAAGTGAGAGAGAAGCAAGCAGCAGGTCTAGGGACTGACTTGGTGCGTCAATTCGGGTTCTCTTTGGGACAGATTGCTGCATGGGAATGGCCTGTGGCCTCAGCTTGTCCATAGGCCACGGACAGCCGGCACGTCCAACCTCCTGGCAGGCCCCTGCTGTCGACTACACTGGCCTACAGCCTGAACCTGGACACACATACACATCATGCACTAACCCACTCACACATATCATACACATCACACATCATGCACTAACCCATCCAAATATAACCGTATACACTTTTCCCCTGCGTAATTTACTAAATAACAGACCTGTACAGTTGCACGGACACTATATAAAACATGCACTTTGTGGCTCTATGAAGGTCATTCTGTCTGCCAGCAGCATACAGAGACATAATGAATGTCCAAAAGTACATATTGAGTATCCATATCATCAGTAAAAAATATTTATAGTAGCTCCGTTTTATCAGACATACACAGGCGCAAGTGTGTATACGCACAAGCATGCACGTGCACACACACACACACACACACACAAACACACACACACACACACACACACACACACACACACACACACACACACAGAGGATGTGGGGGGTAAGGGAAGGGAAGAGAGGACAGAGGCACAGGTGTGTAGTTCATTTGATTAAAACTCCAAGTATACTATGTAGCAAACATAGCAGAATGAAAGTGTCAGTGCACCACACATCAGTACATGAAAAAACCCACACGCTTTGTATCAAATGCCAAAGCACTGAGATCAGCAAATGAATGCCCATCTGTTCATAAACACACAATGTATGGCAAGTATGAGTCAATTTCAGAAAAATGACAGCGGGGAAAAAGTCAAAAATTTTTTTTTTTTAAGACAAAAGTGGTAAACCGGAGGTTGGAGGACGGATGAAAAAAAAAAGCTCTGTTTAAATTAAACTTTAATCTAGTACCGTCATAACAATTTCTTTAGGTGCATGTTCCTTTATCTTGTGACTGAGACTGTGAATCCTGCATCATCACTGGATCACTTTCATAGTTTCTAGTGAGTGCCGGGCTTTCCCATTTAATGACCCCCTGCATCCTTTATGCAGAAGAAGTAAGAAAAAAACAACAACATATTTTTCAAAAGGGGTCCTGAGACGCATTTAAAACGAACAGGTAAGTTTAAGGATGCATTAAGTCTCCACAAACAAGTGTCCTGCATCATGCCTTTCTCTGTCATCATCTGATTTTTTGTATTTGTTTCACGAGTAACAGAAGCAACGAGAGCAACTTGCTGCCTAAAAAAAGCTGTGCCAAGCAAAGGTATGGTTTTGATAGCAACAATGCAGAACTAGCAGGCCTGTAACTAAATAACTGTGGTGGACGTTTTGCCATTAAATACAAGTTCCTCCTTGTTTTTCAGCACACAACATGGTGATACTGATGAAACCACGGATACAAGCACAGTTTCATCTTCGCCAGCTCTGTGAAAGAAATAAAAGGGGCCTGAGAGTGAGACATGTCTAGCAAAAACTAATTACCTGGCTTGAATACTGAAAGGGCGGTATGCTGTGTACTTTGTGCTGTAAGCTGTAATGCAGACTAGAAGAAATCTTATTCCATCTCTCGGAAGAGCAGGAAAAATATGTGGAAATGGATGACATGAATATAAAAACGTGCATAATAAATACTATATATTAATAGTGCCATAGAATCTTCAGAGTTATGAAGCTGATTGCCTTAAGCAGTGCCATAGAATCTTCAGAGTTATGAAGCTGATTGCCTTAAGCAACAAGTACACAAATAAAAGAAACAAGTCAAATAAACCTTCACAGAATGTGTTTACACCGATTTGAACACACACACACACACACACACACACACACACACACACACACACACACACACACAATATGACAGTTCATACACTGAGTACCCTAAAGGTGAAACTACAATCAGAGCTAATTCAAGGTGCTTGCTGTTACTAGTGTTATTTGACTGGCTGAAATTCCAAGAGAATTCCCAAATACTGACTTCAAATTGTCCCAGCACTTTAAGCTGCCAGGGGAATGTGTCCCATAGTGACTGAATGAAAACTAAAGCTCTGCATAAGTCTATGCCGTATTCTTCTTGTTCTGATATATGGACCAAATGGCACTCTTCATTCTCTAAAGACAGCATGGCAATCACTGAATCAGCAGTCAGTAAAACTCTCATGGTCTTAGATCCCAGCTGCTACAAAGTACAATGGAGAAAAAGATGACAAAAACTGAAAAATCAATATTTTCTTCTTCAACTTTAAAAAAAACAAAACAAAAACAAAGAAAAAACATGCAAAGCACACCAACTCAGTGACAATGAAAACTATATAGTTTGAGCCTCCTGTCGACCCCCTTTTTTTTTCCCCACAAAATAAAATGTATACATACAGCCCCATTTCAGTGATCTATTTATTTTACTGTAGCAGATTTTCGTTTTTCTTCGACCGTTTCTGACAAAGGCTGCTGAGCAATCACACAGACTAGTTGACGAGGTACTGGAAGCAGTTTGCAAAATTCCTGGCACAATCACCAGTGTTGAACTTGATGGTTGGATGACATATATGGTTAACCTTGAAGTGCTCCATGGAACAAAACCCTTCTGCTACACATTCACTGACAATTAGTTGGCTGCAGCTTCAATATGAATTTAAAATTATACGAATAGTGTTTGTAGTACCACCTGGCACACTGACTCCCGAAGATATGCACATAGTGTGTCTGAAGTTACCAGTCTGGCATCTGATCCAAGATTAGAGATATTCCACTATCTTTATGACTGTAATAATCGGTTTAAGAATTCTTTTTTTTTCATCACAGAAGGCATCAGTGAGAATTTCCATGTGTTTGCCTACCTCCTTGTTTGAGTTTGATTGCATTTTCATACTTATATTCAATCATGTGTATTATGCATTAAATGTATGCACACTACTGGAAGCCCTGGCATTTAATTGCTCACATACACAGTTATCACTTTCAAGAAAAATAAAAAAAATAAACAACAACCAACCAAAGAGAAGACAAACATAAACAAGGAAGTTAAAATACTCATGATTACAAACTGATGTTCTATGCGTGAATGCAGACATAATCCCATCACCAGCTTTCCAGAAAGAAGGCTGATTTGACCACTGGTACATGTCTGACATGTTACACTTACTTAGCATGCACCAGTGTGTGATTACTGTGAAAAATGAAAAGAATTAACAGGAGAAAAGCAAAACAAAAACAAACTGGCTGAGTGACCAAAACTGACTGAATGACATGGGAAACGACCACATGTACAGCACTAGCAGACCACTCTTCAGTCAGCTTTACTCAAGCAGGCCGACCATTGTGTAAATGACAGCATGAACTATACTGGGCCTAAGAGTTTGGTCTCCAACCTAGGATGTTCATTATATAAGCACAAATAATAATCATAATAATAAGGGTGTTATGTGGTTACTCATAACAATCATAATGATAATAACAATCATAATTACCAATAACAACAATGACAATCACACTGAATCAAATAATCATACTGAAACAAGAAATATCATCAGGAATCTGCACACATTAGCACTTGACCAAGCACATTCTACACTCAGAAACGGTGGACAGATAAGAGGCCTTCCGGCCATAGTTAATAAACATTGACCAAACCACAGCCTCATGCACCTAGATCAAGGACTAACGATGATCCATTTTAGGTATTAACTGAAGTCCGCAATGTCAGATTTTTTCACAGAATTGCTGAGTGATAACAAACTACACTGATTCTTAATTCAAGTTTAATTTCTTAAGTTAAGGGAGAAAACAAAACACACAATATACTGCTCACTGATGTTTGGCCTATATCTTTAGACAATTAGAGCTACTAAGTTTGGAACTGTTCTAAACAGGATGTGAAGTTGAAACAATTTCTCTGTCCAAAATTTCACTGATTTCAAAAAGCATTCTGAACTTGAATAAAGCAGCATACTGAATCGAGAAAATTTAGGTCAACCAACCACAAATTGATTCCAGCACTTGAAAGTGTCTGAAGTAGTCGAACTTGATTCTACAGTATTGCATAAGACCTTTCTAATGGTCACTGTGCTTCCTATAGCACAAACTCAAACAATTCCCAGAGCATGTGCAGTGATCTTTTTCCCTCCCTGCTTGAATGCATCTAGGATCTGTGAGATAGGCAGATCTCACCAACTTTCAATCAAAGATCAAGCAATTAACAGCAGAGCTAAGGAACATCAAGATGGCGAATCAGACTAAATATATTCATGATCTAAAAGTTGTTCAATGAAGACCACTGAGAACTAGAAATAACAGATTTATTTTATACGTACTCCTTTAAAAAAAAATATTTTTTTAATCAAAAAAGGATCGGGAGCCCTTTCCATTGTCAGATTCATCAACAAGCAAGTATTCACTGAAGATCCTGTCACGATTTGATGTATGAGAGAAACTTGCTTTTATTCAATTTTTTTCCTTCCTTTCTGTTTTAGTTTTTCTTTTTCTTTCATGTTTCAATCAGAACTTTCCCTAACCAAAATGTTTTCATCTATCATGTCAATTTTGAGCAGTGTTCTTTTTTGCCATATGACCCATTCTTATCTAGAGGAAGTGGAGGACCAAACAGCAGGGGGATTTAATGAAACCAAAACAGGTGGGCAGGTCTATCAATGCCATCTTTATCTTACAAAGTACACAGGACAGTTAGGAGGCAAACAAAAGTTGGACAAAGAAGATGCACTCATGCAAACTTAAAAGTACTAGGCCTTGGCTGGACAAATTCAGCGGCCTGGTTTCCCTCTAAAAGCTTTATGCTACTCCTTAGAAACACAAAGAGTGGAAAGCACCGAACTTGCCCATGACTCATTGACTCAGTGACTGGGCCCATCATTTTCAAACCTGACCAGTCATTTTTATCATCTATGGATCACCTGACCTCTGGTATCTCAAAACAATCTGAAGCCCTGCACTGGTGTTAAAACACTATTTCACTGCCAAATATTGAAATAACCACCACCACTTCCAAAACCAGCACCACCACCAACAAAAGGAATTCAATAATCTCATAATGCTTTCATGTGGATTTCTAAACTGGATCGAAACTGAACCCCAAGTGTGAAATGAAGTATTAAAACAATTACCTGATTGAATCACGTTTTGTCCACTGAGTTCCTTATGTCCACTGAAGGCCACACCATGAAAGATATAATCCCATTGTGTCTGAAACATTCCATTGAAATAACTTTCAAGAACAACTCAGGCATTCCACTTCTGTATAAATTTAGTTTTTCTGTAATGTTTCAGTTTTATTCTCATTGTGTATACACATTGAGAATGAAGTACGATGTCATAAATGTCGTGTGTCCGTGCTGTGTCAGGCACACTGACGGAGTTATTAATGGCAGCATGCACACTAAATGAATTGAAAAACAAAATTTAACCGAAATATATTTCTTCAACTAACTCAACCATTAACTCAAATATATTGTTTCTCCTACAATTTTATAATTTATTACATATTTGGGCCCCTGAATCTTTTCCCACGGTGCTACTCAACAACTCACGCCAGCGGCAATGACCAATATGTTGAATTTGAAAGGAATGTCGTAAACCGACTCCCAAGACTGGGTTTGTTGTGAACAATCCCAGGAACAGGCACTGCGCCAAAGAAAACTGAAAAGGCAACATCATGACCTGCTAATGTCAATCTTTACCTGCCGACCTTCTTTCGATTCTTTCCAGTCGCAATTCCGAATTCCCGCGCTACTGTTAAATTTTTATTATAATGAATTCCGTTACTGTAAGCAGGGAATGCAGACAGAAGGAACACAGCTGCAATTAACGTCCTGTTCAATTTATGAACTGGCTTGGCAGCACATTCACAATATTGGAACATCAATTCTATGCACTCATGAATCAAAATTCGAATGAACGCGATTTTTTTTTTTTTTTTTTTTTAACTTTTCGAGAATTTTTTGTGTGCCAATCCAGAAGGCTGCCAAACCGAACTTATCGACCGAAGCATTTCAAGGCTATTATCTCATGTGAATGTAAGCATAATCTTGATCACCCTCATATATATGTTCACAAGCTTTAACATTCAAAAAACAAAACAAAAACACACGACAATGTGATTTTTTTTCTTTCCCGGTGTTCCCCGAGATCTGAATCGACTTACCGAGACAAAGGGGCACCAGCTTGATTAAACGTAAATAAACTCTGATGTGTTAAGCCAAATACTGGTTTACAATTATCATGAATTATTTGTCACACTCTGGTGTAATATGTGCTTTGCACAACAAGCTGTTTTAGGCTGGTTGGTCGAGGCAGTTTAAACTGCTGTCACTATGCGTTCCAAGACTCAGAACGAAATCGAGAAACTCAATGGCGCTGCTATCTCGGATTGTCTCGCATTTATGACATTTTATGGAAAAATGAATTTTGCGATAAAACGAGTCAAGATGCATTCATTTACGTAATATCTGTAAACTGATGATAAAAGGTCAAACGTTTTACATAAAAGTCAATTTAGAATTGTTTATTCACATTAACCTCTGACCTTACAGCGAATGTAAACATGGCGGACTTGAAGTCACTTGAACACAGCACTCTGAAAGTATGTGATTTAATTTCTCTCTGCTTGTATGTTATACGTAATGCAGTGGAGGCTGATTTCAGCCAAAGTTATATATTGTAGTGTAAGTAGCTTACGTTGAGCGCTACGTCACTTTTTTCTTCTTTTTTATTTAATTACTTTTTACGGCTTTAGTTAAGATTTTGATTTCTTGACCTCGGCGTCAGAGCATACATGTAAGATTTTGTCTGATTTTAAACCAGGGAAAAAAAAAGGATACATTTTCAGTTTGAGTGCCAAAAAATTGGCACTTGCTTCAGTCTTACAGACAAACGACCAATATTTTGACAAGAGCTGGTCTACCTAAAGTTGTATCTAAGCCCTTCTTCTTCCAAAATAGAGCCGGTCCGTTCAGGCGTAGAGGCTAGAGAGAGCTGCGTTGTGGCGTTGTCGGTTTGCTGTGTCTCAGGCTTAGTTGGTTTACCGAACTGATTTTAAAACTATGTACATGAGTTGATGGGAGGGTTCAGGGAGAGACTGGGGGTGGCTGCAGATCTAGTGGGGACTGCAGCTCAGGCGGCTCCTGAACGCCTCCAGAACGCCTACAGTGTGGGTGCTGACGTGGTGGTGGTTGGTAACTGGTTCCACTCCCTGATGGTGCGGGGAAAGAAGGAGTGGTACAGAACTGGATGGGCAACCCGCTCCTGGTGGATTTTCTGTGTGCCTCTAGTCCGTTTGTCTGAAGGGCGGTAGAATGTGGTGGGGTTGAGGTCTACCAGCCCGTTGTGAATACGGTAGAGCATCGTAAGCCTGTTATGGTGCCGACACTCTTCGAGGCTGTCCTGCTTGAGGTGTTTAAGCAGCCGTGTCACGGCGCCTGGTGTCCTATCATGGAAATTGTTGCAGGCATATCTCGCTGCTCTCCTCTGAACCTTCTTCAGGAGTTGGGTGTCTTGCTGTAGGTTTGGATCCCATGCGGTGGAGCTATATTCCAGTGTAGGTCTGACCATGGTGGTGTACGTGGCAGCTTTGATCTCTTGGGGGCAGTCCCTGAAGTTTCTTCTAAGAAGCCAAAATTCTAGTGAAATTTGTGCTCCTGCAAGAAATGGGAATCTCGGCCATATTAGGCAAATGCTTATATGGCAAGTTCAGCTTGGGTCAAAGTTCTAAAGTTGGGAGGGCAATGCTCGGATTTAAACTGGAACTGAAATATGCCTTCAATCAAGATAAATTCTAGACTTTTATTGTCTCAAGGAAGAGAGATCCACAAACTGTTACATTATCAGTGTTACAACATGTGCTTGGCCAGAACTGCTGAGAAGGTCCAGCTTTCCATGCTGTGCCTGTTGGGCAGCAAGTAGGATACCTTCCCTTACCCCACCCTCCCTCCCTCCACTGTTTCTTCGGAGGAAAAACTAGTGTGTGGTCAATGACTTTAGCAATGCACAAACAAGAATTGGCCCACAATATTTAATAAGTATGTTGTTATTGTAGGTGTATTGTACCCTTTACCAAACATCTCATCCAAAAATCAAAAGTGCATTTCTTATGTCGTGTAATGACAGACGTACTTTAAGTTTAAGACCTCCAAAAATCACATTCCAGTTTCCTATGAAGTTGTAATATTGACTTGCATTAGATGAAACAGTCCGTTGCAGTCACTGTCAGACACCACCATCTTGATGTTTCCATAAGGTCTGTTATTCAGATACATAAACTTAGAATCTCAAAGTCAAAGGTAGATGTTTTTGTTTAAACCAGATAAAAAATGTTTGTGCACAAATGTGATGAGAGTTTCAATTTTCAGATTTTTTAAATATGTTTGTGTATGATTGAGTGTGTGTGTAGGACAGAGGGAAAGAGATGTTTCTGAGCTCCTATCTCAGATATATCATGGCATCTCAAAACTAATAATTTGCCAGTATTTTTAAGGTTTTTGGAGAGAGCCATCACAGACCTGTTCAGAACAACAATTTGTCTGTTGTTTCTTTGTTTCAAATACATCATCTCCCGCCCCATGACTAAGGTAGTACAGGCTTGTGAAAAAAACTATGAGCATGCCCATGGCGAAACCTATAATTTCATGTTACAGTGTATGATTGTAATGCAAAATTGGTTTATCTTAGGTGTTTTTGCCATCTTCTGGGACTCGCAGAAATAGCCATTACTCCATTAGTCACTTTTAGTGGGCTGGTGGTCGAAGTTTCTTTACATGTGCAGTAAAAGAAACAGGACAGACTGTTGTTAAATCAGAAGCCATTAATGAAAGAGACAAGCCAAACAGGCAAGCTGTCTGGCATTGGGGGGGGGGGGGGGGGGGGGGGGATGGGAGGGTAAATTAACATAATTTCTGGTGGAAGGCAGCCTTTGGATTTGTGCTGAACAGGTTAAAAGACTGGGTTGATTAGTGTACTTTTTCACTTGTAATAGGAGGAGGTCAAGGACAGAGATCAGATATATTATGTGTGCAAGACAGCAGTTTGCCATGATTTATGTCAGGGTGTACCATTAGGGCCTGTTGTATTCATGAGGATCAAGTACTAGCACTGCAGGACTGGGCACAGAACTGTTTTCATTGTCTTCTTCATTAAACCGAATGCTGTTTGCAGGCAGCTAGCCACTGGGTTCACACAGTGCTAGCACTTGGTGACATTATAATGAAGGGAGTATCCCATGTCATGACATTGCTGCAGAAACACCACCAAGTCCAGACAGAGAGAATATCTTCTCATCCTACTCAGCCTTTACCAATCAAAGTTTGGATTTTGACCAGTCAGCTGACTTGTCTGGAGGATAGGGAGTGCTTTCACAGTGACTCTAAAAAGTTCTTGAAATTATTAGAACCATTTGGTGTATTTTTGGCAAGGGTGTGGCTTTCTCCAGATGACACGGCTTTCATTTCACGTCCAGTGTTTTGAAAGTGTCCAGTGTAAGCCTGCTTTGAAAATAATATGAAAGATGGGTGTTTTACTTCATCGGAGTGTGTCATTAGGTTTCTGAATCACTGAGTGCTTGATTTGGTTTTCACCCAGGGGTTTGCCAACTGATTCTCTCCCTCTCCCTTCTCTCTCTCTCTCTCTCTCTCTCTCTCACTCTCTCTCTCTCTGTCTCTCTCTCTCTCTCTCTCTCTCTCTCTCTCTCTGTCTCTCTCTCTGTCTCTCTCTCTCTCTCTCTCTCTCTCTCTCTCTCTCTCTCTCTTTGTGTGTGTGTGTGGTGGTGGTGGGGGGGGGGGGGGTTGTCCTTTGTCAGCCAGTGTTTTTAGTCTATTCACTTCTGTTTGCTCCTTTTCACTAATTTCAGTCTTTGACTCTCTCTGTCTCTGTCTGTCTGTCTCTCTCTCTCTCTCTCTCTCTCTCTCTCTCTCTCTCTCTCTGTCTCTCTCTGTCTCTCTCTATGGTGCTGAAATATGGGGTTTTGATTCTGCTGCTATGCATATTGAGAAAATCCACCTGTATGCTCTAAAGAAATTTATTGGTGTTTCATTGAAAACACCGAACGATCTGGTAATGGAGAGACCAATAGGTACCCTATACATTTAATTTCAGTGGTAAAGTGTATTCGTTACTGGCTAAGAATAACACAAATGGAACAACACAGATTGCCATACAAAGCCTACACTATGCTTTTAGAGTTAGATAACAGGGGAAAGAAAAACTGGACTTCTAATTTAAGACTAAAATTGTATGAATTCGGATTTGGTTTTGTGTGGGAAAACCAGGGTGTTGGTGATATAAATGGTTTTATTCGTGTGTTTCGGCAAAGGTTGATTGATTGTAGTTGGCAGAGGTGGAACTCGCATGTTGAAGACAGCTCTAGGTTTTCTATTTACAGACTGTTAAATCCTATGCATTGCATTCCTACCTATTTGTCAATGGCTATTAATAAACATTTGAGACATTCTGTGACAAAGTTTAGATTGGGTATTTCAGATATCTTTGCACATTCTCAACGATATAGAGTTGTAGGTGATCGTATGATTTTTTGTCCATTGTGTCACGAATCACAGGAGAATGAAGTTCATTTTGTTCTTTCATGTCCAGAATTAAGTGATTTAAGACAACAGTATATCCCTCCTAAATACTTTAGACATCCATCCTTGTTTAAATTAATCTTGTTAATGGCATCGACAAATGATAAAATAGTGAAACAGTTTGCTGTTTATTTGTACAGAGGTTTTAAACAGCGTAACTCTATGTTAGCTTAAAGTTGTTTACATCATCTACTAGAAATGTGTTGTGTAAAGTTGCTCTGTGTACATCCCCCTTCTAAGGGGCTATGGCCTATACGAATAAAAGACTTTGTCTTGTCTTGTCTCTCTCTCTCTCTCTCTCTCTCTCTCTCTCTCTCTCTCTCTCTCTCTCTCACTCTGTCTGTTTCTGTCTCTCTCTCATTCTTCTTCTCTTTTTTTTTGTATTCTTTTTTCTTTTGTCCTTTGTCAGCCAGTCTTTTTAGTCTATTCAGTTCTGTTTGCTCCTTTTCATTCTTTGACTCTCTCTCTCTCTCTGTCTCTCTCTCTTTCTCTGTCTTTCTCTTTGTCTCTGTCTCTCTCTCACTCTCTTTTACCCCCTCCCTCCCCCACCCCTTCCCTCACACTCAGCCTTACGTTTGAAATTTGAACGACAGAGCGTTATATTTTGGACAGTGTTTCAGCTGATATTTCAGTAAGATTGACAGCTCTGAACACTGTGTCCTCAATCTTAGATTTTCCAGTACAAGTAAAAGCTTGTGTTCATGTAGGGGTCTTTGAAGAATCCAAGATGGACTCTAGCTCTCACCTTTTCACCCAAACAAATTAGATGATTGGAATGAATTATAGGTCAGTTTGCATTTGGTGTGTGTCTGTTGTAAAGTGAGCAGAAGTTAAGTTAAACAGGACCAAAAGAAACAGGACCAAAAGAAATAGCCATGTCAGCAAACAAACAAACCTCTGTATGAACAAACAAACAAAAAGCCAGTGTCTAAATTACACAACAGACACACACACACACACACACACACACACACACACACACACACACACACACACACACACACACATATTACCATCACCATTGCTGCATACCCACCCAATGCCAGCTAACCAGCCATACCATGTGACGAGCAGTTGTGACCGACTATATTATTACATGCGTACACCATACACATACACCATATTATACCACACTACAACATCCATGCTTACACTCATATACATGCACGTGCGTGTGCACACACACACACACTCACACACACACACACACACACACACACACACACACACACACACACTGTCTTACTCGCTATCAATAAACAATAAAGTATCATCCACTCTGTTATTATATCTGTATTTTCAGGTGCCCTACGAGGTGCTGAACAAGCGTTTCCGCACAGCCCAGAAGGCGATCGACAAAGAGGTGGCCAAGGCGCAGGCCACTGGCAGTGAACTGGAGCGGGCCCTTCAGCGGCCTGTCAGTGTCGGCGAGGTCTCCTCTGTGCTGGGCAACATGGTAGAGAACCTGTCTCTACTGAAGCGCAAGGTGAGAACTGAGAAATAGTGAAGCCATCTTAGAAGCCAACCCCAGGAACCCTTTCAAAAATGAAAAAGGATATCAACACTTAATATTCCCCAAAGTTGGAGTATAGCTTTAGCTGCCTTAATGGCGGGATTTAAAAAAAAAAAAAAAAGACGGTCATACACACAAAACTCCGCTCCCTTTGTTGGGTAGATGCGATCAATCCTCGCCTGTCTAAACAGGGAGTGTCTGCAGGAGTATCAGTCTGCACATGCAGAAAGAAAGAAAGAAAAAGCACTTAATAGACAAAAAAAAAAAAGGAAAACAAAAAAAAGCAAACTCAGTTGTGGTTGTGTTAACCAAACTTACTGTAGTTCTTATAGCCTACCCTCAACTTTTTTTTTTCCACAGACAGCTGAAAGAAGAAAAATGGAAAAACCCTGAAGATAGAGTAGGTAGAGAATCTGAAATGGAAAAGTATGTGGATCTAATGAATAAAAGATAGACTTGACAGAAGATCACCCAAGCCGTCCATTGTAATGACGGATATATCATTTTGATCTCGGTCAAGAGTGCAGTAGGGATTGGTATGTGGGGGGAGGGGTGCGGGAAGGAGGCATGGAGAGCAGGGTCAGGTGCCAAGTGCTGCAGTGATGTGCCAAAGTCCAAGTGAAAGACAACTGGACCTACATTTAGATAGGCATCTGGTAGAATATGAAGAGGGCTAAGGCTGCATTCCGCTGAATCCCTGAATCGTTTTGCTTCCAGTGATGCGTCATGAGTAAGTCTACGATTTTGATGCGAAAGGAACTCCTCATGAGTAAGTCTACGATTTTGATGCGAAAGGAACTCCTCATGAGTAAGTCTGTGACTTTGTTGCGAAAGGAAATCCTCATGAGTAAGTCTGCGACTTTGTTGCGAAAGGGAATCTGAACATGTGGCAATCCCTCCACCAAAACATTGTATCTTTGGGTTTTAAGTTCTGCACAGTTGTCAGGCCTATTGCCACTAGCCTGAGGTCATATTGTTCAGTTACTGCGATTAGGCAAGCACTGTGATACTTGGGTGTTGTGCCCAGAGTATTGCAAGAAACCTCAGTCCGTTGACAGGTATACTCTCTGGTGATGGAAAATTTACAACTCCATTTGTTTTGTTACCAGATGAAACTAAAAACAAACAGAACCTCTGGATAGAGAATGAATTTCTTGCCATCGGTCTTCATACTGTTGTGTCTGTTGTCAGTATTAGGCATATATAATGATGATGCTCAGTGATCAAATGGCTCAGTCCACAAATGTAAATGTTCACCCTTCCCTGTAGTCTCTCTGTCTTCCTCTCCCTCTCCAGCATCTTTTGACCTCAAAATGGTGGTGAAGGCACACCCATTCTGACACATCATCACACACCCTCATCATCATGATAAGCTTGGCATTGGCAAGACTCTCAGATAAAGAATTTGTACACATTTATATCTTTATAAACTTCATGGTATTGGTTTTAGAGGAATCATTTAGCATGATAAAAAGATTGATTTGTGCATTGATCTACAGAAGATAATAGAGATATGAAAACGTTGATCTTTTTCGCCCACACTCAATGTTAATTATATGTCCATGTTTTGTTTTGTTTTTTTGTTTTTTTTAAATAATTTATTTTCTTTTTCAAATAAACAGGCCGATGAGACAATAAACGGTGAAATTGAGTCGACCCGCAGCATCAAGCGGCGTGTGGAGCACCTGAAACAGGTGGAGACCTACAGCGATGACCAGCTTCCGCTGTGGCAGAAGACTCGCTTGGACCGAATGCTGGTGGAGTATTTCCTGAGAGCCGGCTACTACAAGACGGCCATTGGCCTGGCCCAGCACTCCAGTATTGAGGTACAGAGTGCGTCAGTTGGATTCAGAGAGAGTGTTGTTGTTTGCCTTGGGTTTTTCTGCTGTGACCATAATGATGGCTCTTTTTAGGACATGATGTACCATTTGTAGAAAATGTTCATGACTGGGTGTGGTGAAGTGTTGGTTTGCCTGATGGTGCCCTTGATCCTATCCCCATCCCACTGCTGCTTTTCTTTGTTTAATGAAAGCATTAAGATGGGGAAAAGTTGAGGAAGGGGAAGTCTGTGTGTGTGTTTGAGTGTGTGTGTGTTTGGGTATGTGTTAGAGTGTTTGTGTGTGTGTGTGTGTGAGAGAGAGAGAAACAGAGAGAGATAACCAGTCTTTGCTGTGTGGTTTTCTGTTTAATAAACTAATCATGTTTGATACAGCGTTACTGCAGACAGGCTTTAGTAGTTAATCATCTTGACTCAGGGATCATGTGTAAGCATATTCTACTCCATATTGCCACACCATCTGCTATGCTGAGGGACCAGTTGTGAAGGACCACCAGTTATGGAAATTGTGTGAACTTCACTGTCATGCACAGTGATTTTAACCTGCCCCTCACCTTCATGTAATGTTGAAACGTGACTACGTACCAGGTATGGGAATTTTCCGCCGAAAGGCGGATTTCCGCCGATTTGGAGGCTCCAGGGGCTGTTTTTGAGATCGATGTAAATCCGTTGAGAAACTGGGGGGGGGGGGGGGGGGGGGGGGTATATGTATCATGAGGTTTGTTTTTCGTAAGCAAAAGCTTGGATCGCGATTTTGTTCTCGATCGGTCTGTTCTCAAATGGAAAACTTCCGGCTCGTTTGGGCACCCGGGACAGATTACAGTGAATAATGGAATTCGGCTTACCGAAACTACAAAGAAGGAAAGTAATCCCTTAGCTGTGAAAAGTGCCATTTGCGGATTCCGGCGCCATATTGTCTTACAAGTTGCACGTCCAAAGTTCCGAAGTCGTCAACATGTTCTGACAAATCACCGAGAATGAGAAAGTTTTGGCCACAGAGATCGATTCCTCTGTGAAAAACAAGTGGAACTGGAAGTGGCTGGAGGAAGATGTGCCTACAACAGTGACTTTATCGCGTGGTAAAGAGACCGTTAGCCACGAGGTGAAGATCCGTGTGGGAGACTCCATTCGCAAAATCAACCAGCCGGGCCAAGCCATCTGCACGTGGTGCAATGATACCATCAAATATGGAACCAAGGGCAAGACAGCCCTAAAAAAATCACATGGTGGTTGAAAAACAAAGTGTGTGACTTTGTTATTGTTTTGACTGTCAAGTTTTACTTATTGTGAACCAAAAAATAGAATAAAAAGCTTGTTATTTTATTTCTTATTTTCTTGCCAGTTTATGCATTTCTGGGGTGATTTTTAGATACTGAAATATGAAAAATGCTCAGCTTCAGGGGGCGAAGCCCCTTGACCCCCACCAGGGGCTTTGCCCCTGGACTCCTCCTTTTTCACTTTTTCTTATTCCCACCTCTGTATGTACAGAAATTGCCAACCAGCATTAATACATTGTTGAGATTTGCTGCATGTGATTTGAGCTGATAGATTACCCCAAAAGTTTGGCCATGTGAAAGCATGATGTTGGTTGATAATTTACTTAATTATCCTCAGTGTCTCATACAGAAGAGGCCTTATTCATGATGACCATTGCAAAGTATTCCTTGGGTTTTAGGCAGTGTAGAAGCATGATGTATCATATGATTGTCTTTGAAAACTGAACGGATACATGTACCCACACATGATGCACACACTCACACACACACACACACACAACATCATACTTCCTCTCCTTTCTCTCCCCCCACACCCACATCTACCCTTTCCCTCTAGCCCTTCTTCCCCCGTTTCCACATCCCCTCCCTGCCACCCGGCATCACCCACCCTCTCCATTCCCTTCCTGCACCACACATCTTCCCCACCTGTTTCACCTGGTGAAGAAACCAGGTGTTTGTGACCAAAGTCACTGAGGCAGTTTGTTGGGTAACAGGAGCTGACCAACGTGGAGCTGTTCATGACATGTCGAGAAGTGGAGGAGTCCTTAAAACGAAAGGAAACAGGGCCGTGCCTGACCTGGTGCTATGAGAACAAATCCAAACTCCGCAAGCATAAGGTCAGCGTGTGTGTGTGTGTGTGTGTGTGTGTGTGTGTGTGTGTGTCCCTACATTGTTACAGCACGTATTGTCATCATCATTACTATTGTCATTGTCATCATCATTAGTAATTTTGTTGTTTTCATTATTATCATTTACTGCTATTGAAGCTGATTTATGTTTGTCCCTAATCTCTTTGTTTCTTGGAGGCTTTGGGGTGGGTTTGTTGTTTTCATTATGTTCTTATCGCTTTTCTCCAAGTGGATTTTTACCTAAAGCAACTGAAATAGCATTTTGAGAAAGTCACACCCAAAGAGCATTGTGACCAGTTTGATGTCATGAAAACAAAGTTATGTCACAGGTAGACATCAAAAGCATATAATTTTAAAGGTCTCAGGTGTGGAGGACGGAGGAGTTATGGTGTCTGGGGCTGTGATGGGGCCGACAGTTGCAACTGCCACCCCAATAAAGAAAAAAGGAAATAAATAAAGACAAAGTCTGGGCCAGTAGATTTGGTTCCAAACTGGATCAGAGTACTTTGTTTTGTGAGACTGTTTCAACCATGTTGACATGTTGTGACAATTATAGAGACTGCTAAGCGACAGTCGCTGGCTGGTTCCTTTCCTCCTTCCTCCTCCCTTCGCTTCCCACAAATGAAATACTCTTGCCGTGTCAAATTGACTTGACAAATGTGAAAATGCCCTGTGAGGCAGCATTTTGTTTTTGTTTTTCCTTAGATGAATGAAAATTTCAGAAAAACAATGAAACGGTGAAAAATGCCTCATCAATTCATTACTTCATACAGAACTGATGAGGTTTGAGCCTTCATAAAAACTGTTATTTGTCCAGTGTGCATCCCGTTGACAGACATCTGTCTGTTTGTTTGTTGTTTTTGTCCATTTTTTTAATTTTAGCCATTTATCCCATTCCATTTTCTTCCTTTGATTTTTATTTGTAGTTGGTTGGTTGTTTTGAATTAAGAAATTGCCTCAAATTTGAATGTCTGCGTATCTCTCTGTCTTTGTCTCGCCTTTTCTATGTCAGAAGTTTCGTGTATACTTTCTAGGTTTTATCATTTTCAGATTAGTACACAGCTTTCAAACTCTGTATTATTTTTGTACTCCCAGTTCTTATAGAACAGGGAGTACTTTAGAATGGGAACGAAGAAATGTTGTCTGTGTGTGTGTGTGTCTGTCTGTGTGTCCGTGGTCAAAATGTGTTCCACTCGCTCCAGACAAAACTATTGGGCCGATCTTTCTGAAAATTTGTAGGTATGTTCATTATGGGCCACGGATGATGCCCGACGTTTTAGTTTACCGCTATAGCCATTACTAACGGTTGTAACAGCTTATAACGGTTTTTCTTCTTTATGGAATATCTCAGAAAGTACTTGGCCAATTTATAAGCGGTTTGGATGATCTTGTGACAAATCAGAGCCTCTGTCCATATGTAAGTGATGTAATGCTGAAAATGGATTAAACAACCGTTAAAAACCGTTATTCTGCCATTATTTCTTATATATAGGTGGATTTTAATGAAATTTGGTATATAGAAAGGTTATCACACACAAATGGCACTTCTATATAGTGTTTCAAAATTTGACCGTTAAAAACCGTTATTCTTGACAAATTGTCCGATTTGGATGAAATTTGATATGTACACAGGCGTTAGCCCAGTGAGGACTAAAATACTGGTTTCAGAAGTGTATATCGGTTATATAACCGTTAAACCGTTATTTTGCCATTATTTTTTTTATATATTGGTGGGTTTAACCCGTTCACTGCTTGAAAATGCTACAAACAAAGGCTTTCCCAGTGCCAGGGAAATCTAATGATTTGGGGGTAATAATTAACAAAAAATTCTAGCTCAGAAACTACAAAAGATATAACAATGAAATATGTATGATTTTTGAAGGAAATTGAATGAAGATTTTGAATCTGGGCTTCTTTTGTTTTAATTTTGATAATAAAAAAATATTTAGGCATTTAGATTTGGATAGATTTTTTTTGCACGATCACAAACATATGTATTTACCACTACAGCTTCACATCCAAAAAAGAACACAAAGCAAAAAAGTTGAAAATAAAGTTTGTATTGTCACACTACACATGTAAATGAAAGTAAAACAGTTTAGAAGTCTACCAAGACGCTCACACTCTATGCAGACAGGTCAGTCCATGACCACGCCCCCCTCCCCCCACCACGCCCCCTTGCTGGACTTCAACCCTTTCTTTCACTCCTCCTCTTCTCCTACCTTTCCCTCTGCCCCGTGTCACGCCGCGAGCAGGCCACGCTCCCCTCTCGCGCTGACTATCACATCACTGGCCACTGGCACGCAGTGCAGAGTACACACTAGGCGAGCTCGTTCGACGCTAGCAAACCAGTCAGCTGAACACACACTGAGGTCACACAGCCCGACTCAATAACTGACGAATACGGTCGGCAATTCCATCACAATCATCATCTCACCTTCATGCTCGAGTAAGTCGTTGAATAAAAGATTATTGTCTTTGTCAAAAATGATTAGCAGAGCCTGCTCAGCTGTGTAAATACGTTGATTTGGTCACTACGCTTGTCGAAGGTTGCACCGCCATCTTTGCAAGCGAGACGAAGTGCTGGCTGGTCATCCAGTCAGTGATGAGAATAAATGGGCTTTCCCCTCACGTGTGGTCATTTGCATATCATTTTAATACTACAGACATATAAGGCTTACTACGCACACTCTATTTAAGTCCGTTAATAGAAATAGTAACGAATGAAAATTCAAGAAAAATGCATGACGTCAGTGGACGGCCCATAGGCACTGGGAGAGCATTTTTACTTCGGCGTCAGCTGACGGCTTATAGGCACTCTTCGGGTTAATGAAATTTTGTACATAGAAAGGTTATCACACACAAATGGCACTTCCATGTAGTGTTTCAAAATCTGACCGTTAAAAACCGTTATTCTTGACATATTGTCCGATTTGGATGAAATTTGGTATGTACACAGGCTTTAGCCCAGTGAGGACTAAAATACCAGTTTCAAAAGTGTACATCGGTTAAATAACCATTAAAACTGTTATTTTGCCTTTATTTCTTATCTCACAAAGCACTTGGCCGATTTATAAGCGGTTTGGAAAACTGGGAGTACATTTATATGCTTCGCATCTTGTTTATTGATTTGCCCACAACAATATCAGTTTCATGATAATGAATAATACACAGAGATGATGCAGTAGGACTGTCACAACTCAGTCAAAAGTTGCAGCTGAAGCAGAAGCTAATAATGAGTGCCTTTAAGATCTACAACTTGACATCTGCTTATCACATGAATGTGAATGTTCATATCATTGGCTGATGTTGACTTAAAACTGGCTTTGCATTATAAATGTTACTGTTGTTCTAATTGTTGTGGTTGCATGCATGACTGTTCTTGCAGAGCATGCTACTGTTACTTTTGTTCAGACTATTCTGGTTAATTTCAAAGTGAGGTGACTGCAGGCGCTTGAGATACACAAACAAATGACAAGACAAAACATGACATGTTTTGACCTCTTAGGTCTTCTTCAGGCAAGATAAACAACATGCAGGACAATGAAAACAGAGAACGAGTAATCATTCATCTTCTCGAAATTTGAAAGGTAAATATTGCTCGTTCTTCGTTTTCATTGTTCTGAATGTTGTTTATCTTGCCTGAAGAAGAATTTTGAGAAGATAAGTGATTGCTTGTTCTTTGTTTTGATTGTCCTGAATGTTGTTGATCTTGCCTTAAGAAGACCCAAGAGGTCGAAATGCGTCATATTTTGCCTTGTAATTCATTTGTCCATATTAGCCGGCAGAGTTGCTTGAAATTGTTATTAAAATCTGACTATTCTGATGACACACCTGACTGTTGATGCAGAGCACACTGGAGTTCAACATCAGGAAGCAGGAGTTTGTGGAGCTGATCAGAAATGGTTGTGGAATCGAGGCTGTCAAGTGAGTTGGGGCCTGTGGATTGTTGAGAGGACTGTTTTGTACACACACATGCTCATAGAATTGTGCATGCATAGAGATGCTAGTATGCACATGCACCTACACACCCATGCTTGCAAGTTTGCTCGCACACACACACTAGAGCTTCTACTCATACCTGCATTTAAACTTGCCTCGCTTAGAAACAAACACATACACAGATTATTTTTTTTCAAAGGTTGTTGTAATGTTTTGCAATGTATGTGTGTGTGTGTGTTTCTCTCCCATGTGCTTTGATGCAGTAAGCATGCCTTGTTAATGCTTCTTTCCTCTTTCTACCTTTTCCATTCCACTCTTTCCACTCATTCCTCCTTCCTTCTCTCCTTCGGCCTCCTTTCTCCCATTCACTGCACCCATCGTGAACACGCCCTCTCTCTCTCTCTCTCTCTCTCTCTCTCTCTCTCTCTCTCTCTCTCTCTCACTTAAAAGATAACAGTAAATTAATGTATTGAGATAAGCATTGTGTTCCTTCACCTGTCCAGCCAGGCCTGAGATCTTCAGGGCAGAAAGAACATATGCATACCCACACATCCATACACTCCATCTCATGATCCAAATGTTTTTCTGTGCTTGGTTTTGTTCTGTTTTTTTCATCCTTATTTTCCCTTTTCTCTTTCTTTTTCTTCTCCCTTTTGTTTATGTTGTTTTTTGTTTGTTTGTTTGTTTTGATTGGTGGGCATTTCTTCTTCCTGTTTGTTCCCTAGGTTTTTTCCTTCACTTTTTAAAATTGAGGTTTTCACAGGTAATGTCTTTGGGGTACGTGCGCATGTGTTTTTTGTCTTTAGCGGCTATGACTTTGTCACTCGCAAGTTTTTAAATGAATCGTTTTGTTGTTGCCTTGGAAGTGCCAGTGATTGTATTTATCTGATTGTTACTGTTTTTTGGTTTGTTTGTTTTTTGTTTGTTGTTTTTTTTTTGGGGGGGGGGGAGGGGGGGGTTGGTTTGTTGTTTTTAATGATGTTTTATATAAAGATGTGATCATGGGGTTTATGATGATGATGAGTTGTCACCCTTGCTGTTTTGGCAGACATGCTCGGAAGCACTTCAGCGTGGTGGAGGACGACCAGTTGGCAGAGGTGCAGCGGGTCATGGGACTGTTGGCCTTCTCCCCTTGCTCGCAGATCGAGGCTTACAAGGTCAGCCCCTGGGGTCACTTCCCGTCTCTCTGTCTGTAGTCTATGATTACTTACTTAACACCTTGCCTTCTTCTCCCCATGCTCACAGATCGAGGCTTAAAAGGTCAGCTCCTGGGGTCACTTCCTGTCTCTCTGTCTGTAGTCTATGATTACTTATTAAATACCTTGCCTTCTTCTCCCCATGCTCACAGATCAAGGTTTACAAAGTCAGCTGCTTGGGTCACTTTCTCTCTTTCTACCTGCAGTCTGTGCTCACTTTTTATCATACACCCAAGCCTTCTTCTTCCCTTGCTCACAGATGGAGGCATACAAAGTAGGGTCAATGTTTGTTGCTTTCTCTCTTTCTGTCCGCAGTCTACACTCACTTTTACCATACACCCTAGTTTTCTTCTCCTCTGTGTCAATGTTTGTTGCTTTCTCTCTTTCTGTCTGCAGTCTACACTCACTTTTACCATACACCCTAGTTTTCTTCTCCTCTGTGTTAATGTTTGTTGCTTTCTCTCTTTCTGTCTGCAGTCTACACTCACTTTTACCATACACCCTAGTTTTCTTCTCCTCTGTGTTAATGTTTGTTGCTTTCTGTCTTTCTGTCTGCAGTCTACACTCACTTTTACCATACACCCTAGTTTTCTTCTCCTCTGTGTCAATGTTTGTTGCTTTCTGTCTTTCTGTCTGCAATCTACACTCACTTTTACCATACACCCTAGTTTTCTTCTCCTCTGTGTTAATGTTTGTTGCTTTCTCTCTTTCTGTCTGCAGTCTACACTCACTTTTACCATACACCCTAGTTTTCTTCTCCTCTGTGTCAATGTTTGTTGCTTTCTATCTGCAGTCTACGGTCACTTCTCTCAAACACCCTAGTTTTCTTTTCCTCTGTGTCAATGTTTGTTGCTTTCTATCTGCAGTCTGTGGTCACTTCTCTCAAACACCCTAGTTTTCTTCTCCTCTGTGTCAATGTTTGTTGCTTTCTATCTGCAGTCTGTGGTCACTTCTCTCAAACACCCTAGTTTTCTTCCTTTGCTCACAGATCAAGGCTTACAAATTCAGCTCCTTGGGTCACTTTCTCTCTTCTTGTCTTTCTATCTGCAGTCTACCCTCGCTTATCTATACGCCCCAGCCTTCTTTTCCTCATGTTCCGCTTGAGGCCTTTACAGTAAGGTCCATGTGTCTTTCTATCTGCGGTCTACCCTCGCTTACCTATACGCCCCAGCCTTCTTTTCCTCATGTTCCGCTTGAGGCCTTTACAGTAAGGTCTATGTGTCTTTCTATCTGCGGTCTACCCTCACTTATCTATACGCCCCAGCCTTCTTTTCCTCATGTTCCGCTTGAGGCCTTTACAGTAAGGTCCATGTGTCTTTCTATCTGTGGTCTATCCTCACTTATCTATACACCCCAGCCTTCTTTTCCTCATGTTCCGCTTGAGGCCTTTACAGTAAGGTCCATGTGTCTTTCTGTCTGTGGTCTATCCTCACTTATCTATACGTCCCAGCCTTCTTTTCCTCATGTTCCGCTTGAGGCCTTTACAGTAAGGTCCATGTGTCTTTCTATCTGCGGTCTATCCTCACTTATCTATACGTCCCAGCCTTCTTTTCCTCATGTTCCGCTTGAGGCCTTTACAGTAAGGTCCATGTGTCTTTCTATCTGCGGTCTATCCTCGCTTATCTATACGTCCCAGCCTTCTTTTCCTCATGTTCCGCTTGAGGCCTTTAAAGTAAGGTCCTTGTGTCTTTCTGTCTGCAGTCTACGCTCACTTTTTATTGAATACCCTAGACTTCTTCTCCTCTTGTTCACAGCTTGAGGCCTAGAAAGTAAGATCCATGTGTCACTTTCTCTCTCTCTGTCTTTTGGCACTCTGCTGTCACTTTTACAGTTTTCCTGTAACCTTGCACGTTTACCAAAGAATCTTTTGTGGAGTGCAGTACACAAAGTTTCAAGACAATAATCTTTATATGATAATGAAAACACCAATAACAAGCTGACCGAGTTGGCGTTGTCTCCCTTATCATGAATGAAGAGATGTTTGTAGCACAGTAATGTTGAGTGGCTAGTTGGTAGAAAATGTACATGGGAGGTCATGCCAGTCTGTGTGTGCATCTGTGTAAGAATAAGTGTGAGTGACATCAAAATTGTCATGTGCACATGTAAAAAGAAAAGATTGATGTCTGCATGTATCATCGAGCATTGGCACCATGTGTGTCTAGTGTGGAAGCATGTGCAAAAGGTGCTCACCTTGCGTTGCAGTATTTTTTCCATGAAGACCGGTGGAACGATCTGGTGCAGCAGTTTCGTCAGGAGAACTTCCGTCTCCACCAGCTGAACAGCTCAGTGTTTACTGCTGCCCTCCAGGCAGGACTGTCCTCCCTCAAGACTCCGTATCCTTTGTCCCTGGGATTGGCTGGGAGGGGGTGGGGGTGTGTGTGTGTGTGTGTGTGTGTGTGTGTGTGTGTGTGTGTGTGAACAAGTTAGAAATCCTGCAGTGGATGAAATGGAGGGGTAAGTGGTTGGGAGGAGGGGAGGAATAGAAAAATCCGTAGAATGTAATGTTATCCACAATTTTGAATAATCCAGGTTTTTCACAGCTCAGGTTTTGCTCGCTTTTCACAAGCTCTCCCTGTTTTGTGGTTGGGGAGGGGGGATTGTCATTGTTTCATTTTATATGTTTGTTGATAATAACATGTAAATGGGTTTTTAAAAAAAAAAGAAAAATCTTTCAAGGTCAACAAATACCCCTTTATTTGAGACAGGTGCATTAATCTGAATTCCAATCCAACATTTCCCTCTGCCTTTCACCTGGCCAAGCTCCTTTTTTTTGTTGCTGTTTTTGTTTTGTTGTTTTAAACATACACAAACTATGCCTACAGCATTTCAAATGAAAACAAAAGAAGATAGAAAGAAGCGTTAATGGAAAACCAGCTGACCTACTATGAAGTCAATGGTTAACAATGCAGTAAGCTTCCACTAGCCACCAAAGACTCCTTGACCTGTGGTGAAGGCACTGCTACAAGGAGGACCCCTCCCAGCGCAACAGCAACTGCCCAGTGTGCAGCCGGCACCTGAACGACCTGGCGCAGCCCCTGCCCTACGCCCACTGCGCCAACTCCCGCCTCATCTGTGCCATCAGCGGTCACTCCCTCAACGAGCACAACCCCCCCATGATGCTGCCCAACGGGAACATCTACGGCTATTGCGTGAGTCAAAACGACACATTTTGTTACTTTTTTTTTTGTTTTTCGCTTCTCTGTTATACTCCTCTGTGGCATTACTCCTTTGCTGTTCGTTCATTTCCTCCATACACACAGCCACATGCAGGACTTATCCTGTTGCAGGGAGCAACCCATGGGAGGTCATCATGAGGCAGCTAGCCAGAGTGTTTGTTTGTTGCTTGTCTGTCCAAGCTCTTCAGGAATTCCTGTGGAATTGTGTTTTTCTTGGCATCGTGTTCCCCGCCACAAGGTCCCAGAGAATTGTCACTGACAAAAACACGCACACACGCAAATGTACGCACACATGCGCTCACACACATGCAAGCTTGCGCACGCACACACACTTGCACACATAAAAAGACACGCACACACACACACTCAAACACACACACGTACACACACACACACACACACACACACACACACACATGCACACACACATGCACAAACGTATATGGACACACACACACACAGAGACCTGCCAACCATTATGCATTTCGCGTAATTTATTACACCCAAGTGATAATTCTTACGCATTTAGCCAAAAAATTACGCATTGAAAGTTTTCAACTAAAAAAAAAAAAAAAAAAAAAAAAAAAAGACGAAAAAATCGGCTTATGTACAGACACGCACGGCGCCGTGCGTATAACCAGTAATCTTCAAGAAGCGTTTCCGGTCATGTGCAGTTCGTTTCACCATCTTTACCATTCAGCGAAGTTGGCGTCCTTTTGAAGTTTTAGCTACGAAAATGTCGAAACGTGGAGTAGAAAGCTCTGGACAAGATGCAAAAAAGAAAAACCTTGGTCAAAAGTTCCAAAAAGAATACTCGGAAAAGTTCCCCTGCATACGACCTTCGGCTAAAGGTGTAAATTGTGCACAGTGTACCACTTGCGAGTCGCACTTCACAATTTCCCATGGTGGATGTGAAGCGTCACCTTGAGTCACGCAAGCACATCGATTCCTCTAACGCACCGAATTCTTCCAGCATCACACAGTTTTTTCAGACTGTAGACACCTCAAAAGAGGATGAAATGAGGAAAAGGGTAATTCGGGCTGAAGCATTGGTGGCCGGATTTTTCGTCGAGCACAACATCGCTCTTAGCTCAGCCGATTATGCATCCCAGCTTTTTAAAGAAGCATTCTCAGATTCGGAGATCGCCAAACTGTTCAAGAGCGGTCGAACAAAGACAACACACATTGTGAGGACCCTTACCATGGAAGCCAAAACTGCTACTGCATCTCGACTGCAGAATGGACCGTTTGTGTTGGGGACTGGTGGAAGGAGGGGGGGGGGGGGGGGGGGGGAGGGGGGGGGACAAATTCTTTCCTGGGGTGGTGCGATACTTAAAAAATGACACAATCGCCACTGAGCTGATAGCCAACCCCACATGCACAGAGTCAGCAACAGGGGAGAACATTTTTTAGGTTGTTTCTGGTGCACTATCAAGCCTTGGTGTGCCATACCATGATGGTGTAGGGGATTTGTATGTTTCCAGTGTATTCTACATTTTCATAATTTGTGAAGATTTCTTGTGACACTTAAATTAGTTAAAAGAAAAGCTTGTTTTTGAAGAAAAGTAAAGTTCACAAAAATTGTGCGAACAATTTCATCGCATTGTGTTTGTTTGAAAAAAGGTAAGTGTCGTGCTTGATTACTCTTAGTTCTCAGAAATTACATATTTCTGCCTCACTGAGCTTCAATTCTTATTCATTGGTGTCTTAGGGGGTTGGCAGGTCTGCACACACACACACACACACACACACACACACATGCACAAACACATATGGACAGAGAGACGGACAGAGAGGTAAACTGATATATAGATAGATAGATCGTATGTTTTTTTTGTTTTTTTTTTCTGTTTTAAGTACATTGGTGGTGTGTGTAGAGAGAGAAAGAAAGATGGATTCTTTTAGAAACCTTTTTCAAGCAGGGTGGATATCAGTCTGAAATAAAGCAGTAGTAGAAATGCATGATGCTTGTAAAAGAGTTATCATTATCATAACAGCAGATATTTGGTACAGTGACATTCTCTGTTTTCAGATTAAGACTAAATGGAAAACTATGCAGCAGAATTAAATGATTGTTCTGAATTCTATCACATAACCTTTAGGAGTATCTTCTTCTTCTTCTTCTTTTTCTTCTTCTTCTCTTTCATGGCTTTTCATAACTTGATAACTGTACTAAAGTTTAACAATCCATTTTACCACTCAAAAATGGTTTGTGAAATTTATATGGAAAAAAAAAAATCTACATCACGGTCTCACTTAGTGTGGACATGTAAAGACCTTTGTACCATTATACTTCTGGTATATTTCTTACACCTTTTTTTTTTAACAAAAGGTGCCCATAATATTCCATATTTCAAAAAAGAAAAAAAAAAATCATGATAATGTTGTTTAGGGTATTTATAACCAGTGTGAAAGCCAGTTATTAGTTTTGCTATGAAAGAAATGGGCTGTCTGTGTTTAATTTCCTTTACAAGGTAAGATCATCAAGAATGAGACTGACTGCAAAGAATTTCAACATAGTCATGCCCCAGCAGTCCTCATCACACTCAATGCAGATCGATCATTTTCTGCTGGAAAATTCATCTGTCAGTAGAAAAAAAAGCAACAACTGTGAAAGCAATGTCCAAAATGCTTTCCTTCCTGACCTTTGAATAGAAATACTTCCAGAGCAAAGTTAGAGTGTTGTACATGCCAAGATTTATGAAAAGAAGGATCCCCAGTTCGATAGATTTGGTTTTGAGGTACTGTATTTTTTTTGTGCATTAGCACTCACAGCAACTCGTTTCAAATGCTCAAATCTTTGCTGGTGTGTGTCAGTGAAAGGGTGTCTTTGCTGGTGTGTGTCAATGAAGGGGTGTCTTTGCCAGCGTTTGTCAATGAAGGGGTGTCTTTGCCGGTGGTGTGTCAATGAAGGGGTGTCTTTGCTTGTGTGTGTCGGTGAAGGGGTGTCTTTGCCGGTGTCAATGAAGGTGTGTCTTTGCCAGTGTGTGTCAGTGAAGGGGTGTCTTTGCCAGTGTGTGTCAATGAAGGGGTGTCTTTGCCGGTGTGTGTCAATGAAGGGGTGTCTTTGCTTGTGTGTGTAGGTGAAGGGGTGTCTTTGCTGGTGTGTATCAATGAAGGGGTGTCTTTGCCAGCGTGTGTCAATGAAGGGGTGTCTTTGCCGGTGTGTGTCAGTGAAGGGGTGTCTTTGCCGGTGTGTGTCAATGTATTTGTATTTGTTGTATGATTGAACGTTATAGGATTAAGTTTTTGTAGTGATATTTGAAGAATAAGTGAATGTCACATTGGTAGGATTAGGATTTGTTAGTTATTGTAGTAATAGTATTTGTAGTTGGGTGTAAGGTGTATTATTGTATATGAGAAGGGTGAATGTAGTATGACTTTTTTTTTGCCAGCGTGTGTCAATGAAGGGGTGTCTTTGCCAGCGTGTGTCAATGAAGGGGTGTTTTTGCTGGTGTGTGTCAATGAAGGGGTGTTTTTGCTGGATGTATGTATATGAAGGGGTGTTTTTGCTGGTTGTGTGTAAATGAAGGGGTGTCTTTGCCAGTGTGTGTAAACGAAGGGGTGTTTTTGCTGGATGTGTGTAAACGAACGGGTGTGTGTGTTTAGGCCCTGAAGAAGATGGCCACTGACAACAACAACACCATCGTCTGTCCACGCACCAAGGAGACCTATCAGCTGGAGCAGGCGGAGAAAGTCTTCGTCATGTGATCGCCTCCGCTCCTTTACCTCCCTCTCTCTCTCTCTGTCTCTTAGTTTCTTTTTTTTCATTTCCCCCAGTTTATTTTCTTTTCTTTTCTTCTTTATTTCTTTCTTTCTTTATGAGAGAAGATGTCTTTCAATTAGCATTGAACTGTTCCTATTCACTAATTCACCTATCAGCTCTCAGCCTCTAGTCTCTCTCATGCTCTGTCGCTCTCTCTGTCTTTATCTTTCTTCTATATTTGCTTCATCCATCCCTGCCCCCACTCTTGCTGTCTCATCTCGGCCATGCTCTCCTTTCGGTTTTCTCTCCGACTGTATCGGATCCTCTGGCATTGTGTTCAAGTTCCATAATACTGACTTCCATTGGTTTTGTTGTTGTTGTTGTTGTTGTTGTTTTTGACCAAGCCTGTATGACTGGGCATCAGGTGTGACTATATGGGTTTGTTTCTCCTCCACAGTATGTCCCTGTCCTGACTGTCAACAGATCAAAGCAGCTGCTGACCTCAGTGAGCAAGATGGGCTCCAATGCATTTCTCATGTCCTCACAATGCACAATATGTCTGGTAATGGTATGGACAATAGTTGGTGTATTCCTCGGTATACCTATATCCCTGTGTCCTCACAATGCAAGATATGTCTGGTAATTCAGTGGACGATAGTATGGGTTTTTTCCCTCAGTGTAATTCCGATATTCTCGTAATGCAAGATATGTCTGGTAATTCAGTGGACGATAGTATGGGTTTTTTCCCTCAGTATAATTCCGATATTCTCGTAATGCAAGATATGTCTGGTAATTCTGTGGACGATAGTATGGGTTTTTCCCTCCGTGTAATTCCGATATTCTCGTAATGCAAGAAATGTCTGGTAATTCTGTGGACGGTAGTATGGGTTTTTCCCTCAGTGTAATTCCGATATTCTGGTAATGCAGGGTGTGTCAGGGAGCACTGTGGATGATAGTATGGGTTTGCCCTTCCTCAGACTGAAAGGTATTTCTGGTGATTAGAGGGAAGATGGTGTGTGTTTTACATCTCCAGAGACTGACGGATATATGACTTGTAGCTGGATGGAGAATAGTGTGTAATTTTTCCATTCCCAGAGACATAATGATAGAGGATAGTGTGTGTTTTCCATTTCCACAGACTGAAGAATATGTTTTGTAGTTCGAAGGAGGGGGTTGTGTGTTGTTAATTTCCGGAGGCCTAAGGATATGTCTGTTAGATCAATGGAGGATAGTGTGTGTTTTCCATCACCGAGACCAGAGGACCTGTCTGGCAGTTTGACAGACAGAGGGTAGCGTGTCTGGTAGTGACATTGAGGACAGTGTGTGTTACCATTTCCTGAGTCTGAAGGATACATCTAATAGATGGAGGATAGTGTGTGTTACCATTTCCTGAGTCTGAAGGATACATCTAATAGATGGAGGATAGTGTGTGTTACCATTTCCTGAGTCTGAAGGATACATCTAATAGATGGAGGATAGTGTGTGTTACCATTTCCTGAGTCTGAAGGATACATCTAATAGATGGAGGATAGTGTGTGTTTTCCATTCCTCAGAGCTAAGGGTGCGTCTGGTAGTTAGATGGAAGGTGGTGTGTGGTGTCCTTTCTTCACAGTAATTATCAGATATGTCTGTAACCTAGATAAAAGATTAGCAAGAGATTGTTTTTTTGCATTCCTCAGAAGATCAGGTGTGTTTGATGGAGGATAAAGTCTTTTTCCTATTGCAGATTGAATCATAGATTGGACAGGCTGACTGAGGATAGAGTGTGTGTGTTTGTATGAGTGTGTGTGTGTGTCTGTGCTTGTGTGTGTGTGCACGTGTGTGTTTTTGTGTGTGCATGTGTGTGTGTGCGTGTGTTAACTGTTCCTCAAAATAACAGAAATATCTGACCAGTGGAAGAGCAGAGTGAGTTTTCCCATCTCTCAGACTGAAGAGTGTGTGTGTCAGGTGGTTGGGTGGAGGACAGCTTGAAGAGTACGTCAGGTTTGCATCGTAGAGAGAACTGCAGTCTGAAGACGGGTAGCAATGACAGGTAGCATCACAAGTCAAGGTGCAGTGGTGAGGGTTGTGGGCTGGGAGATCGGGGATTCTAGTCCCACCAATCAGGGGCATTCATTTGTCAGATAGGGCACTGCTGTGTCGTATAGTCTGAGACCAGAATCCATTGCAGCGTTTTCATCACCATCAAACGAATCAGAGACCAGAATCCATTGCAGCATTTTCATCACCATCAAACGAATCAGAGACCAGAATCCATTGCAGCGTTTTCATCACACGAATCAGCGAATCAGACAAGTAAGAAATTAGTTTTGAAATCTCTGGCCCAGGATCTGCTGTCGTGGTGATCTGGGTTTCAGCTTCCTCTCCAATTTCATGTCCATGGCGAGTTCATGTCTGACTTGCCATTATCAGCCAGTTCATAGATACTGCAGGTGGAGGGATGTTGATATGGGTTTGTGGGTGCTGCCCAGCATTTGTTGAATCAGACTGGGCATCACTTGACACTAGCAAAATGATCCACCAGCAGTGCAGTGTCTCCTCTGGTGGGTAGCTTCATTACAGCCTTCTATTGTTTGCTCCCAGTGGACTGCTGATACCGACATGACCAGAAGAGTGGTATGTTGGGGGGTGAGTCTTGTGGGAGCAGAATGCCACTCAGGGGACGTGTACAATGAAAAAGGGTGGGTGGGGTGAGAAGAAAAAAAATTTTTGGCTTTTAAAGTGTCTTCCTCCATGCCTGTATGCCAAAGTTTGTGGCCAGCTGGAGATATAGTTAGCAAGTGAACAGCTACACACTGCACAGTAATCTGTCCTCACTGATGTTCCCAGGTGAAGTTGGAGCTTTGCTTGTATCTCCAGCAGGAAGGTCTTTGCTTGTATCTCCAGCAGGAAGGTCTTTGCTTGTATCTCCAGCAGGAAGGTCAGACAGCCTGTTTCTCTTTTCTCCAGACAGAAGTGGGTGGTGTCTGCCTTGCCAAACCAACTGCTGAGCTTTGAAAATATGGGTGGACTTGCCATGTAAAGGGAGGGAGGGGGTAGGGAGAGAGGAGAAAAAGGGGGGGGGGGGGATTCCTGGCCAGTGGGACTATCTTGATAAAGTGTTTGGTTACCGAATTTGAAATCCTGTAGCGAATGGAGACCTGACACTCTGTTTTCTCAGCACTGGTCAGTGTAAAAGGTTGGGAAAGTGAGGGCGCCATCCTTGTGTCTTGTTGGTGTACATGCATCAGAGTTGTGGGTTATCTGGGCGGAATGTCAGGCTTGGGCTTTCATTCACCTTGCAAAGTGCATGGGGAGTGGTGGGTTTGAAGTCTTGCTTTCATTCCAACATTGTGCCTGCAAAAGGTCTGTAACAGCAGTTGATGTATTTCCCTGCCGAGCACGGTTGTACATAGTATGTACCTGTTTCGTGCAGTCAGAGATTCCAATAGACTTGATGTGAACTGACTTGTATTAGATGTAACTCTGATATACTCAAAACATAATTCTGAGAATTAACCAAACTTTTGTTCCTGTGTAAGTGCATGTATGAATCCATTTTCATCCGGGGGGGGGGGGGGGGGGGGGTCCCTGGATTGTTGCTTTCCAAAAATCAGTATTTGTATCCTGGAAATGTTGGAAATAATGGTAGATTGCTGTAGACATGGATAGTGCAAGAAATTTTTTTGTTTACATTTGCCGTTCCATTTTAAACACGCTCACCCTTTCATGACTATATCCTCATGGTATGTGTTTTAGTTTGAGAAGAAAGATTGTGTTTACACAGTTTTCTTTTGTATTTAACATATACTGTCTTTCACCATTATGCTCATATCTATTAGTCGTATTACTGGAATGCCATATTGATGCATGCATGATAGAAACCTTGTTTTCAGTATATATGGCTTTACAATTGGGGAAAGAGAAATAGTAAAAAAACACTTCCACATAGGAAAAGAGACTGATTGTTGTTCTAGAGTAGCATGACTGTTTTCTTAATCCCAAGAAAAAGATTGATTCAGAGTGTACTTACGAAATTTCATCATTGGAAGTGGGTATTGGTTCTTTGTTAAAGTGCTTTTTTTTCTTTTTTTTTTTTAAGTTGAGCCAGGGTTGCACCAATGTAAATGTTTTGCATGTGCCTGACATTTTATCATCAAAGTTGATCATGGGTTTTCTCATTCGAGGTATTGACTCATAACGTGTCAAACTGAATTGAGTGTGAGAAGCACCAAAAAAAAAAGGCACACACACACATAAGCCAGTACCAACTATCCTCACTCCTATCCCGGTGGCTGAACATTTTGTCAGGAATGTTTTGTTCCTCTTGTCCCATCTGGCTGTGTCTGTCTGTCTGTGCAGTTTGTGGTCTGTTTGGTGCTGAGAGGCTCTGCTGTCTGGTGTCCTTTTTACAGTCTTCCACGCGATGCATTGTAAATGAGCACTCCCTTCACAGTCTTTCAGCATGGTGGCACAGTCTGCATGTGAGGTGTGCTCGTTGGCTGGCAGGAAAGGCGGCGGCGTCTTCAGTGGTCTTCACCTTCACTTTCGTCTCTGAACAAGTTAGGGTTCTGCTGTTGTTGTTGTTTTTTTTTTTAATCTCCTGAGCATCTTTTGTCAGTATTTTTTTTACTTTCTCCCTGCATTTATTTTCGTTTAGTTCTCATAAACACATGTGCGTCCATACGCATGTAAGTGTGTATGTTCTTGTGCACATGTGCACAGAAAATAAGAGGCATGTTTGTTTGAATAAGCTTGCAGGTACACGCATGTTTTTGAGGTAGTGTGTCATCGTGTGGTCACATCTGACCTGGGGCTCGTAAGAGGTGTTTTTTTTTGTTTTGGTTTTTTGTGACGATGGTGTGTTGTGTTTGGTGAGTGTATTCTGATGATTGTGAAAAGTTCAGCGATGATTGGTTAGAGCTTGTTTGGCTTTGAGGGGATGGCTCAGTGGTTTTTCCAGGGAGACTTTATCAGCGCTGTTCCTTCTACCTCACTGGGGCTGCACCACTCAGCATGTGGGAGAGAAGAGGTTGACATCATCCTGTACTATCACCTTTTTTTCTTTGAAAAAAAAAAAAGAAAAGAAAACCCTTAGTTTTTGTGCATGTGTGTACGTTTCTTTTTCGGTCTGTTTTTTTTGTTTTGTTTTTTATATGTGAAGGCATAAGAATGTGTAATGCTCATGGAGAATGTGTGCTTGTTATTCCATGAATAATAAAGTGACATGTTATGATGCTCACCATGCGTGCTGATGTCAGTGTTTGGGTTGGATGATTCTGTGTGGGACATGCTGACCATCTGTCTGAGAGGGAATGGGTGTATGTCTGTGTCTGCAACTGGCATCCCCTCCTCAGAAAGTGGAAAAGCCACACACTTGAAGGCGCACGCTCACACACACATGCACACACAACTTAAAACTTTCCTCAGAATGTGTTAAAACGAAATCAGAATTTCATTTCAATGTTTTCCCCATAATACTGTAAAGAAATATTATCACTTCAAACGTGGCATTTCCGTGAAACAGTATGTAAACAGTAAGCGTGGACGGATATAAACACATTGTGACAGCAGCAGTAATTTCAAGAAAAACTGTAAGGTTGACACTGCACAAAGTATTCCTGTTTCAGCTAAGTGAAATGTTTCATGTGTAGGTTGTTTTCATAAAGGATCAAACATTGCTCTGAGAGAAAAAAAAAAACTCGGGAGAGAAGGTTGGTAAGCATGCCCATGTATACACATATATGTAGTGTGCATGTGAATTGTCGACTTCAATCGATATGTCGTTTTAAGGATAGACGTGTGATTCTAGTTTGAGTGTGTTTGCTTTTTTTTCTGTGAATTCTCCTTCCAGGGACTTTGTATCTTGAGATCTTAAAACATTTATAAATGAATAAAAAGAATGAGCATGTGACTTCAGAGAAATGAAATATACCAGGCTTTCATGTTCAATGCCAGATTTGATCAGTCAACGGAAATATCACAGACCAAGTTTTTAAGTTACGGGAACAAATATTCTACAACAGCTAAAAGAAATGATGCCTTTGATAGGAGGAGATATGAAAGCTTCAATAACACAGACATGTTGAATACAATAAAAACAAATTGAAACACAAAAGTTCAGACAATAAAAAAAAGTGAACTTGCAAAAAAAAGAAAAATAAGTAAACCAATGCAAGGTGACAAAACATTTGTCAGGACAAAATGAACTGTCATAGTATTTTACAATTCTGCTCCAGCAGAGAATAAAAACAATAGGAGGAACTGAACACCCATCGTCAGGCCATGTGTACACAATCTGTGAATCCCGTTTGAAATAGATTCCTCAGTAGCTAGACGACAAATGGGGAGAACTGACTTCCATTGCTGGTGATGAAGAGGTCTTATTCAACATGAGCTTACATGAGTAGGGGTATCCAAGCTACGTTCAGCTGGCTCTACTTTTCCTACCAGTTTCCGACCAATTTGAACGTGTACAAACCTTTTGCAACTGTTCTGCCATCTTTTTCTACTTCATCTAGCCTTTTCCAGCTTTGTCCTTATATCTATTCTGGCAATTTCCTTCCCAACCTTGTGTTTATGCCTTTCCTTTTTTGTGTGTGCATTTCTTGCTTGTTTCTGCTTTTTTTTCCCCCAGTTTCCATTTCTTGTTTTATTTGTGTCCTATCATCGTAGTCCATGCAAAACTTAACCACCTAAATGGGAAAGGCATGTAAAACAGTGATAGAAAGGACTGCAACAGACATTGGTTTCAGCAGCCAGTTGACAGAGATCACAACGTTGGCAATCAGAAATTCTAATCACATGGGTACATGATGAAAAACCGGTGCTTCACTGGACGAAAGTGTGGTCTCCACTTGACATATTTTACTGGAGAAAACTAGGAGAGTCGGAGCATGCCATGACTGCACTTTCAGGTTGCATTACTTGCTATTTTGTTACATAAACTAAGGTAGCGATTGGCATTCCCCCCCCCCCCCCCCCCCCCCACCAAAAAAAAAAAAGAACATAATGGTGATGGGCAAAATGATATGAAGTGCAGAAAAGTGCTAAACGGACAGGCACTGTCCCTACACATGTGGGCAAAGTCCTTCAGGGGCCTCTCCTTGGCGTGAAGCAGTTGACTGGTGCTTTCATGGAGAGAATCACTTCTCTCCGTGAGAGCGCAAATGTATGTGCTGGACGCAAAAGAGGGGCCTCTAAAATAGGACATTGCCCCCTTCCCCCACCACCCCACCACCTTCCAAAGTCGCCTTGACAAAGGAATCATGACCTACAAATCCTGTCTCACCTAGCTGTGGGTACCAGTTACAAAGTTGGCCCCATACCGATTGAGAACATTGTCTACATGCTTCATCTTAATGGGATCCACGTAGGGGGGATAAATCTTGTCCAGACCTTGGTAGGAGTACTTCCAGCTGTTGTGCTTCGGGTACGGCTGCTGACTGATCGCCAACACCCGGGTGGAGGCCTGCTTTGACGCCACTGACCTCGGAGAGTCCTTGAACCAGTCCGTGGTGGTGGTGCCCAAGTTTTGAGGTCCGGAAGGAGGCTCGCTTCTGGCGCGAGGGAAGCGGCGTGCGGTGGGAGGGTTGGGGGTGGGTTTGCCGAGGAAGGATGAGGAGAACTCTGATTGGTAGTTGAGCTGGAAGGGGGCGCGGGAGTTGTGCTTGAGGAACTCGGTGTCGGTGTGGTGAAGGCGGGAGTGGATGGGCTGAAGCAGCTTGCGGCCCAGGCTCCGTGTGTCTTTACCCTGCAGCAGGTCGATCACGCTTCATAGCCATGGTTTTCACAGATGATGCTGAACTAGAGAAAATCATAGCTGCCAGATCGATCACAGTTTATTGGCATGTTTCTAACAGATGCTGTTGTAGAGAAAATCATAGCTGCCAGATCGATCAGTTTATTGGCATGTTTCTAACAGATGCTGTTGTAGAGAAAATCATAGCTGCCAGATCGATCAGTTTATTGGCATGTTTCTAACAGATGCTGTAGTAGAGAAAATCATAGCTGCCAGATCGATCAGTTTATTGGCATGTTTCTAACACATGCTGTTGTAGAGAAAATCATAGCTGCCAGATCGATCAGTTTATTGGCATGTTTCTAACAGATGCTGTTGTAGAGAAAATCATAGCTGCCAGATCGATCAGTTTATTGGCATGTTTCTAACAGATGCTGTAGTAGAGAAAATCATAGCTGCCAGACTGTTCACGGTTTACAGGCATGGTTGTAACAGATGCTTTAGAAGATAAAACCATAGTTTCCAACCTTCCGGAGTTAAAACTGGGGAACCAGGGTATGAAGGGGGTGGGTGAAGTGAAGAGGGTGCAGTTCGACTGAAAACATTTTTTACCCCTGCCCCCTATCGAAATTGTGTCTCTGTCCATAAATGTGGGGTATAAAAAGAAAATGCGTTTTTCATACATGCCACTGCAAGTATCCATATAACATCATTTCGTTTTCATTTCTCAATACTTTATCATCCATGTTAAGAACGAAATGATAATGACTCCCTTACCCACACAGTTTTAGACCAAAATTTGAAATTCTGGATTGTTTCTTTCTTCACCAAATTAGGAACACTTTCTTATTTAGGGAAGTTCCCGGAAAATTGGGAAGGGTTGGCAGTCATGGGAAATGTACAGAAAACTCGGTGATGATGTACTGGGCGTAAAAAAAACTATGATAATTTTTTTTTTTAATGATAATAGAATGTTAAAAAGGAAGATGTCAAAGATAACTCCAGTGAGAGGTAATTGTGATTTGGAGCTAGAATTCATATTCATAATCATTGATATGATTATTACAAACTTTTTTGTCTGAATTCTTCTGAATATATAACAATATCATGAACAGACAACATTCTGCAACATTGTGTACCTTCATAGAATATGAAAAGTTCTAGCGATATGAAATGTTATTCAAGAGTGTTCAATGCACAAACGCACACGCACACACTGACCACACACGCGCGGGAAATAACTTATTCCCACCCAACAGTTACTACCCCTGGTTGTAAACTCATCTTGCTTTATAACTCGTGACGTGAATTCATGACGCGGACAGCCCTTTCGTTTTATTTTATTGTTTTGCTTTTTTTTTTTTCTTTTTTTTTTCTATTTTCTTTTTCTTTTTTTTTTTAAAAACATGTATTTCGTATTTTATACTTAAAAACACACACATACCTTGATCCTACCGAAATGGCACGCATCAAGGACAGAGAGATCCTATCTGATACTTCATACCCAATAAGAAGAAAAGAAAAAAAAAAGACCACAAAGGTATCAATTAGGATGACTAGCGGGTAACAGGACAGAGCTGACTACATCCTGTTTATGACCAGAACATCACCCAAATTTACTGCCTACGGTCATAACACGAACTATAGCAACGGTGAATTACAGGAATTTCGATCTACAATTTTTTCCCAGAGATCTTTTTTTCAAAAAAACGATTTTAGTTATGCATTATACTTCCGCAGATTGTGTGCTTGTAAGTTTATGTATTCTGTACACCTTCTTACCAAATAATTCTCTAAAACATCAATACTACTACAATTACACGAAAGAAAAGTATTGTGGACTGCATGTGAATCGCTCTGTCTCTCTAGCTAGGATATCAGAGACTGGTCACTTAGCATCAGCTTGTTGTAAACTGTGTACGGCGCGTACACACAGGCACACACATAGACGCACAGACACACACGCACAGAGAGAGAGAGAGAGAGAGAGAGAGAGAGAGAGAAATACACATGCCAGTAAAGGGGAGTACATGGCCCTCAGAAAATCAGTCAGTGAAAACAAAAAGAGACACGGGCAACAGTTCAAATCTGATAAATGTGATATATCAAATAGCTATATACACCACACACAAAACACTGACGAAAGTTGAAGTCAGACAAACGTAATGAACTATACGGAAGATCTAGTCCAACAAATGTCATGAACTTTGATGGAAGTTCAATTCAGACGAATGTAATGAACTATGATGGAAGTTCAATTCAGACAAATGTCATGAACTATGATGGAAGTTCAATTCAGACAAATGTCATGAACTATGATGGAAGTTCAATTCAGACAAATGTCATGAACTATGATGGAAGTTCAATTCAGACAAATGTCATGAACTATGATAGAAGTTTATTTCAGACAAATGTCATGAACTGTGATGGAAGTTTAATTCAGACAAATGTAATGAACTATGATGGAAGTTCAATTCAGACAAATGTCATGAACTATGATGGAAGTTTAATTCAGACAAACGTAATGAACTATGATGGAAGTTCAATTCAGACAAATGTAATGAACCGTGATGGAAGTTTATTTCAGACAAATGTCATGAACTGTGATGGAAGTTTATTTCAGACAAATGTCATGAACTGTGATGGAAGTTTATTTCAGACAAATGTCATGAACTATGACGTAAGTACTAGTCAGATAAATATAATGAACCATGACGTAAGTACTAGTCAGATAAAGGTAATGAACCATGACGCAAGTACTAGTCAGATAAAGGTAATGAACCATGACGTAAGTACTAGTCAGATAAAGGTAAAGAACTATGACAGAATTTCAAAGTCAAACAAATGTAATGAACTATGACCAAAGATCAAATCAAACAAATGTAATGAACATGACGGAAAATCAGATCAGACAAATGTAATGAACTATGACGGAAAATCAAATCAGACAAATGTAATGAACTATGAGTGAACTTCAATTCAGACAAATGTAATGAACTATGAAGGAAAATCAAATCAGACATATGTAATGAACTATGACAGAAAATCAAATCAGACAAATGTAATGAACTATGACAGAAAATCAATTCATACAAATGTAATGAACTATGACGGAAAATCAAGTTGGACAAATGTAATGAACTATGACGGAAAATCAAGTCAGACAAATGTAATGAACAGTGACTGAACTTCAATTCAGACAAATGTAATGTAGGAGAGAGAGAGAGAGAGAGAGAGAGAGAGAGAGAGAGAGAGAGAGAGAGAGAGCTGAAAGGTAGGCAGCCGAAAACATGGAGGGCCACACTCACGT